>JAKTQC010000018.1:0-204733 GCA_030558655.1 Monosporozyma yasuniensis | reverse complement strand
ACTCATATAACAATGGGCTTTCAACGAACTGGCTATTAGATACAAATTTAATGAAAGGGATATTCTCTCTACTAGGGAGATGTAAATAAGTTTCACCAGACTGTAGTCTTCAAATTCCAGAATTACAACTCGAATACTTACAACTATGTTACCAGAACTAAACTATTCATTGTTCAGTAATAATATTTTTAGATTTAGAAACGTGTTTCTTACTTTATTGGAATCCACAATAATAAATTCTAACATAATGTCTTTGGTTTGACATTCATATTTTGTATCTAACATCTGCAATCTTCCATTGATTTTGTATAATTCTAGTGACTTAACCAGGATTACTTTTAAATTATCTGTTATTAGTTTGACTATTCTAGACTAAGACTGCCTTTTAGATTGTTTTCACAGAATAATTTAATGTGGGCATAATCTGATCATTAGGTTTACAAAACAGCTTACGTTGATTAGACTTTATCATGGTTACTTTGCGGTTTTTTGAGTACCATGAATCCATAATTGCGGCGTCAGATGTGTCATTTCTCCAAATTATGATTCTTGTCAACTTAAAGAATATGAACTCACCACTCATTCTATGTTACTCCACCCAGTCTACTATTGTACCAGATGTATTTTTCTATGTGGTTAGCGTTGCTGGATCCCCGATTTTGCTGCTTGCCGTTTTACTTCTCCAAATTTGTTATTTCGTGAATATGAAAAATTAGAATCTTGCATAGATCCCAAATCAACCTACATATGAATATGAAACACTTGATAGTTTTTATTTTACAATTACTGCTTGTGGACAATACATTTTGCCCTTAACTGTCTCGCTGCTGGAAATTTGACATTTGGTGAATATGAAAAATACGGACCCCGTACCCATCCCACATCAATCTACAGAGTCTACTGTTGTACCGGACACCATTTCCTGGGTGGTAATGTTTGTATCACCCACCACTTCAGTACTGGTTGTTCTGCTGCTGGAAATTTGACACTTTGTGAATATGAAAAATACGGACCCCGTACCCATCCCACATCAATCTACAGAGTCTACTGTTGTACCGGACACCATTTCCTGAGTGGTAATGTTTGTATCACCCACCACTTCATTGGGTATTCACACATTAATTGTATTTCCAATTTATCTAGAAATTCTCAACAGTCACACAAACCGCAAATTAGGTTGAGATGAGTTTCGTAATCGTCGAGTTTGGGCTGCTTGTTTGTGGTGGCAATCATAACTAAAGATACTATTTCTTTTTGTTGGAATATGATATTAAGTAATATTATATTCATTAAAATGTGCTGGAAATATGAGATCTATGTATCTCATATCCATTAGGTAAACATACAACTATATTGGACTACTGTTATCAGTATGGTAATCCCTGTAGATACCATTGAAAGTGAAATGCAGATGTTGAAAATATCAAGATATGACACACTAAGACAATACAGTATTACTGGCTACTTATTATTAAATGGCTATGATTATATTCTAACTCATCGCAAGAAACATAGTGTGATGTCTGGGTGTACATGTCCGAACATGTTTTTCAAGAATTGAAAAACGGACAGTTTCAAACATCACCGCACATGCACAGCGCGTTGAGAAACGACAGATTTTAAATATAATTAAATTAATGCTTTAAATTGAAGTAAACTTAAGTAACTTTATATACTTCTTCTCTAGAATAAAGAAACCAGTTCTACTGGACGCCAGTGGCTTCTCTACCTGTGGAACTCATGTTTTAAGTGATTATGTATTAGATTCTTCCGTCTCTTTAAGTAGAGACTAGACTATGTATATGTCTATATCTTAACAATAATTTTATATATATTTTTCTCTTTTAAAAATGTTCAATTTTTAAACCTTGACAAGTCGATTCACTTGTATTCCCAAAGTGCAACACTTAAATAGCTTGTAATATCAAGTTAAGCTTCATATTTAAAACATCATTTAATAAAGATACAGAATTATACTCATAATTCCAGCAAGTTCCGTTCTCCACATCAATATATAAGTGCGTAGGCCCATCAGGGTACCAGTTTCCAGAACTATAGAAGTTACTTTACCTTAAAGTAATCCTTTTTGTTGGGTGTTTAAAAATAAGATCGTGATCAATATACATATACTCAACTATCAAGACTAATGTTTTTTTGTATTATTTCACCTTAGAACCAGAATTCGTATAGAAAGATGATTTTACAATAATATCGAAATATGGAAAATTAACAATGTATATTGTTGATGAGATGAGATCTGTGTTTATTAGCAATAAATATGTATACTATGTATATTACTTACTCTTTATATAACTCTTATAAAGAGGACATCGAATTGTTTTATTAATATATTATTTGTGACTTTACCTTTATTGTCCATCTTATACAAGAATAGCCATCCTATCACGTATAATATTATATCATATAAAACTCTTCGGTAACTAGGAATCAATCTAAAGTTAAACCAAACTTCCATTGGTCCTCATTCATAAGATATAACGATTTATAGACTCCTATAAATCTGCCTTTTCTTGATCGTAACAATACAATTTTCCAAAATTTGCTTGCTTTGGTAGCTCAGTCGGAAGAGCGTCAGTCTCATAATCTGAAGGTCGAGAGTTCGAACCTCCCCCAGAGCATTTTTTATTTAACCAAGTCTTGTGTATTGGAAAAAGTTTTTAATCTCTTTGTAGCAAAGAAAGTAAACTGTATGTAATATACCTGGACTAGCCGTATAAAGAAGAGACTATTACTGGCGAGAGTAAACAATAAAGATAGTTAGGATTAGACGATAGATAGAAATATTCTCTTGAATATATCTCCAATTATAATTTTTACTAAACTAACTAATATACAAACTGTTTAACTCATACCTGGAAAAGTATCGTATGTGCTTGCTTTCTTTTATCCTTTGACATTAACAAACCCTCTCAATGGAACACATCCATTGCAAGTTCATATGGTTTGATTAAATAAATAACATAGTCAAGCAATCCTCCAATTTCCCACACAAGTGGCCATAGTACTTGTGGATTACCCGCACATAGGTAATCTGCCATCTAAAATACATAAACATGTAATAAGGAATATTACACTATATGCTAGTTAATTATGGATTTCAAAAGAATACTATTTTTTATGGTTCGACGAAATTGCTTTACATAACTATTTATTTTACTACAAAAAATTATTCTTCTTTAAAAATTTATCGAAGTAATTACAAAGGTACATATTTAAATGTTGGTATTGTTTTTTAAAGAAGAAGGTATTTGTTCAATGTTGACTGTGAATATATAAAATATTCTGCGTCAGAGCGTCTTTCGACAACTACTGCAAAAGAATAAACTAGCTAATAAATAAACATTAAAATTTCTTTATGTTATAAAAATAAAAGCCCTGTGACAATTGCAGTGATGAGTTAGTTTAAAGGTAGACGTTTTGATGGAGAGTTGGAATTCCATTGTTTTTCTTCACATGAAATATTACACTTTTATTTTCCTTAAATGCCTAGATATGGTACATTTCCAGTATTCAGTCGAATATACGTATGAACAGTTTACATACCTTAAAACAGCCACAGGTTTGGTTTCACCCTTATTTTATTCATTATTCATCTGATTGCGAAAGAATATTTTAAATTGTAGGTTGGGTGAGAAAGAGAATGAAATACAAAAGGCACCAATCTTAGCTTGATAAGTAGCAAAAAAATAGACTGTACTAGTAAAATCAGTATTTATAACTAACTTGTGCTCCAACTTTAAGATTTTCAGTTGAAAAACTCTTAAATTGCATAACTTCACCATCTTTGATTTCTTTACTAACTGAATCAGCCCATTCAATCGGAACTTTTGCATGCGCATCAGTATATGCTAAAACATTAAAAGTGTAACGGCCAGTATGAGTCAATTCAGGTAAAAATGTTACACTAGCAGTTATTTGCCTAATTAAGGCTCTAATCTGTTTTTGTATTTCAGTCTTATTTGTTTTATTCTGATCTAATTTCTCGTCATCCGTGGTTACTTCTACAGGTATTCTTTCAATGTCAAAGGCCCAACGCTCGACTATCTCTGCATCATCTTTATCCACGATGCAGATTACCAATTTATTACATTTACCACCAAGCATCCATTTGTGTACTTGGGCTAGAATCTTACGAATATAGGATTTCAAATCATCGTCATGGGTTTTCATTAAAGTGAGGTCATACTTTCTAACTGTGCTGAAATCTTCTTCCGGGTATACACCTCTTTGGTACAGAATTGAGTTAATACAGTATTCAAAAAATTCAGTAATAATCCTAGTGGAACCTTTTAATGCTATTGAAGAGGACATATTTGTTGTTAGAGAAGTTGTAACGAATTACTTTTTCTTGATAGTGAGCAGCAGTGTTGTTTTATCTTCAATATATATATATTTTTTTTATCAAAATTGACAATTAAAAATGTCTTAAGTCTTTACTGAAATAAAAGGAATGTACATAATCAACAAGTTGTGGTGAGAACAACATAGCCCTCGATAAGTACGATCCTCACATAAAGAAAGATATTTGATCAAGATGCAACATGGAATTAAGAGGAGGCAATGGACAAAAGACTCATTAGAACAGAAGCGAACAGAAGATAAGAAAAAGATTACCTCTTATAATGCTTTGGTAAGGAAAATGTTCCAGGCCCGCGAAAGCAAAACCTATAGCAAGGAAGCAATCCTGTTAACTACAGAGTTACTGGACTTAAACCCAGAATTCAACACAGTTTGGAATTTTCGTAGAGATATCATTGATGTGATCAAGACTCAATTAGACATTAATTTTTGGAGGAATGAGCTCAAATTTACTATGATTCAGCTAAGACGGTTTCCTAAGGTATACTGGATATGGGACCACAGGGTGTGGGTACTACATAACTTTCCTTCTCAACCATTAGCAATTTGGAAAGGGGAGTTGGATGTGGTTAATGCATTACTTAATTTAGATACTAGAAACTTCCATGGTTGGCACTATAGAAGAATAATTATATCAAAAATCGAGGAATTCTCTCACAGTAGTTTGAATAAAGAGGAATTTGATTATGTAACATTGAAGATTAATAAAAATATCTCCAATTATTCTGCTTGGCATCAAAGAGTCCAATTGATAACTGACATGCTATCAAAGAATCAGATTTCGGATAAAGTAGATTTTATAAAAAAAGAAATAAAATACATCACAAATGCCATATTTACAGATGCTGAGGATCAATCTGTTTGGTTCTATATTATTTGGATGGTGAAATATCCAACCATTAGAGAATTATTATCCAACCAAGAATATTCTACTTTCTTAAAAGACCTAAAAGAAAATGCCTTAATGATTAATTCGGATGAAATAGCTTTTTCTGGCAAGGATAACGTGTGGTGCCTGAAAATTGTGTTTGAGATTGGGATGATTCAACGCTTACGTGGTGATATTACTGAAGAAACGGATTCTGAAGAATATTTGCAAAAGCTTATTAAACTCGATCCTTCTCGTCAAAACAGATACAAATATCTTCTTTCGAAATTGTCATGATTATATATATTCAGCTACATAAAATGAGTTCTATATATGCTTTAATGCGTCATTTTCTTCTTTTATAGATCCCGGGGAAAGAATATATCTCCTTTCTTGCATAGTGAAATTTCTGGGGTCTTTCAAGAAATCATCATGATTTATGTCACCTTCTGTAAGATCTGGCGTATCAACCTCAGGTCCTGCTTTCCTCTTAACTTCTATAAACCTCTCGATACTAATGGGAGTTATACCTGTTGGAATGTGGTACTTCAAATCACATAAATCGAAGGCATTGATATAGAAATTGATTATATGAAAAAACACATCGTCAACACTAACTTCTTGGATTCCCAAAATACCATAGCAATCTGACGACAAGCAATTAGTATCAAAAAGTTGATCTGCTAATTTTAAAGTTGCTAGAGCTATGGTTGGAGAAGGAACCATAAGTATGACATCTAGCTTCAATACATCATAGGCAATAAGCCATGCTAATTCGCAAACGTTATACTCCAATGATAACTTCTTTCCAAATTTGATAATATATTGGTCAATATGGGCATTGTTATTGATTCGGTAATCAAAACTACAGGCTTCTAAAATACGTAATTCCATCTGATAAAGAATCTTTTTAAAAGATTCCAATGTGTCGGTATTTATTTTGATCATATTACGGATTTGTAGTGATAAGGTTGCAATTTCATTAATCTTCTTAAATGTTTCAACCTGTTTACAACTCAAAATTAGACAGCTTGTTGCTACCGTATAGCACAATTCGGTTTCAAAATTATTAAAAAGATGATATCGCTGATAAAAATACATAGACGTCTCTAGGGTCTTCCTAGGTAGTTCAAGTCTAACGCAAAGATCAGACAAAAAATTGAGAATGCTGAGCTTCTTTTGGTTATAAGTTCTTCTATCATTGATGGTGTTCCTCTGGACGTACTTTATTTGGTTTTTGGTGAGATATGGTCGTGACAAACACAATTGGGAATCGAAAGTTGGGGAAACCATAAGAGCCTTCAAAGTGTGCTACTATGTATTTTTCTAACTTTTGCCCAGTTAGATTGGTGTACTTGGCGTGTTATAGAATAGTTTATGTGAATTGTTTCGTCAGGTTATGTTCAGTACTTCTCTACATTTACAGCTTTTGATTTTCTCATTTTTTTTATCTAATTCAAAATAAGATCCATTGAAAACTAGAACATAGCTGATACAAAAGAAGAACGCTACCACACATCACCAATCAGCAGCACCCCCATTTGGTTTCTAGTAAGTTACCATATAAATTAAATACTAAACAAATTTGTACTGTACTATTAAAAGAAGTCAAGCCACATTATCTCTCATTATGCAATCCCATCATCGAAACCTTGCGAGAAAAGATACCACAGGGTACAATTATAGAAGAACCTTGCCTATATTTGAGAAGTCTGGTTTGTTGGAACCTACAAAATCGAGTGCTCAAATGAAATTGAAATATTCAGAGCCTATTGATTCGATGTCTCCAGTGACATATTTCAATAACCATGATGTTGAGCCACGCATAAGACCTATCTTAAAGGCTAAGCTTTATCGCACAGGGTATATGACACCATTAAGCGAATTTGATCTCAGTGCTAAAGGGTTTTTTTTGATAGGTCGTCAGAATGAAGGTAATACTATTCATCTGCATAAAAACAACCCCGTAGATATTGGTGTACCTTGTGGTGGGTGTTCAAAACAACATTGTGTGATTCAGTTTAAAGAAATTAATGGACAACTTGTAGCTTACCTTATTGATTTGGATTCAGTTAATGGAACTATACTAAATGGGGTATTAATTCCATCGAGAAGATATGTGGAACTATCTAATAATGATATAATTACTTTCTCAACTGAGGAAACCGACTCAGAATTTGAAATAATATACCAAGTTGGATAGGGAGACATTTTAATTGGATAAGTGAGTTTCATTATGTGTACATCTTGAAACTAAAAAAGGTGATCTCCCTGAATTGCGTGCCCTTCACTAATTTCGTGGTAGAAGGAATCTTTCCAATTGTACCTTAGTCTTTTCATATAAAAACAAACTTGACCTGTTTAAAAGGAATTATATCCGTTTATATATAAATTGTAGTCTATCTATTAGAAATATATTCATTTTTGTAGTAGCATTACGGCAGTGTTTATAAAAATAAACAAAACCTCTTTAGAAAATCTTTTTGTAAACTAGCAATGTAGTTTTCAAATTAAACATCTAATCTCTTTCAAATAGAATCACCCAAAACATATCTGACTTGAGCTTATTTCTCTATCAGTCAAATCTTACAAAACTAGATCCCTCAATACAGATTAAACCAATTATGCATTCTCTGTGCGGGTAATGAATTACTATATATTTTCTGTTTTCTCAATTCGCGACTTTTGGGGGAAAATAATTCCCGTTAAAGCAAATTAAACCCAAATTTATTTCTGCTAATCATATCAGCTGATTAAATATTTTATTTTATTTATTTTATTTTTATTGAAAATATATATAAATATTTTTAAATTCCGTAGATATAATAATATTTTAAATGCCGTGTTAGTAGAGAAATAGAGTTTAGTAAATAAATCATAAATTACGAATATTTTTGTAAATTTGAAAAAATAATTGAATTAAAAAATGCAAAATATTGTTGAACTGTTATAGATAGGTGTTGTGGCGATAAATGCGTGTTATCATAGTAAATACAAGGGTGTGTGTTAAGTTATTATATACATATTCAGTAATGAATATGTATTTTCTGAGTGGAAAATATTATATAAAGAGAATGTCTTGTCAATTATATTTTAGCTGTATATAATACTGTGTATAATTCATAAATAAACAAAAGTAGGACTTACGTTATTATAAATAGTACTGAAGTAATATAAGTTACATTGCTTATTTATGATAAATACTGCCAATCTTACTTTCAGTCTAACCCTATCAAATGTACACCCTTCAAGTTTTACCTTTGCAAGAGGGGTCATTATTCCTGCCCATTTTCTTGAAAATAGTTCAACTTTAGAATGAAATAGTTTTTCAAATTAAGAGTATTCAGCTTTCTGTATATTAAACATTATACTAAGTAATAGGTGATGATTTTTAGCTTCGCTCCCACTTAAGTTGTTTTCTCTGTGTTCCTTAAGAAACTTATATTAAAGAAAAAGGCATAGTACTAGTTTGAGAAGATCACAAAGCAAACCGGTGTTCTGTAGTTTGATATTACTACCTAAACATTCCCAATCAGTCTGGAATGTTGTCAAATATATCTTTATTGAATAATCTACCAAAAGTTTTGTAATCTATATTTTTTTCTTCTTTGAATTTTAAAACTTTTTTTAATATATAGTTTTTATTAACAAATTATATATTTAAATTTGAAACTTGTTTTTATTATAGAGTTAACTAATATCTATTAATAAAAGACTCTCACTTCTAGAACGGGGGATACATACAACACAAATTATGAGACAGAATAAATAATAGAATTAGAAACATGGCTCTTTCCAGTCCTAGTCTCAAATGAGGTGATCAATTGAACATGTCAGAAAAGTAACATTGAACAATTGAAATTAAAATCAGTTCATAGATATAATAGATTTAACACAATGACGCACACTACTCAGTTGAAATGTGATCTCTATTTCTTTAATATGATAATCACCATGGTTTATATGGTCTTTCTTTTTTAAATTGAAGGGTGGCTAAATCTAAACAATTGGCTTTTATGTTGTGTTGGTAAGATGATTTATTTACTTATATGCTTCACTGCACTAAACCTCAAACAGATATGATCACGTTTTTTTCATTTTATTATTTATTGTAGCTAATGATGTCCAGGAAGTATAAATGTTTCAATGAATGATTACACATGAACTTTCAGATTTTTTTTGTCATAGCGAAAAACGGAGACTCTAGTCATAATCATAGGATTATAACCTTATTCAAAATAAAGAATGCTTGCGTTTGACTAGTTTTAAAATGAATCTTACAAAAAACTTACCAAACATTTTCGGACTCTCCTTCCAAACGTTCAACTCTTACTGGTTCCCAGTCTTCATCAGCTAACCCTTGAAGGCGGTAATATTCCTCCTTAACATCCACCTTTCTTTGTTTTCTTTTCAAATTCAACATATCTTCTTCATTTAGCTCATGTATTCTTCTATCTTCCCTTTCATATTTAACAGCAGTAAAGCCAGCTAACCAGTAAGACCCAAGTACTATCATTCCACAAAATGGAACACCAAAGAAGAGGAAAGGATTCTTCTTTATTAACATTTGATATCTACCAGCAAATGATCTTTCAAAAGCTGCTTGTTGTTTTGCAGATCTGAACACTTTATTACCAAACCCCATAACTAAGGAGTTTCTTATTAATATTATTATTATTATATTATCAAATATAAATCTTCTATTTTTTAATACTTAAAAGCACAGAGTTCCGTTAATTTATACACGGAATCACACAATTTTTAGTTTAAAATAATCTTATTTATCTAATACCAACGAATTTTAGAATGTTGTTAATCCTTTCTCTTCAGAAAGAGGGAGTTCCAGTATTAAGCTTACCTTTCTGCTAATTTTGAATTTGAATATTTCGAATAAAAAACAAGAAAATTAAATTTACAAAAGAATGATTTAAACTATATCAATACGATTTGATTCAATAAAGAGTTAAATTCAAAAAAAACATATCAATTTTAGTGGCTGACCAGAAACCAATTACTTCAAGATATTTATTAGAGGTTATACCACATAAAATAATACTAATTCATTTAAGAATAATGGTATCTTTTAGAAGATTTATGAGAGTTCCAAAGGAACTTAGACCATCTGAATTGTTCAAACAGGATTCCTTATCACCAAGCAAGATTGCTCTACAAATTATTTTATTGCAAGTCTTTTATTATGCAACAGCTAGCATACTCTTTTATAGTTGGGCCAAGTTAGTAGGACATAATATAGAAATGGAAAACTGGTTATTTTCAGCTAAATATATTGAATTTACTAATGGTTATGGACTTTCGCTGTCTTTCCTGTGGCTGTTAGATTCATTGATTTGTGTTATATTTATAACGGTCATTGTGGGGAGAAGTAAACTAGCTTGGGATTTTGGTATTACAGTTCATGCAATCAATCTTATAGTTGTGTGGGTACATACTGGTTCTTTACCATCATTCACATGGTTGATATTACAAATATTTTCATCATTAATATTGATATTTTTGGGTACATGGACTTCAAGATGGAAGGAATTAAAGGACACATTTTTTGAGGGGATGGTAGAAGCTAGTGATATGTCTACAGGTTTGGGATCCTTAGATACTTCCCATAATAATCCTATTGAATTAAAAGATTTAGAAAATCAATCATAAACTAAACTCTTCCTACTATTAGGTTTGTATATTTACTCAAACAATAATTGTTTATAAAATAATTCAACTCAGATTTCTTAATATTACGTTAATGCGAACTATATTATGTCTGTTTTATGTACTATTTACACCATCAAATTTATATATTACATCTTCATTCTGATAAAGATAAAACGAATAACATATGTAATGCTTCTATTAAAAATAAGAGTTATATAAACGTAAGTATATACTTCTTCCAGAGAACTATTTCAACTCAATGCATTAGAAACGGTCTATCGTAAACAGATAAAAAGTTTAATTAATATAAGCTATTTGTTCTACCCTTTAATGGCTTTGTAATCAGCTAAAACTTCATCAAGAAGTTCAAAAATTGTTTGAGATGGACCATTTCTTTCTGCTTTATTATAAATGTTTAGACCACCTTGAGTCTTTTGACGCAATTGTAATAAAACAACTGCAGATTCCACTCTTGTGACAAGATGATCAAAAAAGGCTAACAACTCCTTTTCCGTGACAGACTTAACAATTGCCGTTCTAGCCTCGCTGTCAAGAGCACTGTAACTTGACTTTGGATTTTCTAATTCCAATGAACCACCAGATACTGCAGATAAAATTGCTTCCAGTCTGTTAGATGTTGTCCTTAGATTAAACAATAAGTCCTCGTCAATGGTCTTTGATTCGGTGTCTTTTTCAATGAACTCGTGTCTACTGGCCAATATCTTTGGGTATACAATAGTAATAAATTCCTTAGTTTCCAAACCCTTTAATTTTTGTTCACCATAATCGAAGAAGGTCCAGCCAATACTTTCTAACATAGCAATTTCTCTTTCCAATACTTCACCAACAATTTCCTCTCCATAAACTTCTTTCAAGGATTTACCTTCTTCAGTGACCATCTTATGATACTTCATAATCTTATTAAATTCAGATACAAAGTCCATACTCAATGTAATTTGCCCACCATCAGCGACACTTGATACTCTTGAAGCTTTATTGACAACAGGACCTAGATAATCCATTCTTTGGGTAACTAAATCCAGCTCAGTTACGGGATGACCCCAATGCATACCCATACGAACAGATAAACCCTGGTATATCTTAACACCATTTGCATCAGTAACCAAACCACCATCTTGAATAGAAGTGATTTCTTCAGGCCATTGTACATCCAGTAACTTCAATTGAACATTCAAACACCAGGCTAGAGCACTAGTTGGGGTAGGGAAGGTAACCATAAACGCATCACCTTCTGTCTTCACTTCATAACCACCAAAAATACGTAATTGACGTCTCATCAAGTCATTGTGGGTCTTAATTGCAGTTCTCATAGCATTTGGAAATAATTCCCACAAGAATGTAGAACTTTTAATATCAGTGAACACGACAGCTAAGTTACCGGTTGGTGGGGCAATTTCTGGTTGCAGTCTTCTTAACGTGGTATCCTCAAATGTGCTTCTTCTTGTTAACAAGGCATTCTTATTTAATGTAAATTGGTTTTCTTGTTCAGTTGAGGTGTGTAAAGAAAGACAAATAATAGTCAAGTTTTCGGCACAACCATACGCAATGGCATGATCCTTCATGGCTTCAGCAGCTATCATAGGCTGAGCACTATGTTCCCTGGCGATATCACATGCCATTTCAATATCCAGATATTCCCAAAGTTTGTGGGTTGCAATAATCAACATATCATCTGTTGTAGACAATGTAGTCAATGAGATATCAGGCGAGGCATGGATGTGTGGCAATAAATCAAAGAAACCAACAGCTCTTGAAACATCGGCTACACCATCCAACTTCCCGTTATTGACATAACCACCTGAAATTCTAATTCTTTCATATTCTTCTCTCTTAGTTGGTAAATGTTGTTTAGTTAAAGTTTGGAAGTCACCATTATTTTTACACAAGATAGTCATACAATCACCTAAATTAGCGGTATAGATCTTGTCTTTCTTAATATATACCACTGTAGAACATGCACCACTTAACAAATCTGCCGAAGTTAAATTCTCTATACTTGCACCATTATCCACAGAATTTAACATACTATTAATTTCCTTGTTCAACTGCAAGAAACTAAAACGCAATGCTTTCTTGATATCATCATCATTGTCATCACCATACTTTTCCAATTGTCTTATCAAAATCTTGTCATAGATGTCTCTTACAATTCTAGAAACATTATGACCATAATCTGAGTTCTGGTTTTTACTATCATGTAGACAAATCAAACATTCATCATCATTACCTCTAAATCTTTCGAATGTAACATCTCTTGTTGAAACGTGGTCTCTTTGACCTAGACTATCGGCAACACCATAACGCATACCATTAATAATCGATGCCGTTGTTCTTAGACGGAAGTTACTATTCTCATCAGGGACTTTACTGGTATTTAAAGTAACATCCATTAAACCCAAAACTTTCAAGTTCGGTAAGACAGTTAAGTCAGAGAAATCAGCACCAGTCTCATGATTGACCGAAGATCTAATTTCAAACTTTCTGTTAGCAGAAAAATTCAAGTACTTTAGTTCCTTATTTCTTCTCCAATTCCAGTCATAATGATAATTGGAAATATTATACTTTAATTGATTTGAACCTAAATCGAATGTAGTAAGCTGAGATAACTGAGACAATTCAGCAGGTAGGGTCAATAATTGATTACCATTTAACATCAGCACTTTCAATTCTTTCCATTTTAAGACAATTTCACTTGGGATTGTACTCAATTTATTACCAGACATATACAATTCAGTTAGATTATCCAACTCTAGGGTAGATACATCAGCAAAGTTATTGTAAGACACATTTAAAAGTTTCAAATTAATAAACTTATTAAAGAATGACCACATTTCATCACTAAATTGGTTATCTGCGGCTACCAAAAATAATAGACTGCTAACTAACTTGTTACTTTCAGAAAGATTTGGCAAAATGGCATTATCCAAGGATGATATACTACCAAAAGCGTTGGATGAAATGTTCAAATATGTCAATTCAATATCCTCAATACCGTCAAAGAATTCACGGATATTGTTATAATGTAAATCAAGTGATCTCAGTGATTTCAATTGGGCAAACTCAGCTGGTAAAGATTCTAGTTTATTTCTTGCCACTGATAGGTAAATTAACTTATTCAATAGACCAATTTCCTTCGGTAAACTACTTAAATTGTTTTCACTTAGTTCTAACTTCTCTAATCTTGATAATTCTGTAAATAACTCACCAGGAATACTCGACAACTGAGCTTTACTTAAAATTAAACTTGTCATATTCAATGGGTAGAAATCTTTAAACGAAATAGATGTAATTGGATTTTCTTGTAATTCTAATGTTCTCAACTTTGGTAAAATATCCTCAAAATTCGAAATTCTGTTATCTGTTAAAAACAAATTTTGTAAATTGGGAGCAACTGTATTGACATTAGTGATTCTATTATAACGTAAATTTAATGTTCTTAAATTCTTCATCTCAGATAAGGAATCGATCTCCACTAGTTTATTATGTGATAAATTGATTTTAGCCAATTTATTTAATTGATTAATACTGTTTGGAATATTATGGATCTTATTGTATGATAGATCAACTTGTAGAAGATTGGTACAGTTGTTAATAACTTCTGGATACGAAACAAATTTGTTTGAAGACAAATCTAATAATTGTAAATTCTTTAATAGTCCAAAAGAGTTAGGTAACTTATCCAACTCATTACATTGTAAATTCAAAATAGTTAAGTTCCCTAGTTTAGAAATTGTTTTTGGGACCTTCTTAATGAAATTTCTTTGTAATTCTAAAGACACTAATTTATAGGCTTCAGTTAAATTTACTGGAAATCTTGAAGCTCTTACATTAACCATTCTTAGACTCATCAGTTTAATCGTACTTTCAATAAATTCTAATGGTAAAAAAATATTCGCATTATTAGAAACATCCAGACTCTCAATTTCTGAAGTATGTTGGTAGAAGATGATTGGTGGGGTAGTCAAATCCATGTTTCTCAAATCTACATGCACGAAATCACTTCTTAATAATCGTTGTTCTTGTTCTGGTGTGAAATGAGATGGTATGACCGGATGGAAAAGAAACTTGAAAACGAAACTCAAATCTTCAATACCGATGATATGAAGAGGATCTGATTTCTTGTAGCCGTTTAATAATAATAACTTTCTTTCAATAACAATTGGTTTCGAGGTAGGTCTCAGTATCTTGGATAATTTACCTACTTTCAAAGATATTTGATAGTTACTCTTTTGTGTAATGTTGAACTTTTTCTTTAATGTAGGAATCATATCTGCGACAGTGGTTCCTGGTGTACATGACAAAGTTGTAAATGTATCATCCACGTTAAAGATACGAATTGCATAATGTTTCTTTGAATCTAAATCACTGGAATCTTTATAATAATGTTCCAATTCACGTTCCACACGATCAATTCTATCGTCTTCCAACGCAGTAAGTGTAGGTGGGTTCACAATATTGTCACCCATAGTTACTTGTGATGGTATTGCTGTTGATGGATTAAAGGTTGTCTTTGTATCATTTGTGGACAAGTTGATTGAGGAAAATGTCTTTGGAGTTAAGTCTTCCTTGGAAGAATCCCAAATGGATCTGGAGCTCTTTAAATGTTCTCTTGTACTCATACCACTAGCATTATTTGATCCATCAGTGTTATGTAAATTATTATCAGTAATACCATAATATTCTTCAGAAGATGAAGTAGATTCACTTGATGAGGAGGAATCTGAATCTGAATCTGTCAAAAAATCTGAATCTGAATCAGAAAATGATGATGTGGAAACGGTAGAAATCATTGAAGTAGATGACCTTCTAGAAGATGGATCTGTCACTGAGGTAGCTGATTTATTCTTCTTTTGTTTTAAGATTAATCTTTTTCTTTGTCTTCTTAATCTTTTCTTTAATTTTTTCCTAGATTTTTGTTTCTCTCTATCAATGGCAGGATCAACATCCCAACTCTCAGGTGCAACCCATTTATTTTCTTTATTTAATTTTGTATTACTTGATTCCTTCGATGAAGATAATGTATTGCTATTGTTACGAACGAAATCTGTCACTGTGGTAGAAATACTATTATTACTTTTAGTCATTGACCAAGCTGGGAAATCACCAACAGAATGTGATTTTTTAGGTCCTAAAGCATTCTTAACATTACTTAAACTATTAGATGGAGATGGAGTCATTTCACCGATAGAAGTTTCAATTTTATCATTTTTTTCATTTGAATGTTGTTCATTCCCGACAGATGATCTTTTCAATATAGCTTTTGCAATATTTGGATGTGATAAATTTGTAATATTATCATTACTATTACTACTTATAAGAGTCATTGGAGAGACACTTGATAGAGGAGGAGTAATTGGTGAATATGATCTTTTTGGTTCTGGTTTGACGACTGGTGTCACTTTAGATTCAGTTAAAGTATCCAAATTATTGTTCGTAGTATCACTAGTATCTTTATTAATGGTATTTATCTTATCAATATGATGTGGATGTAATAAATCTTCTTGATCTTTCATATTTTGTGGTAATACAGTCTTAGTAATATCTGTTAAATCATCTAAATTAGTATCCAAGGGAAATAAACCAGGAATATTTGGTGTTGTATCTACAATAGCAGGATTGGTATTGGTAGTAGTAGTAGTAGTAGTAGTAGTAGTAGAATCAAAAGGTTTTTGTTCATGAGATGTTGAATCCATATCTGTTGAAGTTTTACTTTCTTTTCTATTAGATGGCCCACTTGTAGTAGATAATCTTCTATTACCCATTGTTAATTGATCAGAATTATTATTATTTCTAATTAATACAGAATTTCTTTGCGATGCAGCAATTTTATCCCTTGACCTTTTCGTCTCTTTTACAATATCATTATTATCACTTTCATTATTATCTTTATTCTTATGTTTATTTTTATTTGAAGAATTACCAGATAATCTTTTCAAAATACTTCCAGCAAATGATGTCTTTCTTGGAGGATTTGGTACAAAATTTGAATGATGATGATATTGTTGTTGATAATTTGATGGATTGTTTGATGATGATGTTGAATGATGATTTGATAAAGTTTGTGGATGTTGTAATCTTGGATTTGATTGTGTAGTAGTATAATTTGATGAAGAAGAAGGATTATTTATAAAATCAGTATCAATTGATGATGAATTATTATTATCAGTACTATTAATAGATAAAGTACTGAAAGTCTTTTTTAAAAGATTCTGTGAAGATTTTTTCATTCTTTTTGTCTTTGATGAATTTATTGATGGTATAATATCATTAACCATATTTGATGCATTTGTTAAATCTTTTTCTTTTTCATTTGAAGAGTGAGTAAATGGTGTTCCACTTGATTGTGAAATAGATTTATATAAAGAATGAAGACTATCTTTTCTACCTTTATTAGCAGAATTAGTATTCTTAGAATGAACACTTGATAAGGATTCATTATCATTTAAATCCAAATTATATTGTGATTTAAACGTCGGTTTATCATTATGCATTAATTTATCAAATTTTGAAGTAGTTCTTGTAGTTTGACTACTAAAATTTGAATGAATTGAATCGGTAGGCATTGTTCAATTAAAATTTAGAAAAATTTAAACAGATTCAATAATTGAAGTTGAAATGAACACAAAATTTGTTATTAATATTATAATCTATATTTCTATTTACTTACTAGCAATGCAATGGGAGTGTTCTAACTTTATTGATACTCCTTTGAAATGATTTAATCACCAGTTTTAACAATGAGGGATTGATCCTTCTTTCCTTTTCTTCTTGTTTTTTTTTTTTAATCTGAAATTTCATTTTCGCCAAAGTAGCAGTAGAACGGGAGGGTAAAATTTTATTAAAATTTATCTGCGATGAGCTTCAAATTAAATTTTATTAAAACAAGAGGTTATTGAATTTGACACTTTGCTCATTTGATAAGATATTTAAACAGACAGAACCACAGCAGCAATCTGATTAGATAAATATGACTCACACTGAGATTCCATCTACTTTTGACGGCCACATCGATTTAGGTATTATTGGGGGCACAGGTCTTTATCAACTTGATTGTTTAAAACCTATTGCTAAATTACATCCAATTATTACTCCATGGGGGGTTACTTCATCACCAATTACTATTGCTAGATTTATTACTAATGATTCGAATTTAGGTGATTTCCATGTCGCCTTTTTATCTCGTCATGGTATTAATCATGAATATCCACCAAGTAAAGTCCCATTTAGAGCTAATATTGCAGCGTTAAAACATCTAAATTGTAAAGCTGTCGTATCATTTAGTGCTGTAGGTTCATTAAGAGAAGAAATTAAACCAAGAGATTTTATCTTACCACAACAAATTATTGATCGTACTAAAGGTATTCGTGATTCATCATATTTTAATGATATTGGTCTTGTTGGTCATGTGGGATTTGGTGATCCATTTTCAAATAATATGGCAAAATTTATTTATGATTTAGTTCAAGAAGTTCACGAAAATGATCCTATTTTAATTAATCAAGATACTAATGAACCATGTACTTTGCATTTTGATCGTGATTTAACTGTTGTTTGTATGGAAGGTCCACAATTTTCCACAAGAGCTGAATCTAAAATGTATAGAATGCTTGGTGGTGATGTTATTAATATGAGTGTCTTACCTGAAGCTAAATTAGCACGTGAATGTGAATTACCATATCAAATGATTTGTATGTCAACAGATTATGATGCCTGGATGGATCATGAAGAACCTGTTACCGTGGAAACTGTTATTGGTAATTTAAATAATAATGGTAGAAATGCAAATAGATTAGCAACAAAGATTATTGAAAAGTTAGCAACAATTTCACCAAAATTTTTAAATAATGGTGATGGTTTAACTGGTTCAATTAAGATGTCAATCTCAACTAAACCTGATGCTATGTCACAAGATACTATTGAAAAATTAAGATTTTTATTCCCAGATTATTGGTGATCTTTTTAATATATATATTTATATATACACATATATATACGTTGTATATACTTTGTATAATAATACACTTGACCTCTATTCTTAATTTTATTTAATGATAACAACAAGATTATCTTTTCTTCATTGGACTTGGTGAATTCATCATATATGCATATTTATTACTTGGAATATATCCAACATTTTTATTTGTATTGTGACTACTGATATTATTATTATTTATTAATGTTGTATTATTATTAGTGTTGTTAAAAATATTACCATTATATTTATGTGGCATTGTAGATGGTACATTCATACGGAAAGTTGATTGTTGTTGTTGTAATTTAGCTTGTTCTTGTTTTTGTTGATCTCTTTTCAATGGTGTACGTAATGATTTAAATAAATATGGTGTAGGTGGAGGAACTAATTTACGTCTAGTATGATTATTATTATTATTTGTATTATTAAATTTATCATTTAATATTATTTCATGTGGTTTAGAATTATTATTTTTATTCTTAATTTCATTATTATTAATATTATTATTTGATAAATTTTCATCTAATCCTAATAAATCTTTTTGTCTCGAGGAAAGATCATTTAAATTTGAATGATTATGTGAAATCATATTATTATTATTATTATCATCATTACGAATTGATCTTTGTGAATATGAAATTAATTTACCTAACGAGACAATAATATTAAAAGTAATAATAAAATTAACAAATTTTTTAATTTTATCAATATTATTCAAAATATAAATTAAGAATTTAATAAGATTAATAATATAAAATTGCCAATTATTCCAACCAAAAAATGAATAAGAATGACAAAATGATGTTGTTGAAGTAGAAAATGATTGTAAATTATCAGTATCATCACATGGAATTAATTTTTCTAAAAATGATTGTTGACTAAATTTATTATAATAATAATTATTATAAATTTGATAAATTAATTTAATGAATTTAATTAAAAGCGTAATTGTAAATAAAGAAACAATATTAATAATTAATTTATGAAATTCAAACTCTTTATTAATTGATTTATTAATAAATTTAGTTAATATTGGATTTTCGAAAAACCCGGGAAGTCTATTTGTAGATTTGTTGTTTTGTAAAGAGGGGGATGATGGTGGAACCTCAACAACTTCATCTTTAAATTGCGTAATGGTATTCTCCTCTTTTTCTGATTGTAAAATTGATTGATTTGAATAAAATCTTTGTGGAGTCTCTTTAATAATTCTAGATCTTAACGATTCTTTTTCCAGGGGGGACAATTGTCTCAAGGGGGAACCACACATTGCAGACCTATCTAAACCATCCATTATTCGATTTAACTTGATTGTGATAGTGTATTTATTATAAGATTAAACCCAAATCCTTCACAAAATATATCAATAATCTTTCAATAATTGCAATTATTTATTTTTTGTATTAAATTTAATTAATATGAAATAGACATCACATGTGACGACTGCTTGAGGGAAATTAAGACAACAAAAATTGCTAAGAAATTTAAACTAAATCGAAAACATAAATTTGTTACCACAAGAATGAAAATATAGATATCAATAAGATATATTTTTGCAAAGAGACAATCCTATAAAGTGGTCCCCATCCATTGATCTAATACACATTCATCCACAGGTGGCATATACCTTATAATATTCACTGAATCTTCTTCTTTTTCCTTTCTGTTTTTTGGTTTTAAACACAAGTTTTATTTTCCTACTCCTATTCAAATTTTGCAACTCTTTTATACTTATAAGAGTTTGATTAATAAGGATTATATAAGACACAGACAAAGGATAGAAATACAATTATAAAATTTTGTTTTAAAAATAAAAAAAAGGATTTTACAGTTTGATTTACACATATATGCTTCATAATCCTTACTAAAAGACAATTTTTTACTTCTACTACTGCTGCTGCTGCTTTTTTTTCTTTCATATATTGAACAGTATAAATTTAAATTATTATAATAACAATATAATATAAACGTTCACAGCAAAACAACAACTCCTCAATTCATTTTTTTTTATTTTTGTTTGAGTCAAAATAAAATAATTAAAAAATATACCTTTCTGAAAAATTGACGTTTATCTGTTACTAACTTTTTTTTAGTGTAATAGAGATTACTTCAACGTTTTTTTTTTTATTTCTTCTTCTTCTTTAAATACTATAAATGAGTTTATTCTCATCATTTTTGTGTTGTTCAAGTGATATTTCTTCAGAAAATTTAAATAATAATAATAATAATAATAATAATAATAATAGTAATACAACTACTACTACTACTACTAAAAGGATTAATAATAATACTACACAAACTAATAAAAATAAAAATATAAAGTCTGATAATAAAGATTATACAAAAGAAATTACAATTAAATCTAAGAATAATAAAATGATATCAAGAGCAAATAAATCTCCTACTATTAATAAATCAAATAAAGATAATATCACTACTCAAAATTCAAATTCAAATAAAAATAATAATAACGTCAATAAATCAAATAAATTAGGACCAATTTCTTCTTCGAATGATAATGATGTCATGTTAGTGGATTCAAATGATGCCGATGAAGAAAAAGAATATGATGATTCTGAAGATATGGATATTGATGATGTTGATGATGATTATAAAAAAATTTTAGATTCAAATAATGATAATAATAGTCAAAATAATACAACAACAAATACTACTAAAGAAAAACAAACAATAAATGTTTATACAAATGAAACTGATAGAAGTACTGGAAGTTCTGATTATGGTTATATTCAACAACAACAACAAACACCACAATTGACTATAGTAGCTTCACATGAAGATAATAATGATACATCAATGCCTGATTCAAATTTAAAGACCACAAATAATAATAATAATAATAATAATGATGACGATAATATTGTAAATAATATACAAGAAATTAATACAAATGGACAACCTGTAATTTCAACAACTTTAACTCAATCTGATACAAATACAACAATAAATACACCAAGCCCAATTTCAAATATTGATCCAAATGATATTAATAATTCAGAGTATACTGCTGCGGTATCAAATATGACGGCACCAGATAATATGGATTATAATATGATTCAACCATTTGATGAAACTGAAGAATTTGTTGATTTAACAATGCTACAACCTGATCAATATCATGCTCCAGGTTTTACTACATTATTATCACCAAAGGATCAAGTCTTTAAAAATAAAAAATTATTAGTCTTAGATTTAGATGAAACTTTAGTTCATTCTTCATTTAAATATTTACGATCTGCTGATTTTGTCTTACCTGTTGATATTGATGATCAAATTCATAACGTTTATGTTATTAAAAGACCTGGTGTCGATGAATTCTTACAAAGAGTAGGTGAACTTTATGAAGTCGTTGTCTTCACAGCAAGTGTAAATAGATATGGTGATCCATTATTAGATATATTGGATAAAACAAGTTCAATTCATCATAGATTATTTAGAGAAGCTTGTTATAATTATGAAGGAAATTATATTAAAAATTTATCACAATTAGGTAGACCATTATCTGATATTATTATTTTAGATAATTCTCCTGCATCATATATTTTCCATCCACAACATGCCATACCGATTTCATCTTGGTTCTCTGATACTCATGATAATGAATTATTAGATATAATACCATTATTAGAAGATTTATCTAAGAAAAGTATCCTTGATGTGGGTAAAGTGTTAGATGTTTCAATATAATCTATCTTTATCCAAGATGGAAAAAAGAAGACTTATCCCATTAACCTTTTAATAACATAAAACTTATTAATTGGATGTATTATAGCTTTAAATTTTAACATGATTTCAATACAGCAACATTATAAACTATCCTAAAAATCATTCGTTCGTCTTCACGAACTTTATTATTCATAACATCATCTCTATATTTATCATGATATCTTATAAACCCTTCCTCGTTCCCCCCACATACATAAAATTACAATTTGATACATTCCTACTCGTCCGACTGTGTTCAGCAATTAGATAAACTTATATATAAATATTTGTATATATTTACTATTCATAATTTTTTCTCATTCCATCTTTTATTTTAAATTCAAGCTTTCAATTCTTAAATATTCTATAATGCACTTTCTTATTATATTACTTTATATGGGAGGTATGTTACAAATAAAAGGATATTGATATGTATATATATTTGGTTAATTAATCAAAAAGAAATTTGACTATTTATTCTTCATCATCTTCATCATTCTTTCTCTTCTTGTTCTTTGGACCATCATATTTAAACACAGTTCCTACAATTTGTTTCTTTCTTTCTGGAACAAATGGTTTATCCTTTCTAGTACGTCTTTCATTCATTTCTCTCTTCTTTAAAGCATTTAATTCAATGCTCTTAATTTCTTGAGCCTTCTTAATAACTTGTGGCACGTGTCTATGTCTAGAAATTCTTCTGATTTCTGGCATATACTTGAATCTTTCCTTTAATTTAGCATCATATTCCAATTTAGTTCTTTCTTTGGTAGTCTTGACGTTGGATCTTTCCCAAGCTTGAGATCTCCATAATCTAACATTACCATCATCAGAACCACTGACAATATATTTAGAATCCATTGAGTATTTAACTTGAAAGACATGTTGCATTCTTTTAGTATGGTAAATTTCTCTAGAATGACCTTGATCAGTTTTGTAAATTCTAATAGTTTTATCATAAGAACCAGTTACAATTTCATCACCAGTTGGAGAAAAATCAACATCCATAACAGCACTAACGTGATCTTTGAATACATTCAAGGCACGAGACATGTTTCTCATATCATAATAATATGCGTTATGATCTTCATTAGCGACAACAAAATTGAAGGCTTCCATTGGGTTCCAACAAATAGCATTAGTTCTCATGGCTTGAACAATCTTTTGTGTTGGAGAATTAGTTCTAATATCATATAAGACCACTGAATTATCACTACCACTACTAGCAAAGATATCTAATTCATTTTGATTAAATTTAACAGATGTAATATTATCTGCACCCCACGAAAGATTGGATAATGGTTTTGATCGTTGAGTATCCCAAAGTTGAATTTGAGCACCACCAGTGACAAAAGTAGAATTATTTCTATGATGATCAAGACCTTGGAAAGCATGTTCACCATAAAATGTTTTCACTAAAGCACCGGTACCATTAGTGGAAGTAACTAATTCTTCATCGGATTTAATATTACTAAAATCATCATTATTAATAGACCATAATTTAACTGTCTTATCATCACCACAGGATAACATAAAATTTTGATTCTTTAAAGATTGAATTTGTGGAGTCACACAAAGACCAGTGACCATACCATAATGACCCTTGAAAGAAACATATTCTTCACGAGTAGACATATTCCAATATTTAATTACACCATCACCTGAACCAGTAGCCAATTTGTTTAAATTATGATAATTCTTCGCAATAACATAAACACCATCTCTATGACCATAACCTAATTGACCAATAAATGGTTTAGCAAACATTCTTTCTAATTTAGTGGCATTAAGAGCCTTTGTATATTCACGAGCTCTTTCAAATGGATGTAATTCTGGATTTAAATTACGAGGTAATTGTGATTCTTGTGTACTTTTAACAGGTACATAATCATCTGAACTTCTCTTAATAGTTTTGATCTTCATTTCTAATCACGTAATCTTGTTATTCTCAGTTGTTCACTTTGTCAGTTAATCTATAGTTCAATGAGATGAGATGAGATGAGATGAGCACTGTTTTAAATTTATTGAAAATTTTCAATATTTTTCAAAAATTGCAATAATGACGAAAGCTTAGTGATATCTTGAAAAAGGGTAGACAAAGTGGAACAAGAACATTACTTAGTTCGTCAAAACATCTAGAAACATCTAGAAACATTTAGCCCAATTTACATTTAAGAAAGAGATGTTACATTAATTGTACATGACAAACTTTATCATACAAATCAGCATGGCAAGAACAGAACAATTTAAACCACATTGTCTGGCATAATTGCATATACTGGGATCAAACCTTGACGATTATATATCTGTTGATAATGATTAGTTAATTCTTTAATTAGATATTATAAAGCTGTAAATATTCTTCCACCTAATTAGTTGAAAAGGAA
Organism: Monosporozyma yasuniensis; assembly: GCA_030558655.1. Lineage (NCBI taxonomy): Eukaryota > Fungi > Ascomycota > Saccharomycetes > Saccharomycetales > Saccharomycetaceae > Monosporozyma > Monosporozyma yasuniensis. Next base: position 179,721 of record JAKTQC010000018.1, on the reverse strand, counting down.
CAGTTATATATATATATATATTCTCAAAGAGATGACCTCACTCCAGTTGTTATTAGCGCGAATTAGTTTTGTTACGATGCTTTGAAACGTGGGAAACTATATTAATTATATAGTTTATGATGCACATACAATTTATACTAACTAGTTTGGCTTTATGAGATCTTGATTTCCATGTTTATCTTTATAACTGTTATTAATCAGATAATAAAATATATGTTTAATATTTATTGTGTTAAAAATCCTAAATGAAAGTTTTAATTGAAGAGATTTATTCTTCAATACTGTCTTATCTTAAACCATTGATATATTTATCATCTGTGAACAAACTCATATATTTGAGATATTCAATAGACTATTAAAATATTTTACTTATGTTTTACTTATATCTTATGCGATAACTTTTCCCTCTGTTACAAACTTCTTTTCCTTATTCTCCCAAGATATCTATGCTATTACCTTCAATCTACCCACTTCTCGTTGAGGAATTATTATGATATACAACCTATTATATTGAATAACTTTAAGGGTGTTAACCCATTCACCTTCAACTATTGTATAAAGCAATGAAATTAATAAAAGGACACATTTTTTTGTAATGTACTCAGTTTTCAAGGTTGACACCTTGAAAACTGAGTACAATCATATTATTTCCCTTCAGATACTACAACAATAAGGAAGTTGCTGAGATTTAATTTGATTAGTGATTCAATGGATGGAAAAAAGATACAGAATGATTCTTTCTTTTGATTTACTGCCAAAGATTCCTTTTCCATAACATATTCTGAGGCAAAAATTTGTTACATTTAGACTATTATAAATAGTTTAAATCTCTAACTATTTGTACCTATTAAGTTACCCTTTACTGAATACATTCCCGTAAAGTGACGTGTCCGTAAGGTTTATTACTAAGTTTTTATCTCCTATACCAGTTTAAATTGATAAGTTAAACTACCATAGTAAAAAAACAAAAGTCCGGTTAGGTTGTGGCCTTTACTAAAAATACTTCTTCCAAGTTACCAACTATTATAGTTGTTTATAAAAATTAAATTCATAGGTATCATTGCACAAACTTAATTAGAACAATCTTCTAATAAATGTTTGTTAATGAGGTTCTAAACTCAACACCAAAACATTCATACACGAGACTACCATCAGAATGCGTAGGTCTATTTTTCTAATTCCAGGATTTTTCCTGGTTATGGTGGTTTCTGCTCAAGTTAGCAAATATCAAGGTGGGTTTGATCACTATATAGATCACAAACAATTAACCGTTACACAAGAAAACAAAAATAAATTGAATCATCTTTTTAAACCCTCTTCCACAATTTTAGCATTAAATATTGTATCTCCTGAAGAACATCAAACTCTTAAACCAACCACAATCCATGATAAAACTCCAATATCATCACACCTTGATAAACAATTAAAGTCATCAGCAAATAAGCCCAAATCAACTTCTAAAGAAAGAAAAGATTTTGATCCAGACAATTGGTATAAATTCAATATATTACATATACCAAGAAGTGTTATTTATACTGCCATCGATAATTTATTTAAATTATTTGATCCTATCATTAGACCTATTTATAATATTGTTAAAGAGGTAAGAGTTTATGTCTTTCGTTGCAATTCGGATGGATTATCAAATAATTGTGAGCCTGAAAAAGTTTGGGTTATTACCAGAAATGGGAAAAATTGGCAATTAGGTATAGCTCTTTATTCTCCAGATCACGATATTGATAGAGATACCACCAATATTGATTTAAAATATGCTCTCAACTTTATAATAGATGAACACCTTTTCACACCTAAACTTGTATTGGCTTCTAAGATGAAAATTGGAAATAAATGGTTAGCCTATGTCAAAATTCAACGTACTATCCGTATCCCAAGTAAAACTACTACTGAGGCGACCCAACCAAAATCCAAATCAAAACCTCATCAAAGGAATGATGGGTCGTACTATTATCACAATAATTCGACAAGGTTTAAAAATAAATATTTTAATTAACTAACTAACTAACTAACTAACTAAATAATTAATTAAATTTGAGTCAAGTTATAATATCAATTAATGTTTTAATTTTAAATTTATAAATAGGGTATCTAAGTTTATATATCTTTATAAGTACTAGTAGTGATATCTTCCGGTAATCTAATATTATCCAAAACCGGTTTCCCAATTCTATCAATAACATCATGAGCCCATAACACATCTAAATGAGAATATTCATCAATGTACCAAATTTTATAAATAGATTTATCCTCATGATTAATAAAATGATTAATTAATTTTTCACCATCAACTAATCTATCTTGTCTTGGAATAAACAACAAAATACGCGGAAAAGATTCTGCACTTTCTCTAGTTGTATTTAATTGTAATGGAGATGACGGTCTCTTTTCAATATCGTCACCACCGTTGTTACTATTTTCAATATCATCAGCTTCATCTTTATTAATTGGGAACCATGTCTTTTCTGGTGGGAAAATTTTGTCTGCCCCATGTTTAAAACTGGTTTTAGTTGGATCAGGACTTAACCACCATTGCATTAGTTTCACAGATATGTGAATAGGTGAGAATAAGAAGTGTCTATCACGAAGACATTTATCCCATAATATATCATTCCAATCAAATAAGAAATTGAACATAATATATGAAAAGAAGGAAAATGGTTTTGTCCCAGCAGCTAAATCTCTCATTTGCATCATTAATGGTATAAATGATTTTTTACCAAATACCCAAGGATGATCAATCCCAGATCCCATAAATCTTACAAACATCTTTTCTTGTAATAATGGACCAGGATAAATAGCTGGTGCCAATGCAATATAATTATCCAATTTATCTAATAGTGAAAACCCTGTAACATTATCTTTATTATTATATAGTTGTGTACCATTAACAAGACCCATAAAGGCTTGTGTAGTACCTTGAGAATGTGACATTAACGTCAATTTCTTAAAATTAGGTTTCTTATTCAAAATATATTCAATATGAGATTTTAAATCATACATTGTCATTTCATTAACATCCCAATCCCATTTCTTAAATGTCAAATTAGCATCTGGACCATGTCTCTCTCTTAACTTAGTCATATTCCATTTTGGATTAAACCCACAACGGTTATTACCTAACCAAACATCAAATCCAGATTCAAACATATAATAAGCTAAAGATTTTCTACCACCGGAAGCAAAACTACCACTACTTTGTAAAAGACCATGAACCATCAACATTGGATATGCTTCATCTCTAATTCTTTTATTCTCTTGCGGTGTTGAATTTAAAGGAACCAAATGCCAAAGATCAATAATAAACCCATCTTCAGTTTCTACTTCATATTCTTCCACATCAATATCATATTGACGGTAGTAATATTTCAAATGCGGCACTAATTTTTTATCCTCTGTGGCTAATGAATCATCAAATGGATTATCACCAATATGATGAGCGTTAGCATCAGTATTTTCTAAAGTTTCTTCATCTTGATCAAGTCTTTCTTGTGTATCTTCGGTCATGATAGCACTAATAGTATGATCATATTCAATATTATTTTCCTCATCACTTTCAATATCTAATGGTGTTCTCGATGATATAGACGTTCGAGACACCCTCCTAACATGTGGTTGTAATTCCCTTTCAGGAGGAAATGTCACACCTCGATTATCATGTTGGTGGATGGATGTATGTGAACCTCTTACATCTCTTGGATCTGGTTTCTTTCTAAAATGAACTGTGATATAATTATGCCATAATGAAAGCATGAACAATATGGTTAAAAAGCAATAAAGAATGAATGCTGACACACATTGTTGCAATAGATCAATGATCATAATACCTTTAGTTGTATATGGTTCTTTGGTAATATGATTAAGTTGTTTAATGAACTGCCCATCGGATTGTCTTAAAGACTGCTTTGTTTACAATTCCAACATTTCGATGTTTAATGAAAAATCAATTAAACGATGAGTTGATGTAAAGAGAAAGTGATAAGAGATAAGATAGAAGAAAATCAAACCTACACATTCGCCCATAACAACAAGCACAAATGAGTTACAATTTCAATGCACACAAGGAGTTTCCTGAGAGTTTGGGGAGTATAGTCTCTCCAGGTCATTTAGATATCAACGCTACACATTTCTCAAATGCAATCTTATTACAAATTAGACTCAATGGTGAAATGAATTGTACTTTAGATGTCACACGAACTGGATTACGACCAGTGGAACAAGATGTGATGCATAGACCAATTGCTGGGATTGAAGGCAATGGATTGAATGCGGAAGATGACGATGACGAAGATGAAGAACTTTTCATCAGAGATAATTTATCAGATTACAATGTTCATATTAGATTGGGAGACCCTAATGACCCCAAATTACCTGTCATTGCTACACAAATAGCCGAACTATACCAACGTGTCATCATCCCCACATTGCAAAGAGGCCAGGGGATTCCAGATGATCCATCAAGTTTGGATTTAGTGATCACTTTAAGTTCTAAGATATGGTCTCGAGGTGAGAGTACAGATGAAGATTTCTCTAAATTGGTATTTGTACTAAGAAGTATCAAAGAAATGTACCAGCAATGATGAAACCAAAAGAAAAGAGAAAGGTATTTTGTTAAATTATCTATCAATATATACTATATAGAGAGATGTGAGAGATAATATATGCAGAATATTTAATGATAAATTGTTGGAATGCTTAATTGTGAGGACTTAGGTGAAAAGAAAACTGTTTAAACTTTACCTTCGTCAATGACAGCCATGTCCAGCACTTGTAATGTCCCGCGACCTTGAGTTAAAGTGACCAAATCTCTGTAACTAACTGGATCCACTAATCCAACACGTTCCCAAGAGGCTTCATCTTCTTTGTTAGAATTATCTTCAGAGACAATCAATTTAGTTAATTTTTCAATCAATTCAGTCTCACCCATATCTTTAATCACAACTTTAACCTTCATCCTAGCTCTAACAATTGGAATAATTTGTTTGGCACAAAGTAATCTAATGGCTTCTAAAGCTTGGATCTTAGCTGGCTTATTTAAGACGGGACTAAATTTCAATTCCACTAATGCCTTATGGATCATGGTTGGTGGGTATCTTTTCTTGGATTTAGGATTAATACATTTGGCACTAATTAAAGTTAACATTTCATTGTTAACTTTATTTAACATTAATTGTCTTTCCTTCTCTGATAATTGAATTTCACCTCTCATTAAGATTTCTTTAATAATTTCATCAATATCTGTTGAACCAAAACATTTTTGTAAATCTTCTTTCGAGGCAACAAGCCCTTTATTTACATTCATGAACACTTGATGGATTTGTAACACTTCATCAAGATCCTTTTCAATACCCTTTCTATAATCTTGAACTTTATTTTGATAACAAGCAATTTCAAATCTCTTTCTCTCCTTCTTTAATTTGACCATGGAGACATTGGTCAATTTAATTTGACCGGATGGTTGTTGAATAGGCATTGTAGATCGTTGTTCTTGTTGGGTTTCCTCTTAAAATATGAGATGAGATAAAATGTATATATATATATTCATTAACTACTTTTCACACATAATGAAATATTTTTTCCTTATCAAAATTTTTCCAGAATTCAATGTTTATTGATTTATTTTTGGATCTCGAAAGAACTGTCAATCTTTACAGCAAGAGATTAAATACAGAAAGAACCACACTAAGAGTAGCAACTGGCACCATCCGTTTGTTTCATACCATTTCTACACTAGAAAAAATATTGTCTAACAAAAAAAAGAACTTAAAACTAGGGATAATTCCATTAAAATCATGTGGAACAATAACAGCAACAGCGATAATAATAATAACGATTCCCCTACTGGGAATCAGGACTTTGAAGAACAGCAAGGGTTGATTTCAAACAATCAATCCAGTCAAGTCCATTATATCTCTATTCCCATTGAAAGGGATGCTGTTGAGACTATTGATAGGGACCCAAATCTTGCTAATGGTATAAACTCACCCTTTATTACTAGAAGACAATCTATTTTAGATACGCCAATTGGTTCTTTCCGTGGTCCAAACTCTTTAAGTCGTTTTGCTACATCATTAAGAAGAGCTAACTCCTTCAGAAATATCGAGGTCAATACCGATGTGGAAAGATCATTTTTTAAAGATAACCACGACGAAACTTTCGATCCAGATACAATGGCTCCGGCACATTTAGGTAGACGTCTTTCTATGGCTTTAAGACCAAACTTATCGTCAACTGTTCCAGCTACAAATTTTATGCATAATGGGATCTCACAAAGGCCTTCTATTGCAAACATTGGTGGTGCTGCCGATACCTCTGCTATCGATGATAATTCCGTTGATTATGGGTCTATCTATTCTTCCAATGATCAAAGAGAATCTATCCTTAGACCATCCATTTCAATTGCAGAATTAGCTTCCAATTTAAATATGGAAGGCTATACTGGTAGTATTGCCCCTGATACTGATTCTATCTTATTGAAACAAGTTGAAGGTAAAGATGGGGAAGTCATCACTGTTCTTGCTGGTCAATCAACAGGTCCACAAACCGTCTTTAACTCTATTAATGTCCTTATTGGGATTGGCCTTTTAGCATTACCATTAGGTTTAAAATATGCCGGTTGGATTCCCGGCTTGATCCTATTATGCATCTTTGCTCTTGGTACTTTCTGTACAGCAGAATTATTATCTAGATGTTTAGATACTGATCCAACATTAATGTCATATGCAGATTTGGGTTATGCTGCCTTTGGTAACAAAGGTAGAGCATTAATCTCTGCTTTATTTACCATCGATTTAATGGGATGTGGTGTTTCTTTAGTGATTCTATTTGGTGATTCGTTAAACGCTTTATTCCCACAATATTCAGTGACATTCTTCAAATTACTAGCCTTATTTGTTGTGACTCCACCTGTATTCTTACCTTTAAGTGTCTTATCTAACATTTCTTTGTTAGGTATCATGTCCACCACTGGTACCGTCTTCATTATTGCATGTTGTGGTCTTTACAAAAATACAAGTCCAGGTTCTTTATTAAACCCAATGGAAACTCAATTATGGCCAAGAAGTTTTGAACATTTTTGTTTATCAATTGGTCTTTTAAGTGCATGTTGGGGTGGTCATGCTGTATTCCCAAACTTAAAATCTGATATGAGACATCCATCTAAATTTAAAGACTGTTTGAAACAAACCTATAAGATTACTGCTTTAACTGATATTGGTACTGCTGTTATTGGGTATTTAATGTTTGGGGAAATGGTTAAAGATGAAATTACAAAGAACGTATTATTATTACCAGGTTACCCATCATTTGTTTATGGTTTGATCTCTGGATTGATGACTGTCATACCAATCGCCAAGACTCCTTTAAACGCAAGACCAATTATTTCTGTCTTAGATTCTTTATTTAATGTTCAAAATGCCGAAACTAAATATGAGGGTGCAAGATTGAAAATGGCCAAAACCATCCAAATGTTTAATTGCCTTGTGGTTAATGTCACATTTGTCATTATTGCCATAATTTTCCCACAATTTGATAAATTAATTGCATTCTTGGGTGCTGGTTTATGTTTTGCCATTTGTTTAATCTTACCATGTTTATTCTACACCAGAATTTGTGCTGCCACTATTAAACCATGGGAAAAGATTGCTTGCTATATTACCATCGCTGTCAGTGTTGTTTTCTCTGTCTTAGGTATTGGTGCAGCAATCTTTGCTTAAAATTTCTACATTTCATTCCCCCCCCCCCTTTTGCATCTATATTACCATTCCAATGATTACATGTTACTCCAACTCACTTTTTATTTTTATTTTTAACATACTTATCAATACCCAGATTCACAATTATTATGACTCTTATATGACGTTTTCTCAAGTTACTTTAAAACTTTTTCATATGATTGAATAGTGTACAAAAATGTAGCTCATATATATGCTACGTATTAAAATATGATATATACTAAATATCAACCCTATGTATATCAAAATATTTCTTTATTTATATTTTAATGAGAATTAAGCTGAGTATTCCTTAGATCTTTTTGCTAATGATCTGACACCAGTAACAGCAGTTGGACAGAAATGTTTAGATAAAATGTAGTTTTCCCATAATGTGGCAGCATCTGGATTACTTCTTGAAATATTATCAGTTTCCATGTTAAATTTACCGTTACCAATTCTATCTTCTGTTGAGTACAAACCACCAATTTCCGGATATCTATTCATTAACTTATCAAGGAATTTAAGGATGGCAACAGTGGTCTTTTCTGGAGTATGCATCATGCACATATACAATCTTTTTGTAAAAGCAGCAGCTCTTTCTCTGGTACCAGATTTACTTCTAAAGAAGACATGATCCAAAGCCTTTAATAATAATTCAGCCTTAGTAGAAACATTGACAGATGGCTTCATAAGCTCTTCATTTAATGGATCAGCTAATCTTAGTGATTTATAAGATAATTCGATATCAGCATCTAATGCCACATATGTTAATAAGGAGTATAAAGCATCGACGAATTTAGATAAATCCATGTTAACCTTCATATGACTGTTATTCGATATTAATGAGAATGCAGTGACAATACATAACAACACTTTTCGTACTTCTTCAGATGATAAATTATCTAATTCAGCATCGTAGATAATCTCCTTCATAACTTCAAGGAAATCACCCAATAAATCAAAATTAGCCATGTTACCGAATTTAGATAAACCTTCAAGGACAGAACCAATTAATCTGTGGTTACCACTCTTTAAAACATTTAAGTATAAGGCTAAGACAGATTTCAAAATTTCAGCTTGGTTTCTTTCTCTTTCTTCAGCAGAGACAGCTAATTCAGCCTTACGCATTTCTTCATCAATTTCTTTCATTTCCTTTCTAGCCTTTCTCTCCTTTTTAGATAGATGAACTCTGTCTTTCTTCTTCATTTTCATTGGTTTGTGATAATCATCTTCTTTAGTGTTTGGATCATAATCATGTAAGACGTCTAATGATAATAATGTATTAAGTACTGATTCTTCAATGTTAAAATTTCTCACTTTCACAACCTTGACAAGAATTCTAATAATTTCAACAGAAATAATACCTTCATCATCTCCATTAAATAAAGATTCAATAGTCTTAATCGATTGCAAAGCGGTTGGATCAGAAGCAAGACTTGGCTTACAAATACGACGGATTAAAATACTTAAAACTTCTGTGATGAAATTGAAATGAGAAACATTTGGAATTAATTGGTTAATAGCATGCATGGCTAAGTTACTTAATGCAACTTTCATTGGAGTAGCATTACTTGGGGTTTTGGCCAATTTACCCAAATGGGTAATATAATTTCTGTAATTAATAACTAATGTTTGTTCAAAATTTCTTAGTCTAGCGACTTCTTTAGAGACCTTTTCTTTCTTCTCAATATCACTTAATGGTCTAATTCTGTAACCTGGGATAACACTGTTGAATACAGGGACTAAAGCTAACATGGCAAATTTACATGTATTTGGATTCTTAGAATCAGCCATCTTGACTAAACGGGTTAAAGCATTGTAATGTTCTTCTGGATCTTCCATAACCTTTTCAACTAAATCTGCAATTTCTTCTTTCAAAGCAACAATAGTTTCTTCAGTATCAGGTTCTTCTTCTTCTTCTTCTTCTTCTTCCTGGACTTCAGGTTCGGATTCTTTAACTTCTTCTTCCTCTTCTTCCCCTTCTGATTCTTCCTGTTCCTTGGTATTATGTTTCTTTTGTTTCTTCACTAAGTTTCTGGCCACTTTACCATCAATCTTAATAGGTAAACCTTCGACCATACCTTCTTCGGCATCGTGTAATTTTCTTGGTTTCAATTCGTAGTCTTGTTCTTCACTGTCCCAAGAGGAACGACGTTTCTTTCTCCCAACATTATAGATATCACTGGACACTTCAGCGGATAATTCACCAACGTCTTGGAAAGAACCACCAGCTAAAAGATCATCTTCTTGCTTTCTCTTTTCGGCAGTTCTTCTCTTGATAGTTTCCCGAGATCTCTTAGTTCTAGCCATGGTTTATCACTGGGTTAATCTAGAGGGATTGGCTACAATTGGAAGTTCTGTGATGTTATGAACTCTGTATTATATCTTTGCGATGAGCTTGAAACTTTTTTCATTTCAAGTTTCAAGTTTTTTTTATTTACTGAAAATTTTATTGTAGAACAATTAATTTACAAAAGTGACACTAATGACAATTAATAAATCATTTATATATGATTATATAATGTTTTTGAAGAACAACTCTCAAAGTAATCTATATATTTTGTAAATAGGATTCAATCTTGTCCTCCATTAATGCATCCACATCACCATTTTCTACAGCCTCACCATACATGGCCAAAGTGGTTTTAATATTCTTGACGGCAGTAGCACCACTTAGAAGTTTACCTTGAGCAGCACCTTCAAAGATAACTCTAGCAAATTCTAAGTCCCTGTTTGCCAAGTATGCTAGAATTAATGATTCGGTAACCCTATCTGCTGGAGATAGGTTGGTTTGTTCATCTCTTGTTTTATTTAATTGTTGAATGTTTGCATTATAAATATTCAAAGATTCATCCACGTTAAACTTGGCATTTGCAAGAATTTGTACACATAAAATCTTAGCCTTTGTAAGAGCAGATGCAGTCTCTGGAATATAAGCTTCTGCAAATTGTAAAGCGGTTTCATTTGCATTTTTGTAACCTTGATAGGTTAAAGATAAAAAGGCTTCAAAAAATAATTCTTCTTCTTTACCTGGATGAGCAGAAACGCACATATGATATAATTCCATGAATGATTTAGTGTCATTCTTAAATACACCAATGATTCTTAGGATTTGTTTGGTAAGTACCAAATCAGATTTATGTAACTCAACAGCTGCAATTTGATCCAATAATTCTCCAAATGGTTCTGAAGTTTCAATTGATTTTACCGAGTTTACTGAAAGATCCCAATCTGCTGTCAATTGCCTCTTGATCACAGTGAGTTGACTAGCAATACTCTTGTTTGCAGCCTCTTCTTCTTCAGTAATAATAATCTTCTCATTTTTACCCAAGGTATCAACTAATTTATATAATAAATCCTTTTGCGACATTATATCTTCAAATGGGAATTCCTTTCCGACTAAATATAATTGATATGATGTTAAATCTTCTAGTTTGTCGATAAATAACTCCAACGAAGGTTTGTATTCAAAAATATATGGTAAAAGGAAGGTAGCTTTTAAATCAATACAACTGTTAGCTAATCTATTGATAATATTACTAGATACAAGTTTAGAATCCTTAATTTTGTTCAATAACAACACAGCATGCACCATATCAAACAAATCATGAGCTTTCTTACCATCCTTGATATCAGCAGGGTCAAAATAAACAACCTTATCTAAAACTGTAAGTAAAACTTCATCTGGTAATTCATCATAGATCCCCATGTATTCCACAAATAATTCCCATGAACTACTAACTCTACCAGGATTGTTCTTTAACATAGATAACAAAGCTGCACTTGTCACAGATTGTTCAATGTCTTTCAATTTACGAGAGTGAATTGAGGCGATACCATATTCGTATTGACTCAAATCTTCAATCAATTTATTATGAATCAAAGCAGATTGTTCTTTAGAAAGTGTAGAAATAGCCTTTAATGATTCTCCTATCTTTTGGGAGACAGTATATGGGTCCATATCCTCGAAAGTTGTTGGAATTTGTTTTCTAATAGGATCGAAACATGGATGTGCAAATAGATTAATATAAGCTTGAGTGATTGCTGGACTTTGTCTTTGTAATTGTCTGAAAGAACTAGAAAAGGCTCTTCTAAACACAACTAGATTACAAGACATAATTCTTTAAAACCTTAGTGATAATGTTGCTGATGGTATATCTGGGGGATTCTCTCTTCAATGTGGTGTGTGTCAAGTAAATCTTTTCAAAAACCAACTTTTTCAAATAGTCATCGCCAATTTTCAACGCTTAAAAAAGCTAAGAGTCATCACCACCTGTTACAATAAGAAAGTGTCCAAATAAATGGGTTAGTTCACGGAATAATTTAGAGATATGACTATACATATATTTATTTAAGTAGTAATTCTAATATACAATTTAACATATTTTGATAGTAGGGATTAATCGTCATCGATAAAAGAGCCATCTGATTCGGCATTGTCATCGTCTTCGACAAAACTGTCATCGGATAATATATCAGCTTCACTGTATGTTTTCTTTGTATTGGATGTAGTACGTGCGGCTCTCTTACGTGGTTGAATAATAACATCATCATCGTCGTTATCATCATCGTCACTATTACCGGACAATATTTCAAGATCACTTTCGTCACTTAATTCGACAACTTTCTTTGATCTAGCAGCAGGTTTCTTCTTTGGTGCAGCAGCCTTCTTAGGTGGTGTAGCCTGTTTTGGTTTATCTTCAAGTTTCACAGAAGGAACTGAGTCAGGTGTCGTACTCCTAGAAGCTTCGTCCATCTTATCAAATGCAGCACTAATCTTCTTGAATTTACTGGAGAAGGAGCTTAAACTAGCATCATCATCATCTTCTTTCTTATTCACAGTATCGAAAATGGTGGATGGACCACTGGATCCATTGACGTTTTCGGTTTTCACAGGAGTTGCACTTGCATCTGGAGTAGCAGCCTTAGATGTAGCAGTAGATGCAACAGCAGATGTCGTTGCTGATGTTGCGGCAGTGGTTGCGGTAGAAGTGGCTGGAGAAGCTATAGCTAATGGTTTAACAGCACCTTCTGTTTTAATCTTTGTCACCCTCTTTGGTTTTGTAACAGCCTTTGGTTTAATTAATTTTCTTTCAAAATTACTTTCTTCAATCTTGATTTTCTTTGTAGTTCTTCTCTTTCTGGTCATGTTCTTTGATGGATCATAATCATCATCAGCAGCCTTTCTCTTACGCTTACCCTTTGCCTTACCACCATTTGAACCCACAAGTTCACCACTACGAAGCTGTTCGTCTAGTTCCATAAACTTTTCATAACCGTCTAAGAAATCGTCAAGATCATTGTTCCATAAATCAGAAGCAGAAAGTTTCAACAATTCTTCTAATTCGACTTCCTTTTCTTGTTTTTGTTTCAACAATCTTTCGTATCTTTCCTTGGTCAAAGACCAAATACGCATCCCTAACAAGTATTCATAAGTACCGAAAATTTCTTCTGGACCATTGATAATTGTGTCACCGTTAGCATCAACTGCATCTTCATCCTTTTCTTCATCCGCTTCTTCGGCCTCTTCATTCAATTCTAAAGCGGTATCCTCACTGATACTACCGTAATGTGGTTTACCATGCTTGTTGATTCTTGGGAAACCTAAATCTTCTAATTCTTGAATAAGCTTAACACGGGCCTTATTAGTCACAACTAATTCCTTTTCAATAATCATCTTAATAAATTTAACTTGATAAGAGAATTTTTCAACTTCCCATTGCAATCTTTCGCTCATGAAATCTTTTCTCTTTTGGTAATATTCTAATCTAACATAGTAGAAATCTGTTAAAATCTCATTAACATTATCATACCTCTTGATCTTACCACGAGGGTCGAAGGCAACCATATTTTGCATACTGATAGGAGAAATTAACTTAAATCTTTCATAGAAACCAATCTTCTTAGTCTTCTTCATTTCTTCATCTGTTAAAGTAATAATAAATTTGATGTCATGAGTATGTTGTTCTTCCATATCTTTAATCCAGGCCTTGGTCTTTTCGTTACCACCTAAACCAATTAACAAATATTCTTTAATAGTTGTAGTCCAGGTCTTAGCGGGTAACTCGGTAATTTCAAGTTTGTTAGGACCAACTTGTTCGATCCTACCATACATTCTGTATCTTTGACTTTCAATCTTTTCCATAGTACCGTTCCAACCCTTGTACCAAGGGTGCATTTCCTTTAATTCACGGCCAGCCATTAAGTTTCTAATATTGTCAACTAAATCTAAAGGATTGAATGGTGGGATATATGTACTCCAACCAGTACCAATACCTTCACTACCATTAACCAAAAGCATAGGAATAACTGGTAAATACCATTCTGGTTCCACTGTGGTTTCATCTTCTTCAAGATATTTAAACAATGGATCATCAGATGGGTGAAAGATCTTTCTAGTTAATGTGTTCAATTGGGTGTAAATATATCTTGCAGCAGCAGCATCCTTACCACCAGTGGCTCTGGTACCGAACGCACCATTAGGCATTAAAAGGTTAATGTTATTTGAACCAACAAAATTTTGAGCCATACCAATAATTGTTTTAACTAAAGCTTCTTCACCATGATGATATTCAGTGATTTGACTGACTAATGGACCTAATTGGGCAACCTTCATTTCATTCTTCAAATTACGTTTGAAACAAGCAAATATAACCTTTCTTTGGCCTGGTTTGAACCCATCCAAGACACATGGAATAGATCTGATGTTATCAGCTAGGGAAAATAAAATTAATTCCTTGTTGATAAATTCACTAATTGGAATATCAGAAATCTTAGGATCCAAAATGGTACCTGGTTCGTACTGTCTCAACCATTCTTTTCTATCATCAGCCTTTTTCTTGGAAAAAGCTAATTCAATTAAATCTTTATCGTCACCTTGTAAAGCATGGAATGTTTTACGATGATGATCTAATGCAGAGAAATAGTCACGAACTTCTTGAGCAGAGGAGGTACCCAAACCCTTATAATACTTTTGTTTCCAAGTGTATTTTTGAGATTCTTCTGATCTCCACTTTTCATAATCTGGCATATTGTAAAAAGTAAGAACTTCTCTCTTTGGTTTGGTAATGGTGACCTTAACAATTGGTGTGATAAATTCTAATAAGAAACCTGGGATATCTAATAAACCTGGGAAAGATGTTTCAATGAAGTTGATAATTAAACCTTTAATATGAGAACCATCATGATCTTGATCTGTCATGATCATTAAATGACCGTATCTTAATGATTTTGTATCTTCATAAACCTTTTTGTGTTGTAAACCCATAATCTTTTTGATAGCTTGAATTTCTGCATTCTTTAAAATTTGATCAGCAGTAGCTTCACGAACATTTAACAATTTACCACGAAGTGGGTAGCAACCATAATAATCTCTACCAACAACGGCAAGACCACCTACAGCTAATGACAAGGCAGAATCCCCTTCTGTTAAAATAAGAGTACATTTATGACCTTCTTTAGTACCAGCTTTATTGGCATCTTCTAATTTCGGATAATCAGTGATTCTATTCTTTCTAGTACCATCGGATTTCTTTAAGGCATTTTGAGCATTTTCATCTGCAATTTCAAAAATTTTAGTAGCTAAATCAGTCTTCATAATCTTATTAATATAATCAGCTGAGATTTCACAACGAGAACCAAAATCTTTAACTCTTGTGGTCAATTGTTCTTTTGTTTGAGAAGTAAAAGCAGGATTTTCAATTAAACAGTTAATGAAAATAAAAATATTATTCTTAATTTGGAAAGGTTTAATACTCTTCTTCTTCTTTTTTAATGTATCATTAACTTTTCTGACAATTTGATCCACAACGTAGTTCACATGCGTACCACCAGATGTTGTGGCAATAGAGTTCACAAAGGAAACTTGTTGGAAAGATATATCAGAAACTGCAAATGCAACTTCCCAACGATCACTGATTCTTTCATATAAAATAGTAGGAATATTATCTTGAGTAGTACTGTCTTGGCCATTATCAATTTGACGTTTCTTTTCTAAAGATTTTAAATATAATTCCACGTAACTCTTGAAGTTTCTAATTTTCAAAGCGTTACCATTCAAGTAAACAGAAATGTCACGAACAGAACCGTTAATATCGTAAACACGACGACGCATAACACCTAAGATATCGTTGTCTAATTTTTCCATACCAAATCTGGCTAAATCAGGTTTGAAAGTAACTTTGGTATAAGATGGCCCTTTCTTATAAGGAGTAATTTCTGGAGGATGGCATGTGTTCATATTATTTTCCCATTTTTGAACATACTTCTTACGTGTTTTAGGATCAGCTGTTTCTAAAATGAATTCAGTTGAGAAAATATTACACAATTTAGCACCATAACCATTTCTACCACCAGTGACTTTTCTTTCATCATCATCATAATTAGAAGAAGTTAAAAGATGACCAAAAATTAATTCAGGAATATAAATCTTTTCTTTATCGTGGATTTCAATAGGAATACCTCTACCATCGTTACGAACCTCAATCTTATTTTCTTCCGCAGTAATGGTAACGTCAATTCTTTTCATATTTGGATCTCTGACCTTATTATCAGCCGCATTAACCAAGATTTCGTCAAAGATCTTGAATAAACCTGGGACGATATTCACAGTCTTTTCCACCATACAATCGATTTCATCATCATGGATCCATTGTTCAGATTCTTGAACTTCAACAGACCCAATATAAGTATCTGGTCTCTTTAAGATATGTTCCAATTGAGAGATCTTCTGATATCTCTCAGAAGCACTCTTATCGTTATGACTAACCATAGTTCTCACACGATTTTCACTGGAAAAGTGTATGATTTAGTTCAATAGGCTTGATTTCTTCTGTTATGAACTGCTAAAGATCGATCTTCGAAAGTAAGGTTGGCCTTGTTTTGGATCTAAATTAATATGAAAAAAAAAAAATAACTAATGTTGTTTCGCGTTATTTGTCACGTAAAAAGAAATAAGAAAATCTTTAAGTTCGATGCTCACGGTAAAAGGATTGAATATAGACTCAATAATGAAATGTTGATTCAGTTGGGTAAGGTCTATAATATTAAAGAAATAGTAGTTATGTAGTTATGTATTAGAATCGCAAAGATTATGCTTATTTTTTGATGTGATCCGTAAGAACAGAGATAATCAGTAGAGTAGATATATAGAAATGGAAAGAGACAAAGAAAAATGGAATGGATGATTATACACCTAATCTTAGAATAGCAGGTTGTAATGGCGGGACGTATTTTTTTGTCCTGGGTTGGTACGTATGTGGCAGAATATTATTTTGTTTCTTGATGTGTGTCCAGAAAAAGAAGAGGCAGAGCTCATACAATGGTACAACAACTTCCACCAGGTTCTTTATTTACAAGCAGACTGGTTCTGGTGGCTACTTCAAAAACATCATCAACACCTTCCCCAGTTAAAGCACTACATTCCATGTATTTCTTTGCTCCAATAACAGTAGCCACTTGTTCAGCTTCTTGTCTTGTAACAATATTACTTGGATTTTCATTAGCTTTCAAATCTTTCTTTAACCCAACCAATATTATTGGTGCTTGTGGGCAATATCTAAATACTTCCTCCGCCCATTTAGATCTGGCATTCTCTAATGATTCTCTATCATTGAGAGCAAACCCAAGCAATATTATATCTGCTTTAGAATAGGAGAATGGCCTCAATCTTTCATATTCTTCTTGTCCAGCAGTATCCCAAAGGGCCAATGTTACTTTGATGCCATCTACTCTACAGTCAGTAACATAGTTCTCGAACACGGTTGGATGGTACTCTTGTGGGAATTGCCCCAGAGTGAAAACATAAAGTAATGAAGTCTTACCACATGCCCCATCCCCAATGATCACTAGCTTTCTTCTAATAGACTTCTCTGACATATTATGTTGATCTATTCGGTAATTGTTAATGTGTGTGTGTCTATGGCTTTCTTATTTTTTCTTCTGTTGTTTAAATACTCTTGAAACTTTCAACAACTTAGCCCACTTTCTGCTTATTAAGAAATCGTTTCCTATAATATCTGCTTTTATAATCTCTATGTATAACAACAGAACATCTAACTGCAATGAGTGATGTCGGATATACCTTGTGTGGTTGAGTGGATTGCGTTTATGTATCGAAAGACTCTTTCCAGCGTTGCAACAATTCATGGCAAAACGTCACAACGTTGAAACAGTAACAACAAAATTACAAATTCTTACAAATTCGGTTTACTGTCAAAGTGACACATTAAAAGAAAAAGATAAAGCAAACAAAGTATAACACTTCTGAAATCGTAATACTTTGACATTGATTCACATCAATAGTCTACTGACTTTAGAATTATATATTTGCAAAAGGAATTGATTTGTTTATTCATGTTTATATATATTATGCATCTAACTACTAATATCCTAGGAACTGTTTGATTCCACAGAGTTTATAACCATTTGTGGTTGTCCATTAACATGTTGTAAATTACTTTGTTCTATCATTGATGTGTCCATAGTGTGGGTTCTTTGTCCCATAGTATCTAAGGAAATTTTGACATGACTAATAGTACCCACAGAGGAATTTAAAATTTCACAACCATGCAAGATACGCATTTCTAACAACTTGTTAATAAAAGTATGGTAATCCAATTGCATAGTAGTGTTGAATTGATGATATAAGGTATCGATTGGCACATAATTATGGTTTGTAGGTTGAGTTTGAATCACTGTTGAGTAAGCTTTACAAATCAAATCAAAAATAGCATGATCAGTCATATTAGCTGGGTGAGTATTCACTGGAGTTCCATGAGAGACATTAGTTCCTTGAGGAAGTAGATGGTGTGGTTGTTGTGTAACAGTGCTTAACCCACCATTTGAATTTAAACCCATTGCATTTGCGGTGACGGGAGCTGAGTTAGAAAAGCCTGTATTCCAAATTCCATTGCTTCCAACAAAGGCATTGGAACCATTATTAACAGCACCATCCATACTGGATAATGGTAGACCAGTGTTGTTTAATGGTAACGGCATATTGGTAGGGGTATTGGAAACACCAACACTATTTACAGGAGGTAAGTTATCATTCCAAATAGATTTACGATGGTGCAAACTATGATCTGCAAAAGATAACGGATTAGAAACTTGTGGGGTTTGTCTAATTTGATTATTGGCAGAAAACAACGATGCACTATTAGTAGTGTTACCGGCTAATTGAGTATCACCCCATAACGAGGAAGCAGCAAATGTATTATTATTTGAGAAACCTTGATCATTGATATTTGTAGAATGTAACATGGAAGCCAGAGAATTTAACTCATCACTCAAAGATTTTGGAATACTATTGTCCTGTTGTGGTTGAGATGGTGGTGAAACACCTAGTGTTCGTTGGGCAGAATTAAACTTTGTGTTGTTCAAAGATGACAATAATGAGGAATTATGACCTGGAGAAGTGTTAAACATTGGACCGTTAGGTTGACTGGAATTAATATTACCCCACAATGAAGATGGCAATAAACTACTAGCAACAGAGGAAGATACTGGTTGCGAATGTGGCCCAATATTTTGTGATTGGTGAATAGCAGTGTTAGATGTTAGTATTGAGCTGGTACTAAAACCAGGAGGTGGTGGGACCAAAGATGGGGTGCCAAGCATAGATAAAATATCATTATTAGAACCTGAAGTATTGAGGTTTCTACCACTGGCATTACCTAATAAGCTTTCAGAACCAACTGGTGAAATTTGAGCACCATTGTATAGACCCATATTGCCTTTATTAGGACTACTACCAACACTAGACAATGTTTGTTTAAGAATATCGTCTACGTTGTCTTTAAATGGTTGATTGGCTTGTAATTGCTTTTCAGCTTGTTCTTGAAATTCCTTAGCCCTTCTTTCATTATTAATTCTTTCTTCCTCCTCTTTTTGTTCTTGGCGTCTACGTTCTTCAGCTTCTTCTTTCTCTTTTTGAAGTCTTTCTTTTTCCTTACGTTCTTCTTCTTTCTTCTTTTTGTTCTCTTCTTTCAATTTACGCTGCTTCTCTTGTTGTTCCTCTCTCTTCTTTTGCTCCTCTAGACGACGTCTTCTTTCTTCATCTTTCTTTTTTTTAGCTTCTTCCACCTTCTTTCTTTGAGCCTCTCTTCTTTCCTTTTCACGTTGTTCGGATTCTTTCTTTAAACGTTCTTCTTCTTCAATCTTTCTACGTCTTTCTTCTTCCTTAGCTTGCTGTTGTAATTTCTTTTTCTCCTTCTCCTTCTCCTTTTTTCTCTGCTTCTTTTCTTCTTTAGCTTTTTTCTTCTCTTTCTCGTCTTCTAATTCTTGGAGGAGTTTCAATCTATTAACATCAGCTTGTTTTGTATGGTATGATTCCAATATTCTACCTTGTAACAATTTGGTAATGGCAATTTGAATCAACTTCCGTCCTTCTTCTAATCTCGTAGCTTCATCCACCTCGCTTTCGTAATCTTCATCATGAGACATGTGATGGTTATCATCATCATGATAAAAGTGATCACGGTCATCTGTTTCAATGTCCTCCCTTTTATGGGTGAAAACTTGATTGCCAGAATGATGATGAGTAGGATCTGAACATTCATGTTCCGAATCAGTTTCCTCGCCATAATCTGATATATCATCCTCGTCTTCATCAGTGTATTCGGAAAGAAAATCACTATCATTTTCTTCATCCTCGTCGTAATCGGAATAATCATAACTATCGTCATATTCGTCTTTATCATCATCGAGACTATGTTGGTTGTTCATACCATTCAATGGATTTGTTAACGTTGCAGCGGCGGCAGCAGCAGCCAACGATGCACTTACAGAGGCACCACCAAATTCATGATCAAATTTTTCTCTAAAAGATTGCATAACCATTTCACCAAATTGTTCTCTATCTTCACCAAACATGAAGCGAGCAAATAGTTCCTTTTCTAGTGGTGAAATTTCTCTGAATTCTTTTCTCTTTGTATCATAAGAACCTGTCATTCTTTCAGCAATATTTCTTTGTAAATCGGAATATTCTTGTTGGGTCAAAGGTTGGCCCTTGTGTAACATTGTTGTAAAAGATCTTACATCACCTAATTTTTGATAATAACCTTCATCGATATTACCGTCTTCATCTCTGGCTCTTTCAATCACAAAATTTTCAATAGCTTTTAAAAATCCGTCACCATCACTTGACATTAATTGATCGGTGACATGCCTCATTTCTGGATACATCATAACTCTTTTGACATATTCTTCAGCAATCTTTGGATGGGAAGATATATATTTTTCAGTAAATTGTAAATACTTAGTTTTAAGAAGTTTATCTTCAATGTATGATGATTCTGGATTATTCTGTTCAGGACGTTGATGAAGTTGACGTTGCTGTTTTATACGGTTTCTTTGAACTTGATCTTCAGGTAATGGTGAAGGTAACTGTTGCACAGATTCATGTCTATTATTATTTTTATTCTTATACTCCTTATGTTCTAATTGTTTGGCTTGTTTAAAATGAAGAACCTCTTCTTTCAAAGCATTAGCGTTATTTGAAGACAAGAATTCCTTCAAATCTTCATCTTCATGATTTTGATCAATCAAACTCTTTGGAATAACATTTGGGATCTGCAGGCTATTCGGCGATTCGGTACCACTATGATTATTATTACTATTATTTTGGTTTTTGGATATTTGGAGATCTTTAATTATACTCAGATGGAATTTAATTGGGTTAATCTCTGGATCTTTAATCTTATCAATCTCATATAGCATATTATAAATCCTTTCCATTTCTTGATCCATAGTCATATGACGTTTACCACATACAGAACAATTACAACTATGATCGGATTGGTATTTTTGGATGATGTTAAAAACGTCATTCTTATCAATTCTTAAAATTTCTTTCTTTTCATTTGCAGATAAGGATTCCCAATGTAAATCTAATACATTAGCCAATCGAGAGACACCGCCTGCCAAAATTGCTTCATCAGTTTTGTCATTTTTCTTTTTCTTGCTAGCTTTATCGTTTGTTAGCATAGATTCTACAATAACATCACCATTTGGGGCTCTCTTAATAACACGAGAAGTTGGGTAGTCATCTGATTCGTCAAAGACTTGTGCATGCATTTCTTGGGAAAGGGTATTGCTCTTTTTACTATTATTTCCCTTGGATTTACTTTTCTTCTTATTCTTTTTAGAATTCGATGGCATCTTTATATCTTACTAAAAAGTTGTCTTTATTTAACTGTTTTAAAACTTTAAACTTAAATATCAGGTCAAAGTGGAAACTTGAAATGGAAAAAAAAATCACTGGTGTGTGTATGTTTCCAATCACTTCTTCTGATAGCCTTACTGTCTAATGGGTTATAGATATGCCTTATCAGCTTTCTATATAAAACTTCCATTTAAGTGGTTCCAAATCCAAATACAGCAATTTGGCAAAATCAACTTTTAACTAAAAAAATGTCAAAGTGAGGAAACAAAAAACCGGGTAAACCTTATAGAAATACAATATACAAAATAATAATAAACAATATGTATAACATTCTTGATGTCAACGCTGTTAGTAATGTCTCTCATTACTTCTTCTTCATTACCCAGTAATGGCATTTATAACCTGGTAATCCATTGGGTCCTTGCGGACTACCGTATCCACTAAGTATATCAGACTCATATTCAATTAGTTCAAATCCTACCTTATCCACACATATTGATACAATATCATCGGCAGCAAGTTCCAACCCTTGTAATGGGACGTCATTTTGTATTTTAATAGTTTCTTTCTTTTCCCAATCAAAGTCTATAGCTGTTTCTTTTTTGGTATCATTCTCAAAATGGTACAACAAAGGGCCAAAATTAATCCATTGACCACCAGGTTTTAGATTATAGTAAATGGTTTGAATGTAGTTTAATATGTTTACAGCAGTGTCAATAAAAAAATCAGTAACAATGACATCAGTAGAACTTTTATGTATTAATCTATTGTAAACATCGTCTGGGGATGAACTATAATCTTGAGAAATTTGGATGTTTCTGTCGGCACCCATGTCACTGACAAACGAGCCAAAATCAATGCTTAAAATCAGTCTTCCTTTGAAATCATCTAAGTTATTGATATCTGGAATTTTTATTACTTTCACTTGAGCTTGTCTCTCTTTCCAGTGAGAAAATCCATGAATATATGGGTAAATGGAGAGGCCTTCTATAGGAATGGTACCATTCATAATAAAATTAGAGACAGCAACCATATGGAACGAATTTTCAATACCAATAGAATTGAACCCTTCTAAAGCCATTTCAGCAGTAAATCTCCCTAGCCCACAACCAGGATTCTTAATAACAACCTTAGATCTATCAGTAGTTTTGATTGGATAGCTTTTATTTAATCTTTCTTTCACTCTTTTAAGTAACAATTGCCTCTCATCAACACAATCCTTGGCCCATTCTCTTGTGATCTGAGATAGCAGGGATACAGTTTTGTCTAGCTGCTCCTCGGTAGGTGGGGCCGCTTCAAATATTTTTGCAATATCTCCCTGAGTTGCCACAGCGACCAATTGTTTATAAAAAAATGAGTTGCTTTCAATTCCATTTTTAATAGCTTTTAAATGTTCAGGGAACCATGGCATTAAGTCCTTTTGGAATTGGTTTAATGACTCCCATTTTCGAAGTCTTGGTGTGTAATATTTTTCAGTTGCATAATTTCCGTATTGGAAGAAAGACCTCAGAATTGTATTGGCCTCGGTTTCAAAGTCAGTAAGCTCATCCATTCTAACATATTATCTTACCTGTAGTGTTGTTGGGGTTATCTGTTTGTTTCGATAAGTTAAAAACCTTACCTTATTGTGTACCTTTAAAAAGTTTTAAAGTTATTCAAACCAAAATTACTAGATACGGTTATTTACTTTACATTAGAAAATTAAATGACATAAAGTAAGAGGAGATTAAAAAAAGTATATATATATTTATATGTACATATATATCTAAATAAAAATGAATATGAAGTGAATTATAATTAAGTTATTTCGTTATGTCATTGATTCGGGCAATAGAATCCTTTTCTGCAACTTTAGGGTCAGAAAAGAACATTATTCTCAGATCATATTTCCCAATATCATTCAATTGGTTGAGACTTTGTTTCACTCTTTTATTCCAGGCCTCTGCCTTCTTGTCAAAATAACCGCTATATGTGTTATTATCATTTTGATTTGATGGCATCATGTAGTCAGGTTTTGTATCGTCGCTTTTATCGTAATAAGAAAGATGCGAGCCTAAACCTGGTTGATGTTCAAGAATTTCTGTATCTGTGTGTGGTTTCTCTAAATGGAACGGTAGGGGAGGCGGAGGAACTCTACGTCTTATTGTAGGGGCAGTATTATGGATATGTAATTCTTGTGGTGAGGTAGATGCTGAGCGATTCGACAACATTGGTAGTGGTGAACTAGATTGAGGTGATACTTGGTTTGAAGACTCTGATCCAGAAAGACATGGTTCACCATTTTTATCAGAGTTTGATTGGTGATGAAGGTTTAGCTTTGATAATTTGATTGAACTCATTTGACTAGTAGTTAAATCGAATTTTTTTCTGGGAATGGTTGGTCTAGGTGGTAGTGGTGGGGATATTGATTCATCTCTTAGCGTTTCATTAGAATGATATACTTGGAATGGTTTTACATACTCATAATGGACCAAGTCATTTAATTCATTCATTACACCATTTTCATTTAACCCCATATCACTCATTGAATTTTTACAACATCTAATATAAATAGCCACAATTTGATCAGGGTATCGTATAGCAGTAGAAATATAAGCCTCAAGATCTTGTTCCCCTGAATCACCAATAAGGATAAATTTTCTATTTGAGAAATCACTAATGATATCCTTGATTGAATTCAATTTTCTATTTGCACTTGAGGTCATAATACCAGATAATAGATTCCCAGAATATTGTTTTAAAAACATTGGACCCATTGGTAAATTTTTAGTTATATAATCTTTTAAAACGGAATATAATTGCATTGGCGAATTTGAAACATAAAAGAAATCTGCATCATATAAAGTTTTTAAATGATTGTACCATTCTGGAATATCCTTAATGGACCAAGATTCGATATCATGGACAAAAACATTCCTAAACATTGATCTCTTATCGCCAGTGATCCCAGTATGTTTAATGGTATCATCAATATCACTAATTACAGCTACACCTTCTGGTTTAATATATGTAATTGGATAAGTCTCTGTCAAATCCATGGTAAAATCCAAAGATTGATTATGATCTAAACTAATCTTAACATTTGTAGGTAAGAATTCGGTATTAAATTTCTCATCCATATGACCCTTTGAATCTGATTGTAAATGAGTCGTGAATTCTTTGTCCTCGTCATTATTAAATAATGTAATTGTTAAAGGAACGTTTCCGACAGA
This sequence comes from Monosporozyma yasuniensis, assembly GCA_030558655.1. Lineage (NCBI taxonomy): Eukaryota > Fungi > Ascomycota > Saccharomycetes > Saccharomycetales > Saccharomycetaceae > Monosporozyma > Monosporozyma yasuniensis. The sequence goes on along the minus strand of JAKTQC010000018.1, from coordinate 154,615 downwards.
TTTAGTAATAAACCCAGTCAACCTTTCCTTTAGCACATCCAATTCATTACTATCAGGATCTATTGGTGTATATGATGATTCTGAATCATGTCTTGACATAGTGGTTGGTGTTGAACCAGAAAGTCTGTCATCTAAATTATCCATATCTAATAGGGTTGATTCAAATTCATCTCCACTACTACTACTACTACTACTACTACCAGGACTTATTGTACTGGGAGGAGTTGTGACATTGGAACCAGGTTTTAAATATTGTTTACTTAATGCTACCAAAAGTCTATTTCTTCTACTTGTAATATTCCCAGGAGATTGTAAAGAGAATCTAATTCTAGTTTCGAATCCTCCAAACACGTTAGTAGTATATGTTGGATAAAAAACTAATTGCATATCATTTGGAAATTCTTTGTAATGATAAGGTGGAGCATTCTTAGTATGATCCCAAACTGTACTTGTTGAATTTTTAAAACTTTGTGAAATGGCAGGGAAATATGTATCCTTTGTATTTTTCATTAAATTCATAAATCTAGCTCTTTTCCCCAAATTTGAGTAGTCATCATCACCTACAATATTACTATTATTATTCATAGGTTTAATCTTATTTTTATTAGTTAATGGTTTTAAAACGTTACGTAATTTATATCTTTTCTTTCCACTATTATTATTATTATTATTATTATTATTATTATTATTATTATTATTATATTTGTAAGTTACCCACTTACCTATAGAGAATGATCTATAAGGGGAGACTAAAAACTGAAATTTCAACAAAACACTCCTTTGAGTGATATAAACTCTTTGAATAGTTAACGACACTTTGTCTTAAATACACAATGGTATTATATGTTTTGCGACTTTTATTATATGACAATTCTAAGTGGTTAGTTTGCCTTTGATAAGATTATACACGCCTTCTTTTATGGGTTTCAAAAAACAATTGTTAATTTGGTGTGTAAATAAACCTACTAATATCTCGAAAGGAAGGGATATTAAAAAAAAATGTCTGTCTTATTTAATTCAGTAATGCGACATGTATATACTTGTCTTATTATATATATATTTGGTGTGTGTATAGAGAGATGACATAGTGTCAAAATTGATTTAAATGAGTCTTATTGCGATATATTTAAAATTAAAGTTTGGATTTGAAAAAAACAAACAAAATAAATTAATAAGTAAATAAACAATTAAAGATTGATAAATATCAAGAACGTGGTAGTTATTGAAAACCAATTAAGGGATATTGCCATATACTTAAAAAAAAATAACACAAGTACAAAATAATATAATGTCTAGTATTGAATCACAAATTGCTTCTAAACAAAAAGAATTAGATTCTTTAAAGAAAATTACTGAATTAACAGACACGATGAAAGGTCAATTAACACAATTAAGTGAACAAGTGAAAGATATTGAAACTGATGGGTCTCGTGTTGCCAATATTATGAATGTTTGGGATACAGTTACAGAATCCATCTCAGCTGCTGGTTTAGGGTTATTACGTTATGGTGAAGACAATTACAAAGTTGGCGAATGGCAAGATGATGAAAAGGATGCTGTTGTCAATACTTCCAAGGGGAAAAATGACAAACCTGAACAAGAGACTATGCCATTACCAGAGGGTTTGGTAAGAGTCAGTACTACCACTGAGGAATTGTAGACTATATCGTGTCAATCAAAGTCTACACATCTATTCTATTCTGCTTTCTCTACAGCCTCGCTATCAAAACTATAATTGGTTCTCTGGCGGACTGTTTTCTACTTGTAGGTGTTTTCAACAATCCGAACACCGCAGGGGAGTCAAAACGTGGAATCTGTTGAAATTTTCTGCCAAATTACCGAGAACGGATGAAATTACGCGCTAGACGGAGGCTCCCTCTGTGGATCTTGTAATTTTCCCACTGGAGGGCACTGGTTCTCACTGGAACCGTTCTGTCTGGGCCCATCGTTCTCTGTCTAGCTTTCTTCTAGGCTCACAACTCTCGGCCTACACTCGCTCTCACTCTCTGTGTTCATGGCCTCATCCTCGTCTCAGTCCGCAAAGCCTCAATGGTTGGAATACCCATAGTCACCTTTACGGTATTGCGATGAGCGTTTACTATGCTCTCTAGGCTGTTTGTTTGTGTGAATACCATGGTAAAGGTATATACAATTAACATGGTTTAATCACTAAAATAATTGTATATACAAATTGGTATTGTAATTTTAATTATAATTGCATTAAATACACTTTAGAAAGAACTTCACAAACAACGCTAGGAAACAATGTCTACCAAGATCTTATCTCAAGCTCCAACCGAATTAGAATTACAATTCGCTAAGGCCTTCACTGACTTAGAAAACTCTTCTGCTGACTTAAAGGCTGAATTAAGACCATTACAATTCAAATCTGTTAGAGAAATTGAAGTTGCTGGTGGTAAGAAAGCTTTAGTTGTCTTTGTCCCAGTCCCATCTTTAGCTGGTTACCACAAGGTTCAAACTAAATTAACCAGAGAATTAGAAAAGAAATTCCCAGATCGTCATGTTATTTTCTTAGCTGAAAGAAGAATCTTACCAAAGCCATCTAGAGGTTCCAGACAACATCAAAAGAGACCAAGATCTAGAACTTTAACTGCTGTTCACGATAAGATTTTAGAAGATATGGTTTTCCCAACTGAAATTGTCGGTAAGAGAGTTAGATACTTAGTCGGTGGTAACAAGATCCAAAAGGTTTTATTAGACTCCAAGGATATTCAACAAATTGACTACAAATTAGAATCTTTCCAATCTGTTTACAACAAGTTAACTGGTAAGCAAATTGTTTTCGAAATTCCATCTGAAACTCATTAAATTATAAATTAATATTTAAAAAAAATCATTTTTTCTTATTTCCAAAGATATATCTTCTTTTTTTTGTATCAAATTATATAATTTAATCAAAATATAAATATAATATAATATTAGTATAATATAATATCATAACCATTTAAAAAAAAAAAACAAAGAGCTTGTAATTTTTCATTTAAAAGCAAAGCAACATAGAAAATTTTACATAAGGTAGAATATCTAAAAAAAAAAAAACTCCGAAGTACCTCAATTAGAATAAGTATAAACTAGTATATATACGATGGTACAAAAATGATATACAGAGGTAATACAAATTAACATTTACTCAAACCTTTCCAATTACTATTTAATTCATTTTTAATTCAATTTTTATCCAACACATGAAATGTTCTTCCATCATTCCATTTAATACAGGTTTGGCAAAATGTATACTCCAATGAAAAAGGAAAGTAATATAAATTCTAAAACTTCATCAAAATAGATCTAAGAAGTCAATATCACTTAATCTATCGGTCGGAAAAAAATTAAATTCTTAAGATTTTCATTAACATTCCTTATCCACTTATAATAATAAGGCAAAAGTATAAGTGTTTGAAGATCAACTATATGTGCCATCAATGTTAATTCCTTTAAAGAACCATCATCTTACTTAAATCCATATTTTTGTGCAATGTTTCTTAAGCTTAATATTTTGCTCAAATATCAAACATCAAAGAGTAACTACCCATGTATATATTAACAACAAGAAAATTAAACCAATGGAAGAACCAAATCGCTTTCGACCTTCTTGGACTGAAATGAATTGTAATGAAATATTATGGTAATAACTCTAGACTCTAGTTCAAGAATATGTAATTTAAAGGTAAAGCCATTCAAATTGGATGGGGTTAAATTTTTTTGTAACAGATTACGGCATAATCGTCCTTTATTTTGTTAATATTGTGAATATCCCTATTTAATCTAATAATCTGATAATAATACTATGAACTGTTGTTCTATTCGATCTCTATTATATAAGGTAAACTATATAAATTAATAAAAGATATAAAGAGAAATAAAGTTTAGATAAACCAGAACATCCTGGTTTATATATGACCATCAAGTAGAAAGGATAAGATATAATATGGTATAGTGAAAGAGTTTCTTTTTGTTAATAAAAAGAAACGTGAGAACTCATATTGGAGGTCATTATGGTGTACACCCATTATTCATATTAGTCATAACCATTGTATTCCCATTATGATATTGGTGATATAGTAACCATACTATATTACCATAATAAGCTAATAACCATATTATATTACAACAAATTTAAATTGTTGATTTAATCCAGTTGTAGATTTCCTATGTGTAGCTTTAATGGGCGGTTACATTAAGAAATTACCAAAAAAAAAAAATAATGGTTGCTAAGAGATTCGAACTCTTGCATCTTGCGATACCTGAGTGTTCCCATTTTTCGATGGTTAAGAATTAGAAATTCTTGAATCAGGCGCCTTAGACCGCTCGGCCAAACAACCGTTTCAAATTTTTTTGAAAATAGATGTTTATGTTAAAGGTCGGCCTTTAAACATAAAAACCTTATTAAAGTAAAGAAAACACTATTTTTTCAGTTGTTATTAAATTCTCTACCAGTAAACAAAGGCGTATTTTTTTATTGTAAAAGATGTACAAATCTGAATTGGTCTTATTGAACAAATTAAGGTTTTTACAGGTATAACTATAGCTTCAACTCTTACATTAAACAGTTTGAAGGTTTAAAAATGTTATTATTAGATTCTTTTAAAAATTTAATATCCTGATGTGTTTTATTTAGTAATTACTCCATTATATTTATCCACTAATGAGTCTTTAAACTTTGGAAGTGATGACTATTTTTAATGTTTTGTAAAAAATTTAAATTGTTTATTTTAGTTTTAAAACTTTTCATGTTTGAGTTCCAATGGTAATAAAATTTTTATAAACATTTAATGAAAATTTAAATATTTTTATAGCAGTTTATTCATATTAGATTTTATTACTTACAGATCAGTAAGTTCAATTATACCCCTCTAGATTCTCTCTTTTTTTAAAATTTGAATATTATTTTGCTTTTTTGTTTCCATGGGCTAACCAATTATGAATAAATAAACTAAGAAAATTAGCTCTAACATATCTGGTCTATATTTTGTTTATTTACTTCAGTTAGAAAGTCAATTATGTAAAAAAAACCACAAGTTGCCACTATTTAAAAGTTTTTATTTTACCAAATTCTATATGATTTGACACTGACACATTTACCCAAACAAATTCGAGAATATCCGTCTCATGGAGTTGACCCACCAACCTCTTTTTCATGACGCTAACAGATTATAACAGATTGTAACATTCTATATAGTTTAAAAACTTCCTTCTCAGTTGAAACAAAATAATTTATGATATCGATAAATAACGGCAGAAGCTGATGGAAAGACATGCAATTTTTAAAAAAGTATGCATCTATTATTCTATTAATATTATTTATTAGTTACATTAGAGAATATTATAAAAAAAAACAATAAGAGTATATATAAACCCAACCTCTTGTCCCGGTAAATTAATAAATAAAAAAGTGTTTGTAGTGAAAGGAGCTGGGATGGGGTTCACAAACATATTATATCAGTCTATTAATTAATTTTTCTTTTCTTCTTCCCCCTTTGGATCTGGATGAAGAATACCATATTTTTTACATTCATTCTTCAAACTATCTTTAACACATTCTGCAGTCTTTGAAACTACAATGGAAGCTGCTTTACTTATTGTGAAATCATCACTCATATTCTTTTGTTGGTAAATACCAAGGATATAATTTAAAATACCTCTAATTGTCACTTTTTTGGAAATATAATCTGATTCACTGAATGTTAAAGTCATATAATCTTCATATTTTTTAGTTCTCGAATCTTGATTAACAATAAACCAATTTGAAATTGAACTTGGTGAAAGAACATTATATCCACCACAAAGATTATCTTCTAAATTCCATCCTAAAACTTCTACATCAAAATCAATATTTGGTGTAATTAATTCTTGATGATAAACACCATTAGATTCAACCATTAATGATAATACAGGTCTATAAAATCTTTGACCACAACCACAAACTTCGATATGTGATTTAGGGAAACCAATCCAAATTTTTTTATTTTTAACACCAGGTAAAATATCAGGTAATGGAATATATTGTGTCCCACCTCTTAAATCTCCTGAGTTATGTTTTTCCAAATCCAACGTTTCTGCTTGAAATACAAAATTACAATGTCCAGTATATAATGAACAACGTAGAATTTCAACTGGTGAATAATCATAAACAAAATGGATATAACCTGGAGAGTCATTATTTGATTGTGTAGCACCTGGATAAAAAAATGGTGACCAATTTTTTTCATCCCCCTTCATCTTAACATGATCAATATTAAATTCTACTATTGGATCAGTCTTTCTATGAGGCATAAAAGCATGAACTTTACGACCTTTCTTTGTTGCCATATTAAAAATTACTACAGGTTCTTCACCTTGTCCATCTTGTTTTAATATAACATGTGGATCTTCGGGACCATTCCATCTATCACGTATCTTAAATGGTACATTAAGCACTGTGGGGTAACTTATAGTATATTTATTAATAATATCATCAATTTTTTTTTGTACGGATAAAGTATTTTTATTTGTCTTTGATAAACAACTTTCATAAGCTAATTTATCATGATGTCTTGAACAATGTTTTGTATCTTGTAATTTTTTCAAATGATTTAATTCTTTTCTAATTTTAGGTGGCATGGGGAAATCTCTATATTGAATTCTTTTACCATGTAATTCATTCCAATTTTTATCATAAGCTTGAGCTGCGATAACAGATATATATGAATGTTCTCTACTATTTTTTGTAGAATAAATTATTCTTGTATAAGCAACATAACAATCTTCATCCTTTAACCATACTGCTGCGGTACCAAAAGCATACCATCTTTTTTGTATAATTTCTTCCTCTGACCAATCCTTTTCATCATCACGAGAGAAAAATTGTGAAATGGCAGATTCTGATGATAATAACATTTTTCTTATATTAGCTAAATCAACATCTAATGGTTGTTCACCAACGTTATATTCTAATGTATTATTATATCTTAAATCATCACATGACACCATATCATTATATTCTTTTGAAATTTTAATACCTTTATCATCATATAAAGTTTTCAATTCTTGAACATCATCAATCAGATTATTTTCTTCCTCCTCTTGAGGTGGGTGATGATCTCTCTTGGCAAAGGAGTTCATGGCTAAATTTGAAACAAACCCAATAACATCTTTCTTAACAAATTCTTCATTTCTAATATTTTCATTAAAACCTGAATGTTTCCAATTTTGATATTTTAAATATTTTCTCACGTCAACATTTAAAAGATCTTTCTTCTTCCCAACAATATTATTATTAATTAACACGAGTTCATCATTTGTATGATTATTTTTGAAGAATAATAACCAATTGATTATAATAAAAGATAAGATACAAATCAGAGATAAATTTAATCTTCTCATTTTCAATCCTATTCTTTTTGCCATGTAACTCGGTATAAAAATAACTTTATTGATAATCAAATAAACATATATGTATATATATATATGTATATATATATATTTGGTTATTTATTTGAACGTGCGATAGACAAAACCAAAAAAGGACAAATCTCGGACGGCAAACACGTTTTCGAAGAGATCTGAATGGTATCTTTGAGTAAGTATAACTTTATATATTTATATAAAATCAATACGATAAACAAGCATTCAAAAGGAGGCGGATCTATGGTTTGGTTCCCACGAAAACACGACTCAGCACTGAGCTCTTGGCAAGACACATTCGAGATCTGAAAAGTTTTTTTTCTTTCATCTCTGCGACTTTCACCAACGTAAACACTGCAAATTGGCGGTTTACCATAATAAAGAAAGAAAAAGAAAAAGCGGGCAAAACAAACAAGATAACGTGGCTGTCCTATTGTTTGTTTTGCCAAGCCCACCATTGTTTATTATAGTGGGTGTCTCAGTGACTGTTGTGCTTGCAGAGGGATCCAGACTCGAGTGCAAGTCTTCACACCTCGCCTAGACCGCGAGACATCCATTGAACGTGGATGCTATTACGTTAGGGCATCAAAGAGATCAATCAGTCAGTGCAACTCAATCAGATCAAATCGGTTTCAACCACTGTTGATTGGTGTCTTAAAAGAAGACCTAATTAGGTTGATGTTTTGATTTGAATGTAAATCGGAAAATGCCTCATTCTATTGTCTCTCCTATTATTAAAGCTATTAATAGGTTGTGAACCAGTAGGGTCCGAGATGCATGGACTAAAAGTTGTTTAATCGGATAATTCCTATTATTATTTGTTGTCACATAAGTTCATTGCCAATTAAGTCAATTCAATAAGCTCTGGTGGCTTAGTCTTCATAACATTCTTTACTCCTGATACATTTTACTAAGAGTCTTCACCTCGTTTAATTATTTAAACTTTCATTGAGATAGAATGGGGTTACTTGTTTGTTCAAGAGCGTTACATTTAAGAAAGAGAAAAATAATACAATTTGTTGTAAAAAATATAATAATGAAAACAATGTTTGAAGGGGGTGGTGAACGTACAATGGCTCTTTATTAACGTGAGCACTATTAACGTTCCCTGATTCTTTTTTTTTCTTTCTTGAGTTTAATTATTAAAGTCAAACCCAACGCAATATCAATTCAAGACTATTCTACTAAGTAGAGAATAATCTTGAATTGGAATAGTTAGTTAAACTATTCCAATTGCAAAAAAACACAGTAAACTAAATACTTGATACATATATTACATAGATGGTAGAAGAAAAAACACATTAATAAATTAAATCAATTAATTTAAAAAGCATCTTCCACAACAACACCTTTATGAGAAACATAGATACCATCTAAGAACTTTCTGATATCCTTGTTTCTAACTCTACAAATTTGTTGAATATCAGCAGCGTTTTGAGAAACATTTTCAACAGAGTTACCAGATAAGACAATTTCATCCTTTTGGTTAGTAGAGAATTCAATTTCAACACCTTCTCTAACTGGAACTAATCTAACCTTCTTATCACCTAAGAAATTTCTAATTTCAACAAATTTAGCACCATCCTTTTCAACAACGTTAACATTAATTGGGAAATGCGCATAAACATATCTCATCTTATATTTGTAACCTTTAATGACACCAGTAATCATGTTATCAACTAAAGATTTAACAGTTCTTAAAGCAGCAACATGCTTTCTGTCACCATTGTGAACAGTAACCTTAATAACAGTAGGAGAAACCTTTCTGAAGGTAACATCAATATGCTTAAGGGACTTGTTTAAAGTACCTCTTGGACCAGTGACTTTGACGACACGGGACTTGATGGCAACAGTAACACCTTCTGGGATGGCAATAGTTTGTTCAGTTTGAATATGTTTCATTGTTAATAATTGGTTGTTGAGTTTACTGGCTTCCTTTATATATCTTCAATTGTGAACTAGAGTATAGAGCAATTTGAAAGAAATTACCAAAATACTCTCCTTTTATATGTTTTTTCTGTCAATGAATTTTTCAAAATAAAAATGTCGACGACAAAAAAAAAATTGCGTTCCGTGCGGGTAAATTGAAATTTTTTTTTTTTTGAGATGAGCTATAACAAAAGTTTTAATTGTGGGTTATAATGATATTGATATATTAAAGAGTGTTTGAATCAAGAGATATTCAAAACGGGTAAGAAGCAACACAATAATGGCCAAATTAACTGCTACTCAATTGCAAGCTAACAAGTCTGTGAATTCCTTGTTGGCAAAAGTGTTACCTGGTTCTCAAAATATTAAGACTGGATCTAAATTAAATTCTAATTCAACAAAGAAAGGTTCAAAAGCACAATTAATTGATACTAATTTGAAAAAAAGAGTTCAATTACAACAAAGAGATACTTTAAGAATTAAGAAAAAACAAAAACATGCCGCTAAGGAAAAGATTAAGCATCGTAAAATTGCTTTAGAATCATTAGAAAGAAATGCTAAATTACAAATCTTAGAAAATCATAGACAAAATGGTACTTTAACTAATAGAGAAAAACAATATGTTGCTAAATTAGTGAAGAGTAATGTTGCTAAAGTGAAAGCTTTAGACGTTTCTCAAGAGGAGAAAGATGATTTAAGAGATTTACAAAATTTTATTCTTTCTAATGATAATAAAAATAATCTTAGGAGTAAGAAGAGAAGATCTAAAATTAAACAATTTAAAGAAGATCTTGCTCCATCTGGTAAGAAATCTATGGTTGACCATAGATATGCTGGTTTAACTCCAGGTTTAGCCCCAGTTGGGTTAAGTGATGAAGAAGAATCTTCTAGTGAAGAAGAAGAAGATTATTAATCAGTTTTCTCTACCACACAATAATGCATATTCCAATTGTACTATATATTATATAAAAAACACACCCTCACAAACAAAATAAATAAGCATACTCAATATTATCACAATATAATCCTTTAAATCTTTATCTATGTAAAAAGTTCTATATACTCAACTATTCAAATGGTGCTTGACCTAATTCAAAATAAACTTGTCTTGTATCAATACATTGTTTACGAATAACTCTTTTCTTATCAGATAATGGAATCACTGTACCAACAAGAATTTGTTCTTTAAAATCAAGACAATAATTTAATGGAACCACTTTTGTAATGGCTTCTAATAATTGTAATGATAATAATCTGACTAAGATTGTATTGTGTGCATCATCTGGTGTAACTAATTTTAATAGTAATGGAATTAATGTTTGAACATGATCAGTAATTAATTGATGGAATTTATCTGTTACATCCTTTAAAGTTTCTAATGAAGAGGTTCTTACTTCACCATTATCCATCTCTAAAGCTTCTAATAACATTGGTAATAAATCATTCATAAATGGTTCCACTAATTTACTTGGGGTATGTTTCAATACAAGTGATAATGCAGTCAAATAATTACATTTAATAAACATGGTTTCAGTTTCTTTATAAGATGTGACAAGAATCTTGAAAATATCACTGAAAAATTTCTGTTTGTATAATAATTTAACATTATTATTCCATGTTATACCCTTGACTTTCTTCATTGAATTAATATCAATGACAAAAACCTCAAATAAACGAGAAACTAAACCACCAACTTTATCATCACTTAACAATTTAATGAAATTACTTAACACTTCTGGTGCCAAAGAGGAATTTTCCATGACTAAACCTTTACCAATCCATGTTAAGATTTCTAAATTAATATTGGATTTATCATCCCAATTAATATATTGGTTGATAATATCTTCTTTTAACCATTTATTTGTTAACACCATTAATAATTCTAAGTAACCTAATTTCTCCAATTCAGAATCAAATTTACCCTCTTTTACTAAAGTAATAACTTGTTTGAAAATGGTTTCAGCTTGTTCAAATGGTACTGATTTATCTAAAGCAGATAATACTTTAGCGTAAGGTAAGATTGAACGAGATGGGAAATTTGTGAAAACATTATATTTAGCTTGGAATAATTTATTATATTCTTCTAATTGAGTTGTATGAGTAATTTTATCAGTTTTCAAATTAATAAAATAGAAAATGTTTGATAAGATACTGAAATTAAAATCATCTTTAATAATATTTTCATCATCAGTTAAATCAAGGATTTCAATTAAAATTGGTTCAATGGTTTGTTTAATTGATTGTGATTCTTCCATATTCATTAATACAATATTATTTTCAAATAATGAATAAATTGTAGATAAGATAAGGAAACAATAATCAACAGATCTATCAGCTTTAGCCTTTGTCACTTTTAATAATTGATTAGTCAAAGCAATAATACTTTCTTTAATCAATTTATGCCTTGATGTAGTGAAATCTAATATAATCTTTAAAATAGTTTCAATTTCCACATATTCATCATTATTAAATTTAGGTAAATTATTAAATTCTAATGGTAATAAATTTAACATTTGTTTTAATGAAACGTCATAAACAGATTCTTCATAAAATTCACTAATTAATTTTAAACCTTCTAAACATGCACAATAAATGTTTTTATTATTATCAGTTAAAATTGTTTCAGTTAAATATTGAATAATTAATGCAATTTCTTCAGAGGTTAAAAACCCCTTCATCTTAACTAGCTTAGTAAATTGAATTACTGATAATGTTCTCACTGCGACTTCAATCTTAGAATTACCAGTTAAAGCCATACCTAAGATCATTAATATTTCATCTTTATATTCAGCCAATTTATTATGCGCGACTGTGCCATTATTTTCTTCTATGTTAGAAGAATCACATTTTGATGTTTGACCAAAGACAACCATATATGAATCAAGGAAAAATGATAAATTCATTAATAATAATTTTAATTTTGGAATCTCTGTACTATTAATTAAGAACAATGGTAAAGAATTTTCAATAATAATATCAAAAGTGGTTTCATTAGCGCTACCAATACTAGAAAGTACACCACAACTTTGTTTTAAATCTTTACCATGAACAAAATTTGGACTTAATTCTGCCAAGATATGTGTTGCAAACTCATTAAATGCTACTAAATCAAATTCGGCCAATTTTAATGAAATAGATCTAACGACATGTAATGCAGTATGATAATTACTTGCTTTATATTGTTCTTCACCTGTAGTGACAGTACCAGTTAAAGTCCAATCAGTGTTTTTAGTAGAATTATTTACAGTAGTTGATGGTGTATTGGTAGTATTATCAGCATTTTCAATAGAATCAGTATCTTCTAAAGAATGCATAATTTCAAATTTAAGTGATTTCCAAAGTTCTTGCCAATTTTTCTTAATTGATTCAGGTTTAAAAGTTTTAATACATGAATCAAGAGTTAATAAAGTATCATTTTTAACACTTGGTGATGAGGCACTCATCTTATCTATTAAATTAGTGAACGCATCATCAGCAAACATATCATTAGCAGAGATAGCAGATCTTAAAGATAATTTTAAATCATTATTTGAAATTTTATATGGATCATTTTTAGGTGGTTTAAAAGTGATTGGGAAATAAGAGAAAAGGATATCAAATAATTGTTGCTTGAATGGGATTACTAATGGTTCATCTAAAGTTGTTGTAATTTGATGATTTAATTTAAAAGAAATCATTAAATTTCTTGGATCCTTTTCACCAGAGGCAACATTAATGTAAGTTTCAACGTACAATGTTGTAATCTTTGGATTGATAATTTTGTTCTGTTTCAACTTGTTAATATAGACAGATTCTAAGATTTGAAATGGAATGAATCTAATAGCAGCTAAATGATTTGCACCCACGTAATCATTCTTTAAAAAATTTAAGAATGAAACAATTTCTTGACCAGAGATATTATCAAAATTAATTAAAGATTGGAATCCATTGAAAGTTTCCAAAGTTAATGTTTCATCATCTAATTTTGATGTATAAAAATTGAATATAACAGTAATTTCATTCTTAGTTAAATGATCCTTTGGTAAATTATTTAAGATTGATGAAAGACAATTTAATGATTTTTTCCTTAAAACTTGATCATCTGCTGTCATTGAGTCCTTTAGACCAAGGATAACATCAATTAATTTAATTGATTTCTCCTTTGAGATTAAATTTGATAATTTAATGGCCACATCATTTGCCATTTCATTATTAATTGTATCATTTGCAATAAATGATATCAGCAATGAATCCAATTGTTCAGACATCGGTTCTTGTTTTGTTCTTGGTGTGATATTTACCAGCTTATTTACAAATACAGATATCTTCACCAAAATATATATATGTATATAGAAATATATCTTTTCAATATATTTATATATTAAATAGTCATCTTGATACACCTGAATTACTAATTAAAATATTTCAAACTCATCGATTTTTCAAAGTTTCATTCACCCATTATTGAGCGTGGGTCACGTGCTTGCCATATAATGAAGAGTAATAACTGTGTTGACTGTATGATAGAGAGCGGTGAGTGTTACAGTGATCTTGGAGTGTACTTTGCTATGGTAGTATGTCTTCTTTCTCTCTTGTTACGAAAGAAACGGGGTCTAAACGTAGTAGCATAATGTTATAAGAGTGTAGACACTTCATTATATTATATTATATATTATACTGTAACAATATCCAAGATCCCCTCCAGATCTATGCACCCATAGAGTTATTCAATACATTCTATATTCTAACAGTATCTATATACTCTTCTCTCGACACCCATCCCGGCGCTAACACTGGCCCTGCTGTTATCCCCCCCATACTGTGCTTAACAAACAAAGCATTGACCCACCAGAAATAATTCAGGTTTTCCAATTCATGGAAAATGTAAACAAAAAAATCGCAACTTTTTCTTATTATGATTAATATTTCATTTGTTTATTTGTTTACGTTAATTTAAACCAACAACATCTACATCTACATCTACAAGGTTAAGGATATTTGACACTTACAACTATTGCAAAGACAGTGTGTTATAGTCATATCTCGTAGTGATCCTTTGAAAGAGCGAAAAAGAAGACTATTCATACATATACTTTTTTTTATTATTGATTTACTGTGTTTACATATTTATTATCCCTCTGCTCTCATACACACACATACACACACATATAGATACACACACTATGTCTTCAAACCCGTATTATTCAACTAATTATACACCAGAACAACATCAAAGTTTAGTCAATTTTATAATTTCCGCTTTAGATGCACCAATTGATCCCACAATTGTATCAAAACATTATTCAAATGATAGAAATATCGCAACAGAAATACAAGCATATGCCAAGATTTCAGGTAAAGATTGGACATATTATGTTAAAAATTTAGAAATTATTATCGGTAGAGACACAGAATCAAAATTTGATATTTTACCTTCTATATCAGATAATAATAATAATAACAATAATAAAGATCATATTGATATTGATCTAGGTCCTGCAAAAGTCGTATCACGTAAACATGCTTTAATTAAATATAATATTCAATTAGGTTGTTGGGAATTACATGTTATTGGCAGAAATGGTGCTAAAGTTAATTTTCATAGAATCCATGGTAATCCTGCCACTCCAGTACCATTAAGATCAGGGACAATCCTTGATATTGGTGGGACTCAAATGATTTTCATCTTACCGGATCAAGTTCCAATCTTATCTGAATCTGCATTAGAACATATGATGCCCAAATTAATTACATTATTTGGTGTAGAACCAAATACAAATAATCCATTAATTAATGATCTGATTAAGAATTCATCATTTGCTATGCAAGAAAAGGAAAGATTAAAATTTGAACAAACTTTACAACAAAATACAAACAATATTACAAATGCAACTACTACTACTACTAATAATAATATTAATAAACAAGGAAACAATTCAAATAATCAAGAATTTAGAATCTTTAAAATGTATAGTAGTATACAAAGTGCTAATAATGTCGGTAATTCAATGAATCCAAATCCATCATCAACAATCACTAACAATAATAATACTACTAATAACAATAACAACAACAATAACAATAATAGTTATAATCAATTCATGAATACTGGAATACAATCAAATGGTAATACTCCAGTTTATAATGAATTATCTGGCCCCACTACAATTGTTAATGGTGATTATTCATATAATGTTGTATCACAATCTTCATCAGAGGCAAATATGAAACGTATTACTGCATTAACACAAAGCGGATTCCCGTATGCAATGGATTATGCTACAGATCTTTCATTAGATGAAAATAGAACGGTGAAACCACCACATTCTTATGCCACAATGATTACTCAGGCAATCTTATCAAGTAAAGATGGTGTTATATCATTATCTGATATTTATAGATTTATTTCAACAAATTATTCATATTATAGATATGCAAAGACAGGTTGGCAAAATTCTATTAGACATAATCTTTCATTAAATAAAGCATTTGAAAAAGTTCCAAGAAAACCAAATGAACCTGGTAAAGGTATGAAATGGAGAGTTAGTGAATCATTTCAAAAAGATTTCTTAAATGCTTGGTATACTGGTAATTTATCAAAGATTAAACGTGGATCTTCAGTTTTTAGACAATTACAAATGCATATGGCTAAATATAATAAATTACCGGGTCGTGACGAAGAAGGGAATTTAGTTTCTAATGATGATCCTGTGCCACCCTCTAATAATAATAATAACAACAATACTCACCATTCACATCAACATCATCATCAACCACCACCACCACCACAACAACAACAACCACAATCATCTCTACCCGCTCAACAAAATAATACCGTCGGAGTGTCACAAAATAATTTGAATAATCAACAACATATAATGCAATTAAATTTTAACAATGGGAACATTAATAACAATACAATGAAACAAGAAATAACAAATGTTAAGATTAATCAACCACCACAATTTAATAATAATAATACTGCAAGTAATAATGAAATGAATAATGATCAAAATGTTGGTTTCACTCCCATCCCACCTCCATCATCAACTTCACAATCCATGACACAACAACAACAACAACAAGAAAATAGTAATATAGTCCCATTACCCAAAATTGTGACTACTACTACTACAACAACAACTAACAATAATAATGAGAATAGACAACATTCCGTGGCATCTTCTACTTCAACACATTCACAAGGAACTAATGTTGATGGTAGAAGAGATAGTAAGAATGGTAGTATAAGTGGCTCAATGATTAATACTCATCATCAAAGCAATAGTAATAGTAGTAATAGTTCAAATAATACTACAGGCCCAACCACGGCGGGGACCACTATATCGAGTAATACCAATAAACTTGACCCAACAATTTCAAATGGGTATGATAGTTTATTAAGATCTCCAACAAAGGCATTCCACATTACCGCGATGGAAGCTTATACACCAGAACGTGGTAGTACCATTAATCAACAAATGACAAAATCACCAGAGCAAGAAAATAATCATGGTGTTACGATTCTTAATGGAATCACTAACACAAATCCATCAAACAATAATACGTTAAATACAAAGAAACAAGGTAATTTAAATAGTAATAAATCATCTCCTGGTGTTTGGAATCTATTACAATTTAGTTCTGCAGCCAATACTCCAGCCATCCCATCAATGAATTCCAAAGAAGATAATGAATTAGATGTTGGTGCCACTACCACTACTGCCACCACTGCATCATCACCAAGCGGTATTACCACTACTAATGATGGTAAGATAAATGATAATAACACTGCTACCACTCCAATTAGTGCCACAAGTGCCACAGATCAAAAGAGAAATTTGATTCTTGACACAGAGAATGCAAAGATCAGCACGGTGGATAATTAAATTGCCCAATCGAAACTATTGAAACCCTCAGGATACATTATAGACAAGAACCATTTGAGGATCATTGTATAAGTAAATAACAATAACAACAACAACCCACTATAAATAATAGATATATACAATTTATCTCCCTTGTATAATTTATTACAGATACATTATGCCATATTGCTTCTTTTTTTCTTATTTTATTTAGTTCAAATTTCCCATGACTGTCCGTTGCCCAAACACCCAGACACACAAACAGTCCCCAGAGCATGTCGTCCCAAAATGGGAAAAATGCTCCTAATTAAAAAAGCGACGCAACTTTTTTTTGTTTTTGTGAAATTTGAAATTTTGGCAGGAAAAACAAGCGATGAGCAGGCGGGAAATGTTTCAGTCTAGGCAGAGGGGCTTCTGTTGAGAGTCTGCCGGGCAGTTGTCGAGTAGTAACGACTCTCTGTTGAGCAGATTGCTCTGGGCTCACAACCTTACTGCCATCTCTGCCTAACTGTTTCCATCGCTAGGCAGAGAGACTCAGTAATCCCCTTCCCCCACAGCCCACAAGCTCACAATCTCATAATCCTCACTTTACTCTAATATCACCCATTCTATACCCAGTTAATGGTATGTTTGATATATTCAAAAAATTTCAATATACATCGATTAAACCATATTATTATTAAAGATTGTATTATAATTTTGTTATTATAGATTTTATATTTTATACTTAACAAATACCCCGTATATACCAACCAAAAGATTAAACATGTCTACTTTTGAACCAGTCGTTGTTATTGATGGTAAGGGCCATTTATTAGGTCGTTTAGCCTCCGTTGTTGCTAAGCAATTATTAGAAGGTCAAAAGATCGTCGTTGTTAGAGCTGAACAATTAAACATTTCTGGTGAATTCTTCAGAAATAAATTAAAGTACCATGATTACTTAAGAAAGGCCACTGTTTACAACAAGACTAGAGGTCCATTCCATTTCAGAGCTCCATCTAGAATCTTCTACAAAGCTGTCAGAGGTATGATTTCTCATAAGACTGCTCGTGGTAAAGCTGCTTTAGAAAGATTAAAGGTCTTCGAAGGTATCCCACCACCATATGACAAGAAGAAGAGAGTTGTTGTTCCAAACGCTTTAAGAGTCTTAAGATTAAAACAAGGTAGAAAATACACCACTTTATCTCAATTATCTTCTTCTGTCGGTTGGAAATACGAAGATGTTGTTGCCAAGTTAGAAGAAAAGAGAAAGGTTAGATCTGCTGAATTCTACGCTAAGAAGAGAGCTTTCAACAAGAAGGTTGTTGCTGCTAACGCTGCTGCTGCTGAATCCGATGTTGCTAAACAATTAGCTACTTTCGGTTACTAAATGTAAATTTAATTTTTTAATATATATTAAATCAGAAATATTAAACTGAAATCATGTATATTTTCTTTTAAATTAATAACAAATCTATCTAATCAATTATATGTTTAAATAATAATTAAAAATATAAACTATAAAATATTAATAAAATATAAATCTTCTTTACTAAGAGATTAGAGTTATAATGTAATTTTATTTATTAAAATGATTATTTATATATTAACATATATACATATATACATGACTTGAGTTCAAAACTTCAAACACTTCCTAAACACTTGGCAATGGAGATAATAGGTTTAATAAGTTTGGTCTATTACTAGATTGTGACCAACCTAAATAAAGAACAAATGGAATCCAACCATAATGAGCAACTGTATGTGTTAAATTGAAGATTCTAGTGAAACGTTCCTTGGATTCGTCACTTAAAATGAAAGATGGTAAGAAGTTCATATTGATTGATTGATTGTGCTGTTGTTTGTTCTGTGTATATTGCTTGCAATGTACTCTTGTGTTAATGATTCCCTGTCTCTCTCTCTTATTACATTTTACTTAATTATCAACTTTTACAAAACATCGAAAAAATCACATACAACGATACCAAATGACTTAAAAGTATATTGATTGAATAGACATTTTATTTAAATAAAGGTAAGGTAGGATACGTAAATTAGATAGATATGTAAAGATTATAATAATAATTCTAATGGATTTTCAATAATAGATTTCAATTCTTTCATGAAATCACCTGCACGAGCACCATCAATGGTTCTGTGATCAAATGTACCAGTAATAGTCATTTGATCATCGAAAGTGAATCCATTTTCAGCACCTGCATCTTCCACAGCAACTCTTTGAATGGTACCCACTGCAAGAATGGTGGATTGTGGTGGGTTAATGATTGAGGTAAACATTGATACTGCAGGGTTCATACCCATGTTAGAAATACAAATAGTACCACCTTGGAATTCTTCAGGTAATAATTTGTTTATCTTAGCTCTCTTAGCTAATTCTTTCACTTCTGTAGAGATTGAAACAAGTCCCTTAGTATCAGCATTCTTCACAATAGGAGTTAATAACCCAGTTGGTGTAGCCACAGCCACTGAGATATCAACATTATTATATTTTCTAATGACACCTTGGGCACCTAACCAATGAGAATTGGCTTCTGGAACTCTCTTAGCGGCAACACTTATAGCCTTCATTAAGATATCATTAATTGATAATTTATATTTACCATTCCCACTAACATTTAATGATTGTCTTAATTTCATTAATTTGGTAACCGATATGTTTGAAGAAACAATGTAAGATGGGATGGATTGTGTAGATTCTAATAATCTGTTTGCTATGATATTTCTCATTTGACTGACTTCAATGTCTTCATAAGATGCACTAGTTGGAGAAGAAGAAGCAGCAGCAGCAGCAACCTTAGTTGGTGTAGTCTTTGGAGCAGAAGCAGCAGCAGCGGTTGGAGTAGAAGTAGAGGCAGTAACAGCTGGTTTTTCTTTCAAATACTTTTCAATATCAGCTTTAACAATTCTACCATGTGGACCTGTACCTGGAACATTTTTTAAAGCAATGCCTTGTTCTAAAGCCATCATTTTAGCTAATGGGGAGGCAAAAATTCTAGTTCTTGGAGCCGTGGAATCAACATCTTGAACAGTATTCTTCTTTGGTTGTTCAGTCTTAACAGTCTCAGTTTTAGCTGGGGTAGCTTCTTCAACAGGAGCAGAAGCAGCAGTTTCTGCAGGAGCAGCATCTTCCACTTTGAAATCCTTAAAGGCAGCAACATCAGCTTCATCTTCCACATAAACAGCAATGGGTTTATTAACTGGAACATCCTTAGTACCTTCTGGAACAAGAATCTTGGCTAAATAACCATCATCTTGGAATTCAAAATCCATTTGTGCTTTATCAGTCTCCACTTCAGCAATAACATCACCAACACTTAATTGATCCCCCTCCTTTTTGGACCAAACAGCTAAATTACCTTGGGTCATAGTTGGAGATAAAGCAGGCATACCAATGATGGTATGCTCAGGATAGGAGGCATATGCTCTTAATTGTAATCTTAATTGACTTCTTGTTGCATTCAACAAGACTTGACTTCTCGAGACACGAGAAAATAACGCTCTGGATAAAACAGCAGACATATTTATGAATTAACACTATTCGTTAGAAAATGTTATACTTTTGTAAGAGCCTTTCCTTGGTGGGATTGTAATGGTTAAAGTATAATTCTTCTTATAATTCCCTTTATCAATTTGTTGCATTAAAATTGATTTTGACTAAATTAAAATTTCAAATTTGATAGCAAACAAAACGTCACGCAGCACTTGATGACTACAAATAACAGAAGATGAGAATAATATGATCGAATGTTTAATTGTGGATGGATATATATTGATTGAGTTAGCAGTTAAATATTATGGTGAAGATATAATATATATATAGAAAAAAATTGATGTTTAATGGTACCAATTGTCCAAAGTAATAGGTAAATCTTGCTCCTTTTGCTTTCTTTCTTGCAATTGTCTCTCCCATTCCTTTTGTAAACTCTTTTTGGTACTGATAAAGTCTTCTTCCCATTGCATATCGACCCCATTACCCTTTTCAGCATTGTCGTCCAACAAAGTTTTAGCAGTTTGCCATGAGAATCTTACCACGTTTTGTGGCCAGCCCATCACTGGAGTTTGTGTGTCTCTTAACCATTTCTTTGTATTTGGATCACCAGGATAACCAGACCCAATGTTCTCAAACCCTAAGGATTCAATTAAAAGATCTCTGGTCACTTTGGCAACCACACTCGCTACACTAACCATACAATATAAAGCATCAGCTTTCTTCTCCACTGTAAACTTGACATTAGGAAATCTTTCTTGTAACTTCTTTTGGTAACTCAATGGTGGCCCCACTGTATCCACATAGACATGGTGTAGTTTCACACCTTGATCTAATACACCTTGGATCAACCCCATGGTTACATCATGAGCTTGTTCATTTAAATTATATTGTTTAGTTGGAGGAAATCTACTCATACCAGAAGAAATATCCAACGGTGTGATAACAGTGGTAGCATACCCTATTTGATCTATTTGACGGTCTTCACCATACATGTAAGAAAATAATTGTCTTCTTATTGGATCTGTTAATTTCTTAGAATCATCAAATGAGTAATTTGGTATTATAACAGAATCTTGGTATGATTTCTTACAATATGCTACACCATAAACCATAGGTCCCAGGACAGGACCACGGCCAGCTTCATCAACACCTAAGATAATCGGATCCTCATGATCATCGACATCTGATTCAGTAATGTTTGTTGGGACTGGTGAAAAATACGATTTGGAATGAAGAGAACCTAATGCTTCTTGAACAGTTGGAGGAACCATTATTTAATTATTAATGTATATATTCGAGAGGTAGTATATATCTTTTTCTGTTTGCTCTGTTCTTTCTTTGCCTTTAACCTATCTATTCGAGAAACACGTTAATAAAATTAAATAAACGCGTTAGGAATCGATGAGATGATTTTGAAAAGAATATAAAATATTAATCTGAAAACAAATAAAGAAGATGGCAAAGGTTATGAATATGTATATTTGAATAGTTTTATTTATTTATTTATTTACAGTGTACTATAACATAACATCGATCATTGTCTATTTACATCATCGATGGATCCAAATGGTAATACTTGTTCAATACGTGATTTTTCCATTAACAACATACACAACCTATCCACACCAAGTCCCAACCCACCTGTTGGTGGCATACCAGCTCTCATCGCCTCGACGTATTTATAATCTAAGGGTAACAATTCAGGGTCAATAGTGGTATGTGATTGTTTTTGTTGTTGTAAGAAATTTGATAATTGTGTCTGCGGGCAATTCTCTTCTTCATAAGCGTTTATGTATTCTTTACCCTTAATGAACATTTCAAATCTTTTTGTGATTCTGGGGATCGTGGGAACACTCTTTGCTAATGGAGATATTGCCAAGGGCTGATGATATATGATAGTTGGATGTAATGATTGACAATGTTTATCTTCCAAATAATAACTTGATAATTTATCTAGAATTTGACTTGATGACATTGTATCTAATAATTGTAATGTGCCAATTGTCTCTTGTGGTAATGCAGCCATAATATCTCTAGGCTTATCTAAATCTACGTTCTCTAATGAGATACCTAATTCTTTGGATAAAGTGGGTAAAAATTCAATTCTTTTAAAATGCCAATCATTAGCTTTTAAGGTATCCTTCAAAGCTTTAATAGTATCATTTTCCCAAGTGATATTTAATAATAAATATTTGAATAGTAACTCTGCTAAAGTAATCAAATCTTCCATGGTAGCATAAGTCTGGTATGATTCCAACATGGTAAACTCGGGATTATGTGATGCATCAATACCTTCATTTCTAAACATCTTACCCATTTCAAAAATTCTAGACATCCCACTAATAATCAACCTTTTCAACCAAAGTTCAGGAGCAATTCTAAGTTCTAATGAAACATTATCTTTATGTTTCACAACAAATGGTTTTGCTGAGGCCCCATTAGCCTTTGAGGATAACAAGGGAGTTTCCACTTCAATAAATTGATTTATGTCCTGATAAAAATTTCTAATAAGACGTAAAAGTGTCGACCTTTGTATTAATGGATGGACCCCATTCACTTGATAATCAAGGACTCTATTGTTATTTCTCTTTTGTGATTCAGAAAGACCAGAGGGTAAAGGAGTCTGAATTGGAGCAATTAATTGAGGTAAACAGTTAACCAATAAAGACAGGTTACGATTTCTTGATTGTGACAAACCAGGAACACCAACACATTGAATATAATCATGTTTCCTCAAATTATTCATATGTAAGTCAAACTCATCAATGGTCATTTTGTCTTGTACAGATTTATAATTAATTATAATTTGTACATTGGAATAGACAAGTGTGGCGTTAACAGTATTTGAATGATCATTAATATCAATAAACCAAATCTTCTTCCCACTGGACCTTATATTTTGAACACGGCCATATAGAATATGAGGAGTGTTATTGAAACTTTGTAACATTTCCTCATCCATGGGTCCGAACTTATTGCGGAAATCATGGATTGTGGTACGTTTCCCCTTATTCTGTTGTAGTTGGGTCATCGAAGGGTAATATTCATCACATTGTAACTCAATATCCTTATTTCTACTTGTTAATTCCAACAATGAAGTATCTACTTTCACAGAATCATTCTTTGAGACAGCATCTCTGAGTATCTTCTTGGTCTGTACATACCCTCTCGTAAATACCAGATGCGTTGCAAATTGAGAACCCAACTTCACGGTCTGGGTACCAAATCTTCTGCTGATTCCAGTTATAAGCACCCTATCTAGGGTTTGGTGGCATTTCAACATCCTTATCAGCTTTCCCTCTTGCTAAAAACTCCCTCTAACCATGCTGTTTCTTAGTCGCACCTAGAGCGACTCTCTTAATCAAAATCTCAAATCAAACAATCTCAGATTAATTAACTGCGTCAATTTTCTCGAGCGAAATTTGGAAATTTCAAGAAAAGTGTCTTTAATTTCAAAGGCAACTGTGAGATTTAAGACTCTAAAAAGTGACATTTGACAGTTTGTGACACAAGAAAACAACAGCGATAACGATCCAGTCGAGTCGTTAATATAACTAGTGCATATTTGTGAACATTTAACTAGTGATTCTTTTTCTTTCTTTGATTTTGGTTTTATTTCATTTTGATAGTTTATTAGCTGATTTTTTTTTTATCATCTAAGCCATGGACATGTTACAAGAGGCCATTAATCCCCGTGAAGAGAACGTTGCTAACCTTGCTTCTGCAGTGGAATGCAGAGACTGTGTGGATGATTTATCTAGTCCACTAGATTTTGGAATGGGTGTACCTCCTCATTCACCAACTTTGAGTGATAGATCACTAATCTTCGAAAGAGACGTCCAGGACGACCCATTTTTATTAGCACCATCAAGCAACACTACTTTGATCTCCTTGAATATCAACGAACTATCAAAGCAAAGAAGTAATTCCAGTGCCTCTTTGTACAGACAAAAGACCACTGAATCCGTTTCTTCAACAAACTCGTACGTTATGAATCATATCAACAACAATAACCCTGTGATTCCACCTCCTGTATCTATTATTCCAAACAGAGGAAGATTATCGCGGGCTAACTCCTCTTCTAATGGGTTGAATCCGTTAGCATCACCATTATCCACTTCTATGAATTCTTCCTCTGGGTTCTTTTCACCAATTAGTAATAACAATAACAATAATTATAACACTACTAATGGTGCTTCAAATGGTAACAATGGATTACATCACCACAGAAGAAGAACTTTAGAAAACTATGTTGCTCCAGCTTTAGATGCTAGTTGTTCATTAATGGCCGAACCGGATACTGATTTAGCTGATGTTAACATTATTCATTCCAGATCTTCTTCTACTATTGGGTTAGATATGGCGTTAGGGAGAGTTTCATCTCGGTCTCGTAGTAATACTAGACACAACAGTACTGTGGATTTAACAAATGATGAAACAACTGAGAATAATAGTGGCAATGAAAATGATCCTAAAGTATTGAAATTTTATTCATACAATGATTTATTAAATGATGAAAAGATTAAAGATATTAATGTTGCCTCATATGCTTACAAAAGACCTTCTTTAACCTCCTCTCAATCAACTTCATATTTTAAATCTCCTACATCACCATTACAATCTGGTCCTATATCACCAATTACAAGTAATAGTAATCCACACTTCTTAAACCCCTTTGTCGTTGGTAGAGGTTCTTCCCCATTTTTATCCCCACAACAACATTCAAGAAGATATTCAAATAATAATGGTAATAATCCTTTATCGAAATCACCAACAAATTCTTCTCAATTAGGTATTGAAGACACTTTGGCTAATAATATTAACAACACATCATCTGTTCTTTTACAAGATCCATTATCAACAGGGAATGTGACTCCAACAAATATTAAGAATCATTTAAGAAAATCAATTTCAAAGTGTATGTCTCAACAACAACAACAAAAACGACCTTCCCAAGAGAACAATTTAGCCAAATCTATGTCTAAATTTCATATTGTATCAAGTGAGAGTGAAAGTGAAAATGATGATGAGAATGCAATTACAAATGATGAAGACGAGGAAAATGGTGATGAAATTATTTCATCTAGACCATTGAGAATCAAGACATTAAGATCTTATTCTAATTCATCTCAAAATAGAAACTCACCATTGATGATTAAGACTACTAAGTTTTTAAATTCAAGAAGTAGAACTAATTCTATTATCCAATTACAGCAACATTATGAAAATGTTGTCACTGAACCAATTATTTCTACAGAGTCTTCTGTCCCATTAGAAAATTATCATTTACAAACAGAAAAAATTGGTGATGTAATTAAAGGCAGAGTTTCTTCAACCAAATAATGAATTGTTGAAGATTCATAAATTTTTTAATTCCCATATTATTATTATTATTATTCTTAGAAAAAAACAAAACAACACAGAGAGAGACAACTCTTATAGATTATGTGTGTGAGTGTTTAGGTGAATAGAGATTTTTAGATAGAAGATGGAGAGTGTTAATGTAAATTCACCACACACATAAAGAAACAATTTTTATTTTAATCCCAAATTTTTATTTTTATTTTACTTCGTATGGTTATTTTATTCTACCATACTTTTTATATTATGCCTTCCCAATGATTTTATCATTTCAGTTACTATTATTTTATTCAAACATATTTTTATCCTTATTATATACTTTTATTCAAATATATATGCAAGTTAGAATTTTTTACAGTAAGTTAAATGTATTTTGTTATTAATATAAAGAAGCAATGTATGTTACAGAGATAAATGTGGGTTTATAAATATATTTATTATGGAATGGGATGCGAGATATTTTATATATGAATGTGAATTAAAAAATATTAGAGTAATATTATTACAAGTAGTCCTTTCTAGCAGCGGTTCTAACGTATCTTCTTAATTGCCATTCAACATCGGCATCCTTGTTATCTAAAGTACCTAATCTTAACTCATATAATTTCATCTCAAATCTTGGACCAACTTCAGCCAATTCTACACTGTCTCTAGTTCTAACATAAACATGTTGTCTTACACTGATGAAATCACCTCTATTAGCAAATGTTATCACTCTTTCACTATCCTTCTTTGGACCTGGAGCAAATAAATTCTTCAATATAGTGACTACTCTTTCACCTAATTTAGTTTCAAACCCATCAAAGATTAAATGTGGATTGACTTCACTAACATTACCACGGTTTAAGATATCATGTCTTAAGACAACGTTATGTAAACTGAAAGAGGCAGTTGGACCATGTGGGAAATGTGAAATAGTTAAACTGGTGGGCACACCTCTATGTTCATGAAGCACAATAACATCACTAGTACCAGATTTGATACATGCACTAACAAGATTAGTCATAATTAAGTTACCACGATTCAATCTAGTGGCTTGTGGAAACATTAATTTAATTTCTTTAGCAAATTGGGATAATCTAGTACTTGGATCACGAGATGTGGTGACAATGATTCTTGGGTCCACAACACCACTAGTATGTGCGTATTCATCATCAATTTCTTCGTTGGCTTCATTAATAGTTTGATCATAACGATAATCTTCTTGTAATTTAGTATCTTCAGCGATTTCCTTTGGTAATGGTTTACCTTGTTCTAAAGCTTGTTTAATAATTTGACGTTTTTCATTTAATTGAGCTTCTTGTAATTGTTGAGCCTTACGGTATAGATACTCTCTTCTTTCACGAGCTTGTCTTCTTAACATTTTGCTATTTTCTTATACGTTCTAGAGTTGATATGAGATCCTATATCCTATTGATCTCTTCCACTTTAAGATGCTCTTCAATAGTCTTTAAACATCTTTCTTCACATTGAAAATTTTCTTTAATCTCAAATTTTGCGATGAGCTTCGATGTTTTTTTTTTCAAGACACTGGAAATTGAGAAAAACCCGTTTTAGAATAATAATATGGGAAACGACACAAAAGACAGAAGTTACAAGTTAATAAATAAATAAGTGCTTGAATCAATTTTGGTGGATTAATAAATAAATAAATAATGTATATATGTATGTATTAGATAGTGTATACTTGTGTTAATTGGCATTGCCCAGGTGTTTTCGTCTAGCATATTTTTCTTCTTCTGAAATTTCCATTCTCGTCTTCAAGAACAATTGACTTCTATTTTTTGTTGGAATATCAATAGATTCTCTTCTTGCCATGGTTGGATGTACTTGTTGTCTTTGCATTGCTGTGGGTCTGGGTGCTTCTGGCAATCCATTCCTAGAAGCTCTTCTTTGTTGAATAATACTGTTTGGTAAGAACATATGTGTAGATAATGCAGTGGGTAGGATGGTTTGAGCAGTTAATGGTGCATTCGATTGTACACCATGAGGTGAATCGCGATGAGTGTTGGTTTTATCTTTCTCGTTCTTTCTACCTCTTTCATTTTCCTCAGTATTACCATTATTATTACCATGTTCACTTTCAATTTCATCATCATCAGAGAATAAACTGTTATAACTGTTCCTACGGGATATCTTTCTTGAATTTGTCGCAGTGACCGGCCTAGTCATTTGTCTACCACGTCTTTCTCTTTGGATCATTTCTTCTAAAGGAACAATAACATTCATCGGACCTTGAGCTGGTGTCACAGACCCATGTGCTGTTACCGTCGTCGTCGTTGTGATAATATCTTTATTTAAATGTGTCATATTGCCTGTAGTTGGTAAAACGTGATGGTGATGATGATAATTACTAACTTTACCATTTATACTTGTTGTAGATGATGCTGTCTCCGATGATGTCGGTATATTATGCGAGGAGGATTTAGCAGAAGGTGACGGTGTAGAGTTATTGGAACTATTGTTATTGGTGTTGGTGTTATGTTTTTCATTAGAAAATAACCCACTCAATAAACTTTTCCTTATAATTTGTTCATGAGAATTAGATGGTGTTAATCTTTCGTTTGATTTCTCCACAGAAGATGGAATCGAATCTGGCGGTGAAATTGTAGCTTTCAATTTACTTTGTTTTGTAAAGACTAATTTGTTCCATTGTCTCTTATAATATTGATCATCATCATCTTCTTCTTCATCATCTTCATGGCTGAATGTATCTCTCAATGATCTTCTACGTCTATTATCACGAATTCTATCTTCTTCATCACCTTCTTCATCATCATCACTGTAATCATCATAATCATAATCATCGTCATCACTTGATAAACTATTCCATTCGGAATCTTCTTCTTCTTCATCTTCACTACTGAAAAATATTCTATTAGTATTATTTGTTGCAGTATTTGTATTACTGCTACTTTGAGTATTTTCATTATTGTATTTGGAAGAAGAAGATGTGAACAACGAATCTTTGTTTTGTTGTTGAAGATTCAAATTACTGTTTGCATTATTATTATTGTTATACTTTGAATATTTCGATTTCAAATCTGTTGTACTACTATCCGTAGTGACATTATTACTGTTATTATTACTATTAATCTTTTTATTGTTATTTCTATTTTCTCTAGCTCTACCGTTATCACTAGATAATGATCTTGTTGAAGATCTTGACCTAGATCTAGACTTTGATTTTGATTTTATTCTAGTCTTTGTAATCAATGTATTTGTATCAAACCCAGTAACTACGATTGGATGTTGTTGTCCATCATTGTTTGAATTATTTTCATTAATACTATTATTATGCATGTTATTGTTGTTGTTATTCATTAAGTTGTCATTATTGTTGTTATATTTAGAATGTTGATGTTGAAATCGTTGACTTACTAATGGAAACAACCCATTAGAAGATTTGTAAGTGGGCTTTAACACAGATTTCCTAGCAGCATTCTGAACATTTGTTGTTGTTGCAGATGTTCGAAGTGTAGTTTGATTCTCCTGTTGTGGTGGTTGAGTAGGAGGGATTGATGTAGCTTTATTAGGTGGTATCGGAGCATTAGATGTATTGGTATTAGTACCATTTGGTTTGACCGGTATCAATGATTTATTAACTGGGTTTAACACGTAATATAGATTTTTGACACCATCTCTTTTCTTTGAAGTATTGATGGATTTATTCTTTAACAAAGCTTTGTTAATAATTCTCCATGATAAATTGTGTAATCGTTCACCTTGTTCGGTATGTTGGGAACAACTGATTAAAGTTGTATATAAAGATACTGTATCGAACAAGTTCAATTTCTCTGGAGTGAAAAGATTTGGTGAAACTTTTAAACATTTGATAATGGGGTCAGATGGCGGGGAGGGGGAAGGTTTAGGCTTAAACTTACCTTCCTTATCAACTTCCGACTTATCTGTCTCTAAATCAGTTTCTTTACTCGTCGTATTGGATCCATTATTAGCGGCGCCCATGTTCGTACTTGAATTGTTACCTGTCGGTATATTATTTTGTTGTTGCTTTTGACGTTCTTGTTCACTCATTGTGAATTGGTATGTATATATATTTGTCTCGAGATAAGAGGTTGAATTCCTTGTTTCGATGGACTACTAGATGGTTATCAAAATGGTGCGTGACCTAACTCTTCTATGTTGAATAATTTGTTTTCGATAGCTCTCTAAACTAGTTGTGACCCCTGTGTATCTATAAGGTAAGGTTACAAAGTTATCGAGAGTGGAAGAGGTATTTGGTGTGATTGGGGTGTGTTGATTCAAATTTGATAATTCCTGCTTTCAGAAACTCTAAAATTTGGATCAAAAAGGAAAGATGGGGGAAATGTGTCAAAATGTGGTTACAAAATGGTTCACTTTGCCCAAATAGATGTTTATAATCTATAATTGTTAGTATCTCGTGTCTTTTCGAGTGGTTATTTACTTCCAAATGTGATTAATTGGTTGTTATATAATCAATCTATCACTTCTTGTTATTCGATCTTTACCAAGTTTCCATCAAATTTTTTAGTTTTAATCATTTTCATATTTTTTTTTTCTTTGCAAGAAATTGTTATGAGTCGCTCTCACGAAGAAGCTGATATTAGCAAACAGTTTGAAGTTAATGAATGGGATGTGCAGTTAAAAGTGTACATATATGATATATATTTATAGAAGTGATTGTCGATGTAATTACATGAGAGTACAATTCTCTTGGTTTGGAAGTTGCATTTGGTCAAATAACGCGTCTCCGTGGAAAGATGCGTTAAATTTACGTCTTTTATTCTTGTTCCGGTTCTTTCTACGGTGACGTCTCTGTCTTTTGGAGGTACCATTGGTAGTTCTATCATCATCTTCTTCTTCTTCATAGTCTCCTTCGCTTCCTGCTCTTTCTTCTTCGCTATTACTATCTTGTTCAGAGAAATTACTATCACTTTCATCATCTTCTTCATATCTTCTCTTGAATTGTTTTGACACATTTTCTGCAGGTTCTTCCATGAAATTGTTGAAAACATGTTCTTCCATCTCTACACAATCATCCAGATGTGTCTCTAGATCATGTTGTGCCATTTTTTGTTGTTTTTGTATAAACTTATCCTGTTGTAACAATTCTTTCAATTGCTCAATAGTTCTTGTCTCTAATCTATCTGGGAAATTTATAATAAATTTAATATATAAATTACCTTTACGATACGATGATCTTCCATTATCCTGTCCCTTTTCATAAATTGGCATCCCTAACCCTTCAACACATTTATAACCTGTTGGACGTAATAATTCTCCAGGTAATATTGTCACTTGAATTAATTTTCCCATTGGATGATTATCAATCATTATCTTACCACCGCATAAAGAGGTAACAATATCAATAGGAAAATTATTTAATAATAAATTTTCATGTTTCTTTGTAAGTGAACGAATAAATTGTGGTGGAGGTTTCTTGTTTGTATTATTATCAAATTCTGGTTCAATTTCTACAATCTTAATTATTACATCCCCAGGTTGAACTCTTTGCATTGTTGAATGTGTATTATTAATAAAATTAGATTGTGCCACAGAAATAAATTCATCTGCACTATTAGCTAATCTTATAGATTGACCATGATACATCCCTGGTTGAATCTTAACTTTAAAGATGGATCTTTCTTTAACAAATGCATTCCCTCCACATGTCTTACAAGCAAATTGTCTTTGTGGATCAATATAAACACCTGTCCCACTACAAGATAGACAAGTTTGAGACCATGTTTGACTTAATGGACCAATCTTATTAATCCCATTAATTTGACCATGACCTTGACAATGGATACAAGGTCTGTACATTGATTCACAAGCAGGACATGCTTTTGTACGTTGTAATGCTAATTTGCATGTCTTACCATTATATAAATCAGAAAGGGAACATTTTAATTGATGTGTGATATTTGGTCCCTTCATTAAATTCTGATATGGTGTTGACATATTCATAGAAGCAGATGGATTAATTGGTGATGATGAAGATGTAGTAAACATTGGCTGCTGCTGTTGCTGTTGCTGGGAAGGTGGCATGGTTGGGAAAGGTTGGGGAGCAGAATTTGGTCTTGGAACCCCATTATTTCCCTGCTGTTGTTGCTTATTAAAGAAATTTGAGAATAGATCTGCTGGATTACTAGGTGCTGTGGTTGAGAATCCAAAACTTTCTTCAATATCAGCAGGATCATACTCCTTAGCCAAGTCAATATCCCCGTATTTATCATAACATGCACGTTTATCATCATTAATCAAGATATTATAAGCTAGATGGATTCTTTGAAACATTAAATTCGATTCCTTTGAATTATTATTCTTATCGGGATGATATTGTAATGCTAGTTTCTTATAACATTTTTTAATCTCTGAAGTGGTACTGTTTGGTGATACATTTAATATATCATATAATTCCGTATTCATCACCATCCTGAATCGAGTGCTTTGGGAGGTGGGGGTGGTTACAGGGTTTATAAATATCGATGGGTAAAGTTTCAATTTCACAATGGAGTTGAAATTTCAAGTTTGAAATATTCTGAAATATTCGAGATGGTTCAACTGAGATAGATAGAATATATAGAGTGAACATAACAAGAATCTGGTTGGTATTTGAAATAGACATGGCAAGTGCAAGAACTACTAAAAGAATGTAATACTTATAATAAAAAAATGGTGTATGCAAAATTGCAACATACTAAATTGAGTTGGGAAAGATGTTTTATAAATGATTTTATATGAAAACAAAAATGTTTATGCGAATATATTAAAATGATTTGTATATAGAATATATAAGAGAAAAGTATAGTCTCAATAGTTCTTAATCCTTTCTTGTGTGGACATTGGTGGGATTGAAGAATGACTGTTATGTGAACAATTTAGTAAAGATGATGAGGTAGATGCAGGTTGACTATTCATTAATGTTAACCTTAATGCAATTCTCTGTGTGATGACCGCTTGTAAATATTGTGACCAAACTCCAGTAACATCGTTTCGAGGTTCTTGATGGGGTTCTTGTGTAGAATGTAATGAAGTTGGTAAAGTGTTTGATCTTTTCACATTGATTGTTCTATGACGACGATTTTGTTTAATTTTGGTATGATGAATCCGTTTTGAAAGTTTCCTCTTTATGGTATTATTTCTTGATAATGTGACAATATGATTTTGATTTAAATAAATATCTCTTGGTATCAATTTATTAACGACGATATTATTATTTTGTGGTTTATATAAGACAACATTTTGTGACGAGATTGGGTTATGGCTTGATCTATTTTGGAATAAGATACTATTAATATCTTGTGATAAAGACTCGTTGGATTGATTTGTTGTTTTCAAATATTGATCATTAATTAATGAGGTTAAATCGATATAATTTAAACATGAATTGAATTCTTGTTTATTTCTAAATTTAGGTCCCTGAGGGGTATGTTTTATTAATTTAGATCTATTTGTTTTATAATTTGATCTTTTAAGAAATCCCCTATGAAACAATGATTTTTTTTTCTTCTTAGACTTCTTTAATTCTTGATTTGATGTAAAATCTTTACTCTTAATTGAGGGGAACCTTTTCACTTTATGGATGTGAGAGTGAGTTGTGTGTGTAGGTATGGATGTGTTTTGAGAGATAGGTGTGCTTGTATTATGTGTTGGAGTAGTTTGTCTCATTATATTATTATTTGAGGTTGGCAAAGGTTCGTACCCCGTGGTAAACCGTGGTGGAGATGATACAATTGGGGTATTATTACCATGACTCGAAGTAACATAATTATCCCATTGAGTGAATTGTTGTAATATATCTTCTCTATTAACGTTCACTCCCGGATGAATGATATGTATTTGGTTTGCCTCATTTGTACTTGAACTGCCACTATTTGTGCTGTTATTTATGACATGAAGGGTCATGTTGCAAATATAGTTGTTGTGGTTGTTTTGGTGACTTGATCTACGGTGAATATGTATCAAATATCTGCATATTCTTTTTCTTATATACCATTTTGTGACACTTTACATTCTTCCACGCTGTGTTTTTCATTTTTTCATTTTTTTTCCAAAGTATGCTGGCTAGCATTTCCTAAACGGGTAAAAACACAGCCCGCGGGGCGGCAGCCGGGAAAACCGCGCAGTGGGTGCTGTGGTGCAAGGGTGTTTGTGTTTTTAGATTTTTTTTGAAATGATTTTGTCTTTTGATAACGCCAGTGCAATTTATTTATTGTTGGTTGCATAACTGAAGAGATGATTACTTGACAGATGGATGATTAATGAAGGCAGATAGATGAAGATACAAAGAGCAATTAATGGAGAGACAAAACAACAATTCATTGAGACAGAGGGATAATCCTCACAGATATAGTGTGTTTCAATCACATTATAATAACATCACAACAATATATCAGAAACAAATAACATCGATCAAGACATTATCATTGAATCATTTAACTGCAAAACAACATATGTTATTGGCTCTATGTAGAGATATATCACTTATTCCTGCTGGATTCCATATGTGTAAAGCTTTAAGAAAGGCCTATTTAATATCATTTAAAGATATTTTTAATAATAAATATAATTATACAAATACAAACAATGAAATTAAAATTTTATCAAATTTAATTACAGGAAGAGCCTCCGAATATGTTTTATGTGCAATGTGGTGTCTTGTATCATTATATTTATCTTTTGCCATCTTAGATAATTTAATGGTACGTTGGATAATGAAATATTCAATCATGGCTGTAATATTAAGAATGTTTTCAATGTCTTTAGTATTGATCACTATACAATTGTTTTTATTAAACTCTCTATCTCCAGAAAGAGATTATTATCTTCATACATGGATATTAATAAGTTGTATCCTTACCGGTTTATTTATTTGGCAAAATTATCTAAATTCAAATCTTGATTATATAAAAAGACATCCAAAGACAACTACACCACCACCCACAATTGAACATGACAGTGATGATGATGAATTGACACATTCGGTACGTACCTCAGAAGATGAATTGGAATTTGAAGAGGTCGAAAAGACTGACCCCAAACTGAAAAGAGCATTCAATTTATATAATATCATTGTCTTTTGTGTCGTACCCATCGGTTTAGCAAGTTTTATTACAATGTTATGTTTATTAAGAAATCTATTCATTCAAAGATTAGATATTGAACATTTAATAGATTTATTAAATATTCAACTATAAACTAGATTTATTTATTTATTTATTTATTTATCTATATCTAATATACCCTATTTTGCATTCGCTATTTAAAAAGTAATAAATTTAAAAATATTCGAATTTAAAACAATCAATCTTTGTAAAACTCCTTATAAAACATACACAAACTATCATAAGAGTATCAAACACACAAACAAAGGATGGTCGTACATGTATTAGGGAAAGCTTTTAAGGGGAAACAAGTAATAAATATTGCTTTAGCATCAAAAGTTTATGGTATTGGGTTACCAACCGCAACAAAATTATGTTCAAAATTAGGTTTTTATCCATGGATGAGAATGCATCAATTATCTGAATCACAAATTTTAAATTTAAATAATGAATTATCTAATATGACTGTTGAAGATGATGCAAGAAGTAAAGTTCGTGCAAATATTGCATTAAAACAAAAAATTGGTTCATATGAAGGTTTTAGACATGAAAAACATCTACCTGTAAGAGGTCAAAAGACTAAAAATAATGCACAAACTGCACGTAAATTAAATAAATTGAACAGATTAGGTTAAGTTAAATTCTGTATGTATAAATACGTTTTGTAAATAATAGTTTTATAAATATTCATAATCATCAGTAAATGATTTCCAATCTTTTAATTCCATTAAATGTCTCATTGTAGGTCTACCATGTGGACAATTCCATGGTTTATCTAATCCACTTAAATTATGTACAACACGATTCATTGTTTTACGAGTCAATGGTTTACCAATCATTATACTCATACGACATGCTCTCATGGCAAACATTGATCTTAATTTTGAACATTTTATAGTCTTATGATTGTGGTGATTAGAACCATCATTTTCTTTAACTAATTGAACTAATTCATTGAAATCATTAATATCAAACACGGTTTGTTTTGAAATTGGAACACTTAATAATGAAATCTTATGTCCTGGTTCTTCATCTTCATCAATTTTCAATTTAAACCCATTAGATTGAAATACTGGTAAATTATCTAGGATTAAAAATTCTTCAATAATGTTTAATTCTAATGGTAGTGGTGTAATTAAAGTTTGACATGCAATCATGGTTTCTCTTTGTAAAGTTTCAAAATTATATTTTTCATCACTAGCATGTTGATCAACAATGAAAAGATCATAATGTTTACCATTCTTTCTAATCACGATGATAAACCCCAGGTTAAATTGACCAACAATCTCCATTTCAGCAAATTCTTTCTTATTCACTGACAAATTCATATACTCTACATCATCTTGAATATCATTATTATCTTCTTGTTTAATCATGCTCTTGTTCCCACAAGTTTTGGACACGCTATCTTGAATCGTTGAAAGTTGTTTTGATGTTGGAAATAATCCAGTAACATCCAATGTAGTCTCTAAGATATTTTCTTTGATAGGATTATATGTTTTAAATTCAGGACCTAAACTCAAAGATCTATGAATTAATTGTTTATCATATTCATTTTCACTTATTGGTCTTGCCACTTTAATATTCATTTCATGGTTTTGTGGGGAAGATGGAACAGAATTTAATTCAACATCAACGTCATCCTCACTAACATTCGAATCATGAGTATTATCTTCAACAACTTTATCTTGTGGAAATTTGATTTCATTGGTTTCCTGTGAGTATTTGGCTTTGTAATTTATTTCTTCCCCATCAATATTAACCTTTAAAACTGTATCTTCTTTCTCGTTGTCAGACATACTTTCATCTTCATTTTTATTCAGGCTTCTTTCCATTGAATTATTTAATTTCCACTGTTTTAGGTCTTTGTTAGAAAAAGTCCTTATATTGGTCTGCCCTATTACTTCTTGCTCTTCTTCTTCATCTGCATCACTTTCTTGTTCCTCTTCCTCGTGATCTTCCATATCCACATTTTCTTCTTCTCTGTCTTGTTCATCTTGTTCCAATTCTGCCTTTGGTTCCTCAATAGTGACATTTATTACAGAATCCATAACTTTTAATCTTTTCGAGGGTCTTAATCCAGAAGGCAAATCATCATTCCTTCTCATATAGGTATCCTGTGAAGATTCTCTCTCAGATGATGTGTCGTCCCTAATGAATGGAATATCCAATTCTTGACTCTGTATAATTTCTGAATTATCTGTCTTAAACCTTGATGTAATAAGATCTGTATTTGATTTAGGTAGTTGTAATTCTTGATCTTGATAATATTTTAATAGTTCGTCCTTAAACACGTCAATAACATATTGTTCATTATGCAATAGAATCATTCTCTTATCTGGAGTGACATTGATATCGATTAATTGTGGATTTACAGTAAAATTAAGCACCACAAATGGATATTGAACGTTATTAAAGGATCTATAAATTTCATTACAACATTTCACTAAACTTGGATATTCGATAGGTCTCTTATTGATATAAATGTATTGACGATCTTTGGTATTTCTACCACAACCAAATGAATTTTTGGATATATAGCCTTCAATTTTAATCTTATAATCAATTTCATCCAAGGGTATTAAATCCTCATGTAATTTAGAAAATCTTTTACCAATTTGATCTTTGAATGGGTTTAAATCCAAAGTTAAATTAATGACATCCAAGATATTACCACTCGCTGAACCAAAAATACTCTTCACATTTTGTAAGATTGGATTTGCTTTACTTGGAGATATTCTCGTCGCCAGTATAATAGATTTCTTACCATTCTGTGTTACATTTGACACAGTAATTCTAACTTTATCTTGTATCATTGCATAACTTTGTAATAATGATATGGTTTTGGCAAATTGTCTTCTGGATGTTCTAACGAATTCTTTTCTTCTCACAGGTAAATTATTAAACAGATCTGACACTTGAACAGTGGTACCTTTATTTCGAGATACTATACTTTGCTTAGTTAGATGTCCCATTGAATCATATTCTAGTCTCATAGCCTTAGGTGCACTTTGTGTAGTGATTACTTCTAAATTACCAATACTACAAAGGGACGATAATGCTTCACCTCTAAAACCTAATGTACTCACTCTGTAAACATCTTCAAAACTGGTAATTTTAGACGTATAATGTCTCTTAGCCAAAGTTTCATAATCCGGTGGGTCAATACCATCACCGTTATCTGAACATTCCACACTGTCAACACCATAATTCTTGAACAAGATATCGATCTGTGACGCGTGGGCATCGATACTATTATCTATTAATTCTTTGATTGCGGTAGCTAAATCGATAATAACTTGTCCAGAAGTTAATCTCTGGACATCATTCAATTCAATCTGTCTTATATGGGTCATCTTTCTATTGAGATTTGCTTGTTATACGTGTTATTTAGTTTATGTGACACGTAAAGTTGATCTTTTTATTAAATAGCCTTTAATGATAAAATTTCAAATTTGATATCTTATGTAAATAATAAAGAAGTGATACAGAAAGAGTATAAAAGACACCTCCCAACAAAGGTGGATAGCTATATATTTGCTATTAATAAATAAGTTATATGCTTGGAAATGTTATATACAAAAAATAGGAATAAATAAGAATAAGTATTGCGATAGTTGGGAGAGAATTATTTTTGATGTGAAGCAGAGCACTATTCTAAATTGGCTGCTTTCTTCAAATTTTCATAACATAGGTAACTGATAGACACTGCTGGAATGACTTTGGCTAGAGTCGGTACTAACCCTTTGTATAAACCTTGGTAACCTTCTCTGGCAACGGTTTGTTTGAAACAATCTACAAACCCATTATAAACATATGGATGAGCAAATGTTCCTTGAGCTTGTAATCTGGTTCGTAGTAAGTTAATTGGGTAGACTACACAGGCCCCCACAGATCCACTAAATGCACCAATAGGCATGACCGCTAGATTATCTAACGTTAGTTTATCCGGAGGAACACCCAT
Source organism: Monosporozyma yasuniensis (assembly GCA_030558655.1). Lineage (NCBI taxonomy): Eukaryota > Fungi > Ascomycota > Saccharomycetes > Saccharomycetales > Saccharomycetaceae > Monosporozyma > Monosporozyma yasuniensis. Next base: position 115,528 of record JAKTQC010000018.1, on the reverse strand, counting down.
TTGTTTAGCTTGACGATTAATATACCATCTTTTCAATGTAGTAAAAGTACCTAAATCTAAAGCAGCATATGGGAAGATACCCATTAAACCAACGCTAACACCACGATAGAACATACGTAACCCACCATCTTGATACATTTGTTTTGCTGTTTTGAGCAACAATTTATTACCATGAACAGGATTGTCTAATGGTGCACATTGCATTCTAAATTTTAAAGTATCAATTGGATAACTTGAGAATTGTGCCATCACACCAGATAAACCACCGGCTAAATATGTAGACATTTGTGATAGCTCATTGGGACTGGATACACCTTCCACTTTTGATATTAATCGTTTCACCAATTCAAAAGTACCAAATTTAATTGAGGATTCAGGAAACACTTTAAATGCATTTAACCCATTCCCCACATAGAATGCTCTAACACCACCTTGTCTATATAATGAAGTGATTGCCTTGACAATTGGAGATCTGATCTTGTTTATATCGGCCTTTGGATTTTTCACTAACAGGTCCTGTTTAGTATTCAGTAAAGTGGATCCTAAATCTGTTCTAGCAATCAAGAATACTTTAATTCTATCAAATGGTGCAGTACAGGTACGCGAAATGACACCAGAGACACCACCAGCAAGAAAATAACTAAAACCCCTAATAAATTCATTAGTGATGTTCATATCACCTTCTGATGATAAATCTAGATCATCTTTAAATAGGTAGAAATAGGAGTAAGCAGTCTTTAGACGAGAACCTTCTTCTCTTGGCATTAACAACAAGAAATCTCTCCATTGTTGGTATGAGATGTAATGGTCAGCATTATCTTGTTTCATTGATAATTGTTCAAGATCTTCTTTCTCATTTTTTGAAGACCCCAGTTTCCAGTTACTTGGTTTGAAAGCCCACGTTAGGAAACTATTTAATTTCGATAGTTTCCCATCTACTGGGGGAGGGTTAGAAGGTAACCTTTCCATATCTGGGCCTTTAATGCGAGATAAATATTTTGATACTTCAGAACGACGTATGAACCCGTCATGATCCTTATCAATTTGATCAAAACCATTGGCAATTTGTAACTCAGCTTGAATCACATAACGTAGGAAATCATCAATATCAATATGACCATCATGATTTACATCCATGGATTGAAACAGTATATCCAATGCTAATTCACTTTGTCTTAAAGGATGGTTCTGTTTTTCTAATGCCTTTTTCAAGACGTTTCTATCCACCTCACCAGTACGCTCCAGATCCAATTGCTTAAATAAAGCTCGATACCGCTGTTCTCTTTCGTCAGGACTCTCGAGATCCCAAAGTTTATTTCGTTTCATAATTTTAAATATTTATTTTGTTGCTGCTTTTTTCTCGAGCGGTTTTTAACGTATTACGGTGGTTCCAACTAACGGTGACTTCTTTCACTTCTTGCTAGTAATATTGAACCCCACAGAGTATATGTGTGTTCTTGCACTAATAGACTTTTTGTCCTTTGTCTCAGCCTCACTCTTGTTATCAACTTTTTAATAGAGCAAGTTTTAGTAGAATCTTTAAATTTAAAGATTGAAAAAAGTTGAAAAGTGTCCAATTTGACAAAACAAGACGACTGAATTACTTATTGGACACTGTAAACATAGGTTTTAAAGAGCATAAGCAACTGTTTCCAGTGACCTACAATTGCTAAGTGGTTGAAGTGGTCATTATAAGAGATAGATACACATTGAAAGAAAAAACCGAAACGATGCCTAAGTTGGAACAATTCGAAATCAAGAAATATTGGCAAATATTTTCTGGGTTAAAACCAGTGGATCAAAAAGTGTCACACGATCAAGTACTACCAATCCTGTATAATTCTAAACAAGACTCGTCTGTGTTGAATAAGATTTGGTTCTTGGCCGATATTGATGATGATGATAATTTAGATTTTGAAGAATTTGTTATTTGTATGAGATTAATCTTTGATATGGTTAACAAGAATATTGATACAGTACCAGATGAATTACCGGATTGGTTAGTTCCAGGTAGTAAAGCTAAATTAGTGAAGGAAAGAAAGTTAAGAAAGGCTCAAGAAAATGAATCTTTACCCCCTCAAAAGGAACCACCAAAGGTGGATTGGTATATTTCCCCTGAAGATATGACTAATTATAATAAGATTCTTGATTCATGTTCAAGAGCTAATGATGGAACTGTTACACTACCAAGTTTGTCATTATCTATTAAGAATAAATTTTTCAATATTGGATCCAGTGATATGGATAAAGTGTGGAAATTAGTTAATCCAAGAGGTTTAACTTCAATTGATAAAGATCCAACTCTATATTTTATTCATATCTTAAGACAACGTAATGATGTTGGTTCACTAATTCCAACTGAAGTGCCAAAGAACTTGGAAGTTGTCTTTAACAAGCAACCAATTCAATATGATTTGAAATCTGAACAAGCTGAGGTGAAAAGAACCACAGTTCCAGTGGAACAGCCAAAACCAATATCTACACCTGCTTCTTCTAACAAATCTACTACCCCATCTTATAACATTTCATCTAATAACTTAAAAATTGATACTAATAATATGACCATAGACAAAGCCAGATTAATTAGAGAACAATTACAAGGTTTATTAAAATACAAACAAGATAAATACATTAATGGTAAAAACTTTGTAGCCAATTATAATTTACAATCATTCACTGATGATTTGGATAATATCGAGCAACAAGTCAATGAATTGACAGTATATTTAGATCATAAAAAAGAAGAATTGACATCTTTGGATAATGAAATTAAGAATAATAGTTCGTAGTGGTGAGTTTCAAAGCCAGCAAAAATAAAAAAACACTAATGATTTATTACTGTCTTTTGTATGTACTATATTAATTACAAATATATATATTTCTTTTATCTATCTATGAATATTAAAAAATAACGTTAAACTTAACCATTATTGAGTGAGGGAAGAGGTCGTTGTTGTGGATTGTTGCAGTAATGCCTGATTTCTTAACGATAATTTAGAATATCTCTTATACAGCACTTTCAATCGGGATTCTAATAAAGTTAGTTCCTTGGACCACATCTTAAAATCTTCAGACTCATATAGTAACTTATCTTCTAGTTTTAATGATTGACTTATCTTTCTCATTGTGATGATCAGAATGGCTTGTGATTCTCTTAATTCGTTTATTGATTGTTGGATCCCATCCAAATTGCTGGATACTATTGAGTATACACTGAGTTCCACTGGATGGACGGTAACTTGATCGTCACTTGTAATAGACATTGTTTCGCTTCCTTTTTAATGGTTACCTTTCTTAAATGTGTCAATAAAGTTTCAATTTAATCTTTAATTTGAAATAGCGTTTCTTTATATAAACTATATAATTATATTCTATTTAAAATATATATATCCAAGAAGACAAGATACTATAGTATGGTTAACGATTAATGGGTTATTCTTCTTTCATAATCTTTCATTAACATGTAGTCTGCCTGAGATACCACAGGGACGGTTTGATATGTGAGAAATTTGATCATGGGACCAAGATAATCAATCTGAGGGTTATACCCCTTTGCATCGAGCAATTGATCCCAATTGACATGCGCAATATTATTTACATATGGTTGTTGTTCACCACCAAAGTCTGATTGGAATGTAGCAAAGGGGATGGTACCCATCCCCTCAACATCCATGACAATGGTAAGATGTGACATTCTCCCCATTTCAAATCCAAAACTTAATTTATTTAAATCTAACCCTCTTGGGGCCATACTAAACACTTGTGATATATCTCTAAGCACTTGAACCATTTGCTTTGGTTATTATTGTTGTTAGCATACTTGGGTGGAAAAGAGAACTGAACTGGTAAATTTTTATTATTAAATAGTATACAATTTTTATATATGTAAAAGAATGTGGCAGGTTCAATTAGTATAAAAAAATCTTAACAGAACTTTTGTTGTCAAGGATCTTCTTTAACACTTTACAAAGAACCATAGTGTTTTCGAATGCAATTAAAGAGTTATCCTTGTTATCAAGATAACTGGCATCAAGGATAATATCTAATTTATCTTTACCTTGGAAAATGGCATCTGTATTTTCAAGAATCTTTTCCATTCTGTTTGGAGTGGCCACAAAATATTTAACACCCTTGGATTCATTCTTGCTCTTGTTGTTTTGTTTCTTGTTGCCCTTTTGTTTCTTATTATTATTGTTTGAGTCCTTAGTTTTATTATTGTCCTTAACATCACCAAGAAGAGTGTTGACAGTGTTAACATCTTGATCTAACTTATTCTTGGCAAATAATTTAACAGCAGCTTTACCACCACCTAATTGTCTGGCCACATCAGCAACTCTCATATTAGTCATGCTGAACACAATAGCCTTTGGAGCTCTAGAATATTTAATCATAAAATTTGATAAATTATTTAAATCTCTTTCATCAGTAAATTGTTCAGTAGAAATAAAATTAGTCTTCTTTAAATAAAGATCATCTAATTCTAAAGCACTTAAATTTGGATTCTTTTCACGAATATAAGTGGCAAAAAATTCAGCAATGGTATCAGTACTACTCTTGGGAATATTCTTCTTCTTTGAAATTTCAAATTCAATTTGTTCTTTTTTCTTTTGACGTAATTTAGAACCTTGTAATTTTTTTTGTCTCTTAGAAAGAATCTTACCTTTTTCTTCTTCATCTTCATCTGAAGCTTCACGTTTCTTTGTCACATTTACAGTTTCAATATTCACATCTTGTTCGTTATTGTTTTCTTCAACGTGAGAGTCAGAAGCATTATTATCTTCAGGTTCACTAAAGTCATAGACTAAACCGTCATCTAAATCATCTGGATTGGACATTGTGATAAGTTGTTGATAGATATTTTCTTATCTTTAGACTTGTAATGAAATATTGTTAACAGTTTATTGAAGATTTAAATTTAAAGCTCATCGCAAATTTTTAATTTTATCAAAATTTTAAAGTGGAATTAAAGGGGATCATAAAAAAGATGAGACAAGATGGTAAGATTAATAGGTTATTCTGGTGATATCGTTGGATTGATTCAATATTGATGTCCTGAAAAATGGTACCACCTTTTTATATCTTTTTTAATTCAGTCAAATCTGGACTTAAATGAGAGAAAATGTGAATATATTCAAGAATTTAAGCAAATAAAACAGTAAGATTTGATTCAGCCAAGCCTGATATTTGTGTAAGTAATAACCACATGGGTAATAGTCAGTTTTACCCAGGTTTGAGGAGTAAACAAAAAAAAGTAAACCATCCCTAGGATGAGGGAAAAAGTAACGACAACTGCAGGACTCGAACCTGCGCGGGCAGAGCCCAAAAGATTTCTAATCTTTCGCCTTAACCACTCGGCCAAGTTGCCATTATTGGAATTTTGGAAAATACTATGTTTTTCTTAACAGATATATTTTAGCACGTGAACAAGCTTTATTTGTTATTATTTTTGGGTGTATTGTAGGTAAATAATTTTTAAATAATAAAAAATCAATATTTTGCCTAATTTTGTTTATTACGACACTTTTGAACAATTTAAAAGTTTTTTTATTTTGCAATTTTTAACATTTTATTTCCTAAGATAATATTTATAAGGAAATTAACTGTTAATTTTATTTTATTGGAATAAACAAATTTATAAATTTCATATCTTTTATAAAATCTTCTAAATATATTTAAAAAAGAATCGTGGAATGAATTAAAATTGTTTTTTGTAGTTACTACGTATTTCCTGAAAAATACCAATTCTTTTCTGAATATTGCTTTTTATACTTCAAAATTACTGTTTTTTTTCCAAGTTTAATTACAAAAATAAACCTTAAAGTACCAAGTTTTATCCAATGCCTTTTTTTGATTACCCCTACTACTTAACTTCACGTCACCTTTCTATTTTCAAATCTTTATTTTATTCTTTTACCTTTAAATTTAATTCAAATTTGAAAATTATTGAAATTTAAAATTTAATTTAAAAAGGAAGAAGAGGAATCTCTAAAAACTCATTTGATAAGCTTAACTCAGAAATTTACCACAAATCAAACGCAACTATAGAATGAATATGCCACCAATTGATTCTGATTCTGATTCTGATGAAGGGAAGATTAATATCGCTGGGAGAAGACAAAAAAGACAAGTTCATTTTGATGGATCAAATAATGAATCTAAACCTGTTACCAATAATATAAAGAATACAGATCTAGATAATGATTCATCTAGACAAATGGATAGAAAGAGAAGGAAGAAACATATTGGTAAGAAGAAATCATTAAGTACAAATAATAAAGCTTTACAAGGTTCCAATGGTGGTTATGCATGGGAAGATGAAATTAAGAGAAGTTGGGATTTAGTCACTGTGGATGAAGAAGGTGATATGACTGCATTAGTAGCATCCATTATCGAGGCAAGAAAGAAACGTGCTGCTAAGAAAAATGTTACCCCTTATCAAAGGGGTATTATTAGAACTTTAATCTTAACTTTAGATTGTAGTGAAAGTATGGCCGAAAAGGACTTAAGACCAAATAGACATGCAATGATGATTCAATATGCTATTGATTTCGTTCATGAATTCTTTGATCAAAATCCAATTTCACAAATTGGGATTGTTATCATGAAAAATGGGTTAGCACATCTTGTAAGTCAAGTGAGTGGTAATCCACAAGATCATCTTGATGTATTGAAAGCTTTAAGAAAACAAGAACCAAAAGGTAACCCATCATTACAAAATGCATTAGAAATGGCCAGAGGTTTACTTTCACCGGTGGTTGCACATTGTACCAGGGAAGTCTTAATCATCTTTGGTAGTTTATCAAGTACTGATCCTGGTGATATCCATCAATCTATTACATCATTGGTTCAAGAAAGAATTCGTGCAAAAGTTATTGGGTTATCTGCTCAAGTGGCTGTTTGTAAAGAACTTTGTACTGCAACAAATTTTGGTGATAATTCTTTTTATAAAATTGTACTAGACGAAGTTCATTTTAAAGAATTATTTGATGAAGCTGTCACTCCATTACCTGTCAATAAAGTTAATAAAGGTTTTACATTAGTGAAAATGGGGTTTCCTACAAGAGTCTTTGAAAGTACACCAACATTTTGTTCATGTCATTCTAAATTAGTTTATGGTGGTTATTTCTGCCCTAATTGTCATAATAAAGTTTGTTCATTACCTACTGTGTGTCCATGCTGTGATCTTATGTTAATCTTATCCACACATCTAGCTAGATCATATCATCATTTAATGCCATTGAAAACCTTTGAAGAAGTGGATTCTAAAGAAGAATTCCCAACTGAAAATTGCTTTTCTTGTCAAAAGAGATTCCCTGTACTAATAAATCATAAGAATAATGAATTATTGACGAGTTCAAGATATAGATGTTCCGATTGTAAGTCTGATTTCTGTATTGATTGTGATGTGTTCATTCATGAAATTCTTCATAATTGTCCTGGTTGTGAATCTAAACCAACAATTTAATCTTAACGATTAGACAATATAAAAATATAATATGCATAATAATATATAACAAAATTAATAAAAAATTACATTCCCATTAAGAAAAGTTTGTTATAATAAGAACTGTTTGAATCTATCAAAATAATTTTAGAATATATATATACATTCCTTATATAAATATGTGTCCTAATCTTTTAAATAAAAAAATAAAGTATCTATGCCTGATTTTTAATCGAACCACCGGTGGTCTTTTTAACTATCTTTAACTTTTGTCTTATGTGGTGATTTCAGTACAACATTATCAGTCATTCTACTTTGTCCTTGCTTCCAACTATCAAAATCAATTAATGCTTGCATACACCCCCATTCTGTAATTTTTTTACTTAACCAATGTAAGTTAACTGGTTTGGTCAAATAATCATTACAACCAGATATCAGGGCCTTTCTCTTATCATCAATAGAATTAGAAGCAGTTAATGCAACAATAATAACTGGGGCGTTATTGGCCTTTGTCTTCTTTTTTTCACAATCTCTGATTTGTTTAGCAGCTTCAATACCTGATAAGACAGGTAACTGTAAATCCATGAATATTAAATGCAATCCACCTTCTTTCCATTTATCAACAGCTTCTTTACCATTTTTTGCAATCTTATATGAAATCTTATGTTTTCTTAAAAATGAACCTAAAATAGCTTGATTAATAACATTATCTTCAACAATCAACACATTAATCTTAGGGAAAACTTTTTCACTAGTATTTACATTATTTTTATCTGGATTATTAATACCAACAGTTTCATTCTTAATCATTTTCAATGGCATAGGGAAAGTAGTAGATAATGGAGTTGGAACGTTTGAGATATTTGAAAATTTTGCAAGACCGCTGCCAACAGCATTTTCATTAGTACTATTATTATTTGGAATATTAAGTAGCATTGGTTGTGTCTTGAAAGAATCATTTGTTATTGGTTTTGATAATTCTGTCTCCATTATACTTGGCCCAACTTCTTGTTCACTTAATGCTCTCTTGGTATGGATCAAAACAGGTTCTCTTTCTTCTGATTTCACAAGATTGTTATTTGTTGAATTACTTGATGAGGATGTGGAACTAGCCGTTATGGTTTTGAAAAGTGGTTTAATATCTCTATCATTATATAAAACAGATTCATTACCATTATCCTCATTAATTGTGCCCTCATCGTTAATGCTACTAGCCCAATCGTTCCCATCTTCTTTATTATAATATCCCTTTGGCAAAAGTAAAACACCTTGTTTTGGATATTCCTCACCATCTTCTTCATTAAGACTTTCTTGATTTGGGTCACTGTCAATGTCATCTCCATCATTTACATTCATACCATCATTTCTATTCTCATCTTCTTCACCTTCTTCGATATTATTACTATCATCATTATTATATTGTAGTCTATTTGATGGAGATATGTTATTGGGTATTGGTCCCAGTATATTATTTCCTTCGAATAATTTACTTGGAGTATTATTTTGAAACAATTGATCTTCTTTCATTTCTAATTGTACTGTAGAAGATTCTTTATTATATAATTTGGAATTCATACTTGAGATAAAATGGTTTCTCGTGGATAACGTAGAAATATCATTTCTATTCTCCAGAGACAGATCTTTATTTGAAAATATGAGTAATGGTTCAGAAGCAGATTGTTGTCCCAATGATCCAAATAATTCTAAATACATTTCAGACATTAATTGATCCGGAGCAAAGACAATTCTATAAACATTCTCATTGACTTCTTGTACGGTATAATTTAATGGTTTTCTTAAGGATGGATGAATGATATAAGATGGAGAGTGTGAAAGACCCATCTTATTACCATTAGATGTGCTATTACTATTTATCCCCGTGCTCGTAGTTGGAGAATTATATGGGATGGTTAATGGGGGTAAAAACATTGGTGAATTTTTATTAGTACCATATGAACTAGATAACGGATGGAACCCATATTTAGGTGGAACATTCATACGATTAGATAAAGCCAACTTGGGACTCGATGCAGATAATCTTTTTGGAGTTGTATCTTCTGAATTATCATATAGGGCAGAATTATTCGCGGTATTATCGTTGGATCCAATTCTGGTGGACATCCCCGGCTTATCTGACACTGGTGTTGTATTCAATTCTTCTCTAGACCTATTGGTATTGTTATTATTATTGTTATTATTATCATTTCTAGAATTAATAAACACTGGTGATTCCAATTGACCATTATTGAAACTTTCAACCTTGTGTAAACCACGGCTGTTACTACGCCCACTTGGAAATTTATTCAATATACTATTATTAGTCTCAGTGATGTTACTATTAGTTCTTTCACTGTTATGGATATTATTATTTCTCATTTGATAAAATCCAATAACTATCGAAGCGTTATCATTTTCAGCCTTAAATCTTGACTCATTTAACTTATTGAAGATCTTAGTCTTAAAATCGTCTATTGTATCCATTTCATCATATTCAACTTGTATGGGTTCATTAATTGGATCTGTGGAGTTATCTATTCGACACCAAAACTTTCTCGATGTTGCCATATTCAGCAGCATACTTTTCGAAGATGAATTCATAATCGGTATTGATTGTCTTTTCATCTCGAACTAAGGGTTGATATAAATAATATACTGTATAATGCTAAAATGTTTTCTATTTCTATATTTTTATTAAATATAGTCTTGTAAGGTCCTATATATGGATTATCAATAGATTGGAAATGTTTATGTGTAAAAAGTTGCGTTATAAGTGAAATACTCGATGGCTGAAACACTAGTTCGAGCAAAGTGAAATATAATCCAAATCTAAAGGAAATTGATACAGAAAAAATCCAACCACAAACAAATATGGCCTTGAAAACTAATATAATGTTATCTGATACCTGTTCCCAACGGTAAGGTCCCTTATTGCTGGCTCTTTTAGGGCTTGAAATTTCCATCTTAGAAGGGAATCCTGGCTTTAAGCCATCTTCAACTTTTCCAAAACTTAACTTTTTTCAATGAAAAATTCGGTTAACTACCGGGTAAAAAATGTTACATAGTGAAGAGATCCCAGTTCCCACTATGGCTTTGATGAATACCATGGTCATTAGAACAGACCCATGTTGCCAAAATCTGGTGTGTGTTGGGATGGAGTACCGTCTTGATGTGGTGAGCTTGTAATGGAATTTGTTTGTGTGTTGGGGACGTCATTAGAACCCGTTTGATTGCTGAATAATTCGTCCCACATTGTTTGGGAGGTGACTTGATATAACAAGTCACCAATGTCCTTATCCATTGATACAGTAGGTCTTCTTTGTTGGGTTGGGTTCATTACCTCTGGTATATTATTTGTAGAGATGGACTGATACATTATTGGCATGGTTTCTTCCTGATATGTTGTTGTATTAGCGCCATTTAATGTAATGTTTGGATATGTAACTTGATCCCAAGAAGAATTATTTAATTGAGATTGGGAATTTGATTGATGTGGTTGTGAAATTGTTCCGTTAACATTTGGATTCAAGAAATCTTCCACTTTACCCAACTCAGTGAAGAATTGATCTAATGGATCTAGGACATCAGAAGTTGCATTGTTATCATTGACAACATTTGATACTACAATATTATTCCCAGTTTGAGTCTTTGTCTCAATAGGCGGTGGAGCAAAACTTGAAACTATATTAATTTTGGATACATCTGTTCGTGATTTTCCTTCCTTCTTGGTAACCACTTTCTTACTTCTAGTTGTCTTCTTCAATCTCTTTGTCCCATTTGGCACATACACTGTGCCGAATCTTAATTTAATAACGGCAGCACATAACATCTTGTATGTCTTATAACAATTCTTAGCAGCTTCACATGTGCCAATTAAATTTTTCAACACGGTCAATACTTTACCAGTATATGCAATTACTTCAGTTTCAGAATCATTTTTCGTTTTATCACCAGAATAATAATAGATCACATACAAATATGTCATCCCAGTCATAAACATATTATGTGTTGCCACCCATGTATAACTCATCTTTTTGGTAGAACAAAGACCATCAAATACATCAATGGTACCCTTTGTACTATCTTTCACAATATTAAAAGCTCTTTCATTCAATTTGGGACTTTTTGGTGATAACCCAAATAAAATAGTCTTTGAATAATGATAATTTAAATCGAAAAAGAAGGTATTAAATCTACAATTCATCGAATCAAACGATTTTGGAACTTCTTCTTTATACCAATGATCTAACTCTGCTAATACTGCTTCTTTCCAATCGTTTAAATTTGAATATTGTTTTGGTAATTCTGCTCTTGGAGCATATAACACTTTCACAATATTACCTTGAATTCTTCTCACTTTATACATCGCAGTGGCAATAACCTTAGATGATGCGGTAAAACTAATATTATCTGAGTAATCATCAGTGTTAGTTGGCGTAGTCACAATCTTACTATCATCAAGTAAAGATGGGAACCTAGTGGTAATACTCTCTTCTGGAATACCAAATGGTCTACCAAAATATGAACAAATTTGTCTATCTAAAGAATAAGTACACCAAAATAATCTTCTTCTTATTTCTCTTTGGAATGCATTATAATTTTGATTCAATTTTTCATCATGTAAACCTAAATCAACAGTTAATCTAAGTACAGACCCCATAATATACCAAACACCTGGGGTGTTTGGTCTCATCAATGAATATAAAACAATCAATAACGTACCAGACAAAGTTTCTAATTTATCTGTACTATTGAAAAGAGCAGATCTAAATTGTAAAGCTCTCCTCTTGAATGTTACAAGTGTCTTGATATCTGATTTTAACACCTGTGTGGCATGTCCTATGGCAAAAACAGCATTTAAGAAGAATAATGGAATCTTAAATCTTGCTGGAACCAATATCTCTGATTTTTTCTTCGAGGAGTGTAGTCCTTTAATAGTATCAAACCATGGTTGAGTTAAATCTATACATTTGTCTCGTTCTGAATCCGGCGTTACAAAAGCATCATCTGGCAGCACAAAGTTTGTGTTTATAGTAGTATGATCAGATGTTAAAGAAATCTGTGTATTCCATAGACCATAAATAGGTTCAAAATACTTCTTTAAAAAGAATTCACGATGGAAAATCGGTAATTGAGAGTTTGTATCGGTGAAGTATCTTATAATCATATCTTCTGCTTCCTCTCTTTGTGGTAGCCACGTTGAATCAAAATCTTTGGTAGTTTCTGCTACTTTATACTGAATTAATTTCTTCTCTCTTCTTTCAATATCAATATCTAGGTCATCATATATGCTATCCGGGGAAAAGTTAGCTGCAGTAAATACTAATTTAGCAAAGGATATACCAGATGAATCACCAAGGAAAGAGGCTGGAGCGTTTGAATCCATATCTTGAAATTGTGCAATATCTTTATTTGGTTGTAAAATGTCAAATTGAGGATCACCACTAGACTCTACAATGGCAGGACTTGTATCTGGCAGCTCAGAACCATTGATCTTTTTGTTCCTGTTTTCATTACTCTTAGTTCTTGTCTCTTCTTTTGATCCCTCACCAGAGGTCATATCGGTACTTGCCGCTTCACCTTTCAATATCTTACCTCTTTGAATCAAATAGTTACCAAGGATAGTATCAATAGGATAATCACCACCATTCATCTGACGGGCATACTTAGCATCATAAGGTTTATCTGTACCCATGGCAGGAATGTTAAACCGTATAGACGCTAAATCCACACCACATTCTTCTAATTTTCTAGCCATGGTGGTGACACGATCTTCTAAAAACAACATATACGAACGTGGCACATCCTCACCAGTAGCTGCATCTAATGATACACATGGTTCATTAACTTTGGAACAGTTCTTACAACTTGGTAACTCTTGATCACATTTAATCTTCTTCATACGGCATCTCTTACAAGCTGACTTGGATTTAGGTAAAGAATCCACAATCTTCCGCTTCTTGTTCTGGGGACCATTCTGTTGTATAGTCATTGTGGTATAATTATTCAATATATGCCCCTGGTTTAGTGGTTGCTAACCTCTTGAATGTTATTTAAGTATAGTCTTTGAAGTTAAACTTGTAGTAAATGTTTAAATAATTTTTCAATAAACTCATCGCCAAAATTTATGTCAAAGTGTAAATAAAGTGCTAAACAGACAAAAACATACGATAACTAAGGAACACCAAGAAGAAACGAACCAAACAGTTGCCAATGCCTCCCAATCCATTGAAACCTGGTGTTATTCCATATCAACGTGGTGATTTTGAACTTAAAAACGGGATAAAGAGACCTGCATTCCCACAATTTGCCAATACTCACGACATTTTTTATAAACCTGTTGATATCCCAATTAACAAGAGGAACTTCATATATTCACCATGTTCACCTAACCCAGAGTTTACCCAATTAGGGTACTGTACCACCGAATATCCATTTGAGAAACCTGGCTTCGATATTATGGATAGATCTGCTGGGATCTCCATCAAAGAAAAATCGAACCAAACTGTATCGGTAGGTAAAACCATGGGGTGGAGAACTAGTCGATGTGATGTTTGCGTGAAGGAAGGTGCTGCATATTGGGAAGTAGAAGTAGTGAAAGGTGGGTCCACAATTCCTAAACCTGAGGATAAGAATGAAGTACAAAAAGATAGAATTGATTCTAGTTCTCATTTAAGATTTGGTGTTACTAGAAGAGAAGCCAGTCTAGAAGGTCCTGTTGGGTTTGATTTATATGGGTATGGTATCAGGGACCAAGGGTTGGAATCAATCCACGAAGGGAAATTGAAACAAATTTTAGATACAAGTAATCATATTTTAAAAGAAGGTGATACTTTAAGTTTTGTCTTAAATTTACCTAAATTTGATGTACAAGTGGAACAAGGAAAAGAATATACTTTAAGAAGAATCAATGCCTTGAGAAATGCATCTATGAAACATCCCTCATCATCACATTCTGTGGAGCCATGGAATACTGTAAGTGAGGAACCTGCAACAAAGAAAAGACATAAGATGAATAAAAACACAGATTTCCATTTGGCATTGTTAGAAGATATCAAATATAATGATATTGTAAGGGATCATATTGCCATTAGATATAAAAATCAATTATTTTTCGAAGCTACAGATTATATAAAAACTACAAAACCTGAATATTATTCTTCAGATAAGAGAGAAAGACAAGATTATTATAGTCTTGAAAATTCATTTTTATCAGTATATTTAAATGGTGAATTTGTTGGTAATGCATTCCAAGATTTAAATCCATTTTTACCACCATTTAGTGAATTACAATATAATGAGAAATTTTATGCTGGTTATTGGCGTAATGGTGAATATATTGAAGATACAAATGATGAAACTGTTGAAACTAAAAAGACCGAAAACGCTGAAACTTTATTAGCTCAAAACAATTCTCCTAAAAAGAAGACTTCCCATAGTTATAAGAAGGGGTTATTATTACGTAACAAATATGTTAATAATAATAAATTGGGTTATTACCCAACAATAAGTTGTTTTAATGGCGGTGAAGCTAATATTATTATGGATAAGAGCAAATTAAAATATTTTGATAAGATTATACCGCCTCAATCATTATTAAAAGATGATATTAAGACCTTAGACGATCTATTTAATGAACAAATTGCAGATGATATTGTTTGGGATATAATTGATGAAGTGGAAGAAGAAGTCAATGCAAAGAGACGTGGGAAATCACCAATCTTAAGTAATACCCCAGTGATTCAACCAGAAACTGGTCACGAATTAAATATAACAAATTAAAAGAAAAAAAGTGTCTCTATGTTTAAGAATTCTTATATAACTAAATTATAAAATAAAATGGAAAATTCGAGTATTATGTATTTAGAGTAGTAAAATCTGAACCTTTATTAAATCCAAATGGTGTTCTCGGAGTTAAATCAGACGATGTGTTTATTGAGCTATCATTCGTACTATTATCGTTGCTATTCTTATCATCATCATAACCATCTTGGTCCATATCACAATCATCATCATTATTATCATTGTTTGTCGAGTCATTAGTTATCATTGTTAATTCTTCATTCCATTCCATTAATTGAAAAATGAGCCCCATATTGGGACTAATATCCTTTGCAATAGATTTCAATTTATTATATGCATCATTTAAATTCATATTACAATATCGCATAATATAAGCAACCATTAATGAAGCAGATCTTGATACACCACATTGACAATGAATTAATATTTTTTTATTTTGTAAAGTGGCTTTATGCATAATTTCTGTTAATCGTCTTAAATCTTTAACAATCTTTGATCTATGTGACCATTCAACATGATAATATTCTATCTTACCATGGAATTGTTTAGGAATCAAATATTGCAAATTTGGTATCTCTTCAGCAACATTAATAATAAGATCAAAATCCAGGATTTCATCTAATTTTGGTTCAGAATATAAATATATGTTTGGTGGAATAACCAATAATGGACCATTAGGGTATGCATCCTTTGTATAAACTTCTTCATATATGTTATTATTATCATTATTATTGTTATTGTTTATATCTGAATGCATATTACCATTAGTCTCTGGAAATACCCATGTAGTCTTCCCATTTGATGTATTATGATCAGTGGATTGAGACGGTATAAATTGTGAATTTAATGGTAATGAAGTTTTGAGGGTTGGTAATGGTGTAGATGTATCTATTGTTCTTGATCTTGTCCTTGAATGTGTTCTTGGAATTTGTGTATTCACAGAAAGTGATAAAGAATGATTTCTAGATAATCCCATGGGTATATGATTATTATCTCTTGGTGCGATTGCATGTGTTCTATAAGATGGAGATGTGGCTGTGTTATTATTAAGTGTAGAAGTTGCTGTTGTAGTTGCAAATTTCAATGCCGATGGAGATACTTCTGATTGTTTTAACATGTTATTAGAATATATCGAGGCTTCACTTCTTCTTGATAATAGAGAAGGTTTCCTCACTAACCCTTGAACAGACGTAATAGTTGGAACACCTGTCGGTATACCATTGACAACCATATCATTATCATTATTATTAGTGTTATCATTTTTATTATCTATTGAAAGTGATAATTTTTTTGTATTCCTACTATTCTGCGGCGACTTCATTTGTGAATTGTTTATACTGAGTGATAGAGACGGTTGTTGTCCCTGTTGTTGTTGTTGTTGTTCATTCATGTTTTGTATTTAAATTGTATTTTTATTTATGCACTGTTAAGCCTTCAAAATGCTGACTTGATTCTTCCCACTTGAAACCTTTACAATTTCTTTCTAAAACACCGTTTGTTTCGTTTAAACCGTGTCTATTCAGACCTCAATCTGAATCTTGCTGTTGTTATATTCAAAGTATCTAGCAATACTTTATCAATCCCATCGACAATAAATAATACTTAATGTATCAAAACGTTAATTGCAAATTTCAAATTTACACGCAGTCGCCCAATGGGGCAAAAAAATGCCATTTTTGGAAACAGGCTACTATATTTGGCATACAATAGCTATGGCCCAAAGAGGAAATGGTCCAGGATAATACCAAATTTTGACTCTTGAGTAATAAATATTAAAGGTTATGAATAGTGTAGTGTATTAGAATGTAGTAGAAGGACAGTGTGCTATTCGTGTGTGCATGCGTGAGTAAATTATATAAGGAAAGATATCTAAAAATAAATAAACAACATCGACAAAAGGTCCGAGAGAGAACACAGGGTCACTTTTTACAACAGATCAACGGGTAAGACAATACTGGATGATGGTTTTGGGTCGTGTTCGCCTTTACGTCCAGAGACCACTACTGATTTTTGAACGTTGACAGAACGGACACTATCGAAGAACGGGATAGAATATTTCATAGAACCACGAAGCACTAATTCATAATCATATTTAATCAATCTACGCCATTTCATATTATCACTCAATGTAGAATTACCTGGTGTAATGATCTTTAATGCCGTGGTGGATGCAGCATATCTTCTATTGAAAAATCCACCTGAAAAGGTTAAAGGTGTTTCCATCTCATCAAGGGTACCTAAAAATAACGCTTCAGTATCTAACACAGGTTCACTCTTAGCAAACACATCAATATCAATTGTATCCATTGTGATTGTGAAAAAACCTGGATTGAATGCAGTCGCGGTAATATCAAATATCAATTCTTCAGCACTGGATATAACATTATCCAATAAAATGATATCAAAATCTTGTAATTCTTTATTTGTTGCCAAGATGAAACCAAATGAAAACCCAATGGCTAATAATATCATTACAAGTACCACATAATATAAAACATTCTTAAATCTTTCAAAAAATGATTTCTTCGTAGTGAAATCATGTGGTGAAAAATTTAATTGATTTCTTGATAATCTCTTTCTTGCAGAGTGTCTTAATGGTGTATATTCATTATTAGTATATTGATAATCATAATATCCACCACTTCTATTGTTATTTTGTCCCTGAGCATTATTCTTACCATAGTATAGTAAATGTGTCGGATCAACATTAGAATGTGATCTATAATAACCTGAATCTTCATAAAGACCATCTTCAGCATCAGGATCAATATCATCATCTTCATAATCTGAAATCTGTGGTCTAGCTTCTAAATCTGCTCTATGATTATAATAAAATGTAGAATGAACATCATCTTCACCATGTGGATGACCATTATTAATGGCCCTGGGAAAATGATTATCTTGATCTCCACCTAAATTGGTATTTTTAATAACACTACTTTTCTTTGGAAGTGTAGTCTTATTATTATTATTATTGTTATTGGCTATTGAATTATGTAAATCATCTTCATCCTCTTCCTTTATTGCACTTGTATCATGAACATAATAGGTTCCGGGGGACATATTCCAATTATTACCCATCCCATGACTATCCGATGAAAGTCTTTTTGGATCATTAAATGCATCACTATATCCATCTTTATTCGATAACCGGGGACCTAAACTATTACCATATAAATTACTATTTGGATGATTTAATCCATTATCATATTTCATTGACTCTAAATCATCTGTTTGTTCAATATAATCTTCTAAATTAACATTATCTGGTACACCTGAATAACCTCTTAATGGAGTGCCATTATTATCGAAAATTTTTGAGACAGTAGTTCTCAACACTCTTTTATTCTCACTATTCTTCTTATTAATAGTACCTGCGTTATTATTATTATTATTATTATTATTATTATTATTATTATTATTATTATTATTATTAGTAATAGCATTGGTACAATTTTGATTCACAGATGAATTAGCTAATCCCATTTTCATTAATGATTGTTTGTGAACAGATCCAATTGGAACATTACCACCACCAGGTGGTATCTTATTTAATGACAAAGTACTCATTCTCTTTTCTGGTGATCTATTCAAATGTTGCTCTTCTAAAAAGGATCTTACCGATTGAATATCATTTGTAGTATTATTAATCGATCTTATACTTGGAATATCATCGTTATGTAAAGCACTAGTTATATTATTGTTATTATTTGTGGTTAATGAATATGAGTTATTATTACTATTTTGGATGTGATTACTAGTATTATCACGATTAGTAATTAATGGTTCTGTATTATTATTAGTTGTAATATTATTTGAAGTCAATAAATTACCTGGATTATTTTCTGGATTAAGATTTGAAGTAGTATTAACTACAGCACTGTTCATTGGAACATGTGATTTAACACTTGGTTGGAAATGTGATGATGAACCATGTAAAGAAGAATGTGTTAGAATCCCACCTGTACTTGTATGTCTTGTATTTTTCAATCTATTCATGAGTTTTTTATTTGTATTTAACAATGGGACACTCATCTTCGTGGCAATGCCATGATTATTAGCCTTTGTCGTGTTTGACCCATCACCAACAATATCAGTAGAATGTGCTGCGGTTCTTAAATCATTGATTTGATTTGTAGAATTTGTATTGGGATAAATTAAATTTTTAGTAGAATTTGCAGCAGATTCATAAACAAAAGTTTCTTCCGAATCACTAATTTCATTTTCACCCACCGCAGTAGCTAATCTAGCGGCAAAAAAATCCGTTTTATTTGCCTTTTGTCCATTTGAATCATCGTCATCTACATCTAATTCATCATTATCATCATCATTACTATTGTTAGTGTTATTATTAGTATTACTATTATTATCATGCTGCTTTGATGATGATGATATCGGAGCCCCCTCCTCAGGTGTTACCACTTTCTCATCTTCCATTTTCTTTAATCCAAACTCGTTCTGTTCATGGTCTTGTGTATTTGTAATTGTAGAATCCTTTATTTCGTCCCCCGATTTATTCTCATTCAATAATAAGTCTCTTGAATTCATTGACGGTATTATGGGTCTTTCAATAATTTTACTCACAGGCCTAGGATCAATAGTGTTATTATTATTAGTATTATTAGCAGTAATAGCACCCAATTTAAGATCTTTACTTTCAATACTATTTGTTCTATTCATGTTAAAAATATTCTTTTCATGTGTTTCTAGATCGATATTTTCCATTGGATTTGATCTTAATGACATTGGTGTTCGTTGATCCTTGATCACTTCATCCACAACTGAGTCTAATGTATTATTGTTAGTTTGGTCTGCATCTATTTCAGTGTTATTATTATTATTTTCTGAATTATTATCAGGATTTATTGTATGTAAAATATCTTGTGAATCGACAAGCAGAGAACTCTTTTTATTTTTCAATAAAATGTTTGTAGCGTGGGAGGGTATAGGTAAAGGATTATTGTCAATCAGACTATTTGAAGAAGATTCTTTTGACGAGGCATTAATCATTGGTGGACGAGATAATTTTGGAAGTTCAATTGAATCGTTACCTTTCGGTATTAAACTTGTTGATGGTTCCAATTCTTCATTGTTGTCTTGTATATTAGGCTGTGGCAAATATTCTTCTTCATCTCGTTGTATCACAGTTTTTTGTTCTTCAGTATCATTTGAAGACAAATTGTTGTTATTACTCTCAACGACCTCATTCCCACTTAAAATGGGTGTTAGCACACTATTCACATCACTTGCACTTGTATTAGTTGTGACAACTGCGGGTGGGGGCAAAATGTTTGTTGCTTCTGTATTAACAGTTTCTGCCTCAACAATAAAACTGTTCTTCTTATCTTTATTATTGGCGTCTAAATCATTGTTCTGTTGAGTAAGGTTAATTGAAGGATCAGGTATACTCTCCTCTTGTTGAGTATTCACCATATTCAACCTAAATTATATTTACTATAATATAATGTTTCGTTAAACTCTTATCAAAATGTGTCAAACACGTAATCAATTGCAGAGTACACGTTAAGTTTATATTTATGCGGGGGGGGAAGGATTGCTAAATCGAGCAAAATGTATCCAAACAAAACAAATAAAATGGGGGGAAGGTCACAGTAACCAATTATGGATATATCAACTGTGTGCAAACTCTACTTTTCCTAGTGTTATCACTTCCTCTTCACTGGATCAAACACCACTTTCAACATATCTCACGCACTATTTGAAAACATATAAATTTATTTTATTCATTTTTTGCAAAATTGCGAGAAAACGAAAAAACCACAAACAAACCAAACAACATCAGGGTTCAAGGGACATTTGCAATCACAAACCCTCAACTATCACTTCTCAACAAATCATATTTCAAATATTATTTCACATTATTGATCAACAAACTAACCGCACGTTGTAAACACCGATATTCAACAAGTATAAAAGGGAACACTGTTGTTGAGAAGCTTTATTATAATTATTATTCATTATCACTCTACTCCCACTCTAGAAGTAAAT
Source organism: Monosporozyma yasuniensis (assembly GCA_030558655.1). NCBI lineage: Eukaryota > Fungi > Ascomycota > Saccharomycetes > Saccharomycetales > Saccharomycetaceae > Monosporozyma > Monosporozyma yasuniensis. The sequence goes on along the minus strand of JAKTQC010000018.1, from coordinate 94,275 downwards.
AAATTAGTATATACAAATCTATATAACCAATCATGGCCACTATCGTTATTCCAGTTACTAAGGAACCAACTAAACCTGCTCCACAACCTTTCTTTTCGGATATCTTTAAGGATACAAATGATCTTTTAAATAAAGATTTTTATCATTCTAATCCATTATCCCTTGATATTCAAACTGTGGCCACAAATGGGGTTAATTTCACCGTGAAGGCAAAACAATCTACATCACAAGGCCCCTTAGCTACAAATTTAGAGACTAAAGTTGTTGATGGTAAGAATGGGTTAACTTTCACTCAAGGTTGGACCAATGATAATAAGTTAAATTCAAAATTTACTTTAGATCAAATTACACCAGGTTTAACCACTGAATTAAATACAATTTTTAATCCAACAACATTATGTTCACGTTCAAGTATCGCGGATGGTGAAAAACCTGTTTCTAATGGCGAAGTTGTTGACTTAAATATTAAATTTATTCAACCATATTTTAATGCTCGTGGTGTATTTAATTTTGTTTGTGGCGGGGTACCAAAATTCGTTGGTGATTTCACTACATCTTATGATAATATTGTAGTCGGGACACAAATTGGCTACAATATTACACGTGGATCAATTTCAAATTATGCTTTAGCTCTTGCTTATAAACAAAAAGATTATTCTTTAGGGGTTCAATTAGATGATAAGAAGATTGCTGCGGTTTCATTTAATCAACAAGTTAATGATCAATTAACTTTAGGTTCTCGTGCAATCTTAAATCCACAAGTTAATTTATCCAAAGTTAATGTTGAATTTGTCTCTAAATATGTTCCAGATAAGAACACTCAAATTAAAGCCAAGATCTCTGATTTAGGTACTTTATCGCTTGGTTATAAACAATTATTAAGACCTGGAATCACTTTAGGTGTTGGTACTTCATTTGACGCGCTGAAATTAAATGAACCAGTCCACAAAGTCGGTTGGTCATTATCTTTCAACTTATAATGAATATATCTTTTTATAACTTATATATAGCTATGTATGCATACGTGCAAAACCAGGTAATTTATGTTTATCTACTATAAGATTTGTCTTAAACATAGTAATAAATTCAAGATCAGTTTCTCCCTTCATACCACCTGAAAAGATTCCATATTCTTGATAAACACCAGCAATGGACCAACCTTGTAATAATTTCCTTATAATCCCGACAACAACCCCCACACGATGTTTCCCCTTGTTTGAATGGATAAGTATGGGATAATTATCTACATTCAATATTATATGTAATATCTTATCTAATTTCTCTTGAATATCCAAATCACTACAAGAATCCATATGAATTGGAATAAAATTAATCTTCTCCTGTTGCAAGAAGTCACTATACTCCGGAGAGGTATCTTCTTTATCACCCACATAAATTATAGTCTGCAAATTCAATCTTTCTTTTATAAACCCATAATTTATAGGCATGGGGTAACCAGACCGATACAGCGAGACATCTGTTGAGATCACGGGAGAGAAATTCAATGGTGGGATGTAATGTGTAGTGTTCATATCTGAGTCTCTGTGTATGTGTATGTGTATTTATTAAGGTTCTTTGTAGCAGTCTTCACAACAAATTTTGTATTATTCTCTGTGAAATATTTCAAATTTATGAGAATTGCAAATTTACCGCATTAGGAAGGAATGCCCTTTTAGGAAACAGCGTCAATAATTGGAAGTTTGACGTTAATTTCTCGAGCTGCAAGCACTTCTTCTTACCTGAATATTCTTCCATTTATTATAATGGTATGTTGGAAAGGGTGGAATGAACTATACATTGGAGTTACTCAAACCCTCAAAGAATCCACAACACACTATGGTCAAATTGTTAATGGAAAGAGACCTTCCTGGGTTAGACAAGGCAAGTAAAGCCCTTACTACAGCAACTACCGGTGCAAGCACATCGATCCCTGTTTCCACCTCGACAGTATACGTTCCTGAAATTGTTCCACCATCACCACATAACAACCCTTTCATCTATCATGCAAGTAACATGCCTGATGGGATTGTCTTTATTGCTGTTGGGTCCATTGTCGGTGCAATCTTCTTAGCTATCTTTATTTGGTGGTGTGTGACCACTTTCATATCATATAGAAACACTAAGAATGCAAATGATTTATTAACACAACATAATTATTCGTTTGTTGTAGAGAAGCAACCTTTAAACAACAACAACAGAATTATCTCTGACTCGTCATCAATGGGGAAAAGTGCATCTGATGAATACGAATTAGAAGAAAAATATTTACAATCAAGTGTAGATAATCATGATGATTTGGAATTCGGTATTAATGGTGTGGAACAATTTAATGTGATTCAACAAGATAATACAAACAATTACAGAAACTCACTTTTCATCTCACCAACTTTACAAATGCAACAACAAACTAATAACAATAATCTTAACAACAACCCATACATGACCCCAAGACGTAATTCTGAAGTATCATTAAACAAACCTGGTTTGACTGCGTCTCCAGAACGTAAGAGGAAGAGTAAACATAAGAGAAATGAATCTTCCTTGGGTTTATTATCTGCATCACCATCTAAATCAGCAATCGATTTATCTACAACAAGAGGACATAGAAAATCCGCATCTGTCTATTTGGATCATATGTTGACTGAAAGTATTGATAATCATAATATATAGTGTTATATATTTATATATATATATATTTGACAGTTTAATTATACAATATTCTTTATTTTATTTAATATTTATTATTAACCACTTTTTAAAACTCTGAAATATTTTATTTCAAATATTAAACGTAAAAGCTTTGAAACGTTGGACAACAGCAAGATAATAACAAAGACTAGCAATCTCGCGTCGAATAATGACCACCACACCAATTTCGAGGGACACTTCTTTACCACCATTGAAAATTTATACTGTTGATGATCCACCATTAATTACAGAACCAGAATCATTTATTGAACAAGGTCAATTTGATTCAACGAGACCAATTGCCATTGATTTTGGGTCTTATAACGTGAGAGCAGGTTATACCGGATTAGAAACCCCACAGTTTGATTTTCCAACCAGATTAACAAGACATAGAGATAGAAAATTGAGTAAGACTTTCACTTTTATTGGTAATAATACAAGATTAGACCAAACCGTTAGATCTCAATCAAAGACCCCATTTGATGGGAATATTATTACTAATTGGGATTATGTCGAAGATATTCTAGAATATACATTCCATCATTTAGGTGTTACACCAAATGATGGGATTCCAAACCCTTTAATTATCAATGAAAGATTAGCATGCTTACAATCACAAAGGAAAAATTGGTATCAAATGATATTTGAAACTTTTAATATCGATCAAGTCGCATTTGGTGTTGATTCATTGTTTGGATACTATGCTAATAATTTATCTGGAGTGGCAGATGGGATTATTGTCAATTGTAGTAATGAAGAAACTGACGTTATTCCTGTGGTACAGGGGAAAGGTATTCTTACAGAATGTAAAAGAATTAATTGGGGTGGGAGACATTCTGCTGAATTTTTAAGTAATATTCTTACTTTAAAATATCCATATTTCCCATCAAAATTATCTGCTTTCCAATATGAATACATGTATCACAATTTTTGTTACACTGCAGGTAATTATACCAAAGAGATTGAAACTTTATTATCTTTACCATCGTTAGAAGATCAAAATATTGTTGTCGAGGTACCATTTACTGAAATCTTACATCCAAAAAAGACTGAAGAAGAATTGAAAAGGCAAGCTGAAAAGAGAAAAGAAACTGGGAAAAGATTACAAGAACAAGCTAAACAAAGAAGAATGGAAAAATTAGTTCAAAAGACTGAAGAATATGAATATTTCTCTCGTGTTAGAGACTCACTTGTTGATCAACCAAAGAAAAATATTATATCTGTATTACAAAATGCTGGATTTGATGATGAGGCAGATTTTAAAAAATATATGGGTAATTTAGAAAAATCTTTGAAAAGAGCACAAATCTTAGAAGCTGATGAACATGACGATCATGATGAAACTGAAAATAAATTTGAATTGGTAGATATCCCAGATGAAGAATTAAACGAAGAACAAATTAAAGAAAAGAGAAAACAAAGATTCTTGAAAGCCAGTTTTGATGCAAGAGTTAAGGCAAAGGAAGAAAAGGCTAGAATTGCTAAATTGGAAGAAGAAGCAAGAATTAAAGATCAAGAATGGCGTGAATCTAGTTTAAGTACTTGGATTAAAGATAAGAGAGGTAAATTAAGTGTTTTAATTAAGAAAAGAAAGGATAAATTAAAATTAAGAGACGAGATGAAAGATCGTAAATCTCAAGTAGCCCAAAATAGAATGAAAAATTTAGCAAATTTAGCTGAAGATAGCCCACGTCAAAAGAGAGGTAGACATCAAGCTTCGATTGATAAGGATCCAAATGATACTTTTGGTGCTAATGATGATGATTGGCAAGTTTATAACGATATTACACAAAATCCAGAAGCGTTTGATGAATTGCTAGAGGATGAATATAAAGAAATTGTAGAATTAGAAGGTAAATTATTAGAATATGATCCAAATTTTACTGAGGAGGATACATTAGATGCACAATACGATTGGAGAAATTCCGTGTATCATTTATTCTTAAGAGGTCCAAGACCTCATGATAGTGAAGATCCCCATCAACAACATCAAATGCATCTAAATGTGGAACGTATCAGAGTTCCAGAAATTTTATTTGAACCAACCATTGGTGGCCAGGATCAAGCTGGTATTGCTGAATTATGTGAGACAATCGTAACAAAAAAATTCGACTCTAAACCAAGCGAAATTAGTGATGTTGCTTTGAATATGTGCAAAAATGTCTGGTTAACTGGTGGTAATGCTCAAATTCCAAATATGAAACAAAGAATAGTCAATGAATTTACAAGCTTTCTACCGAGTGGGACAGAAATTGGTGTTCATATGAGTGAAGACCCATCATTAGATTCTTGGAAGGGGATGTCTAAATTTGCACAAAGTGAAGAAGCTTTCAAAGAAGCTTCAATTACAAAGAAAGAATATGAAGAATTTGGTTCTGAGTACTTTAAAGAACATAAATTTGGGAATTATAAATATTTTGAATAATCAAATCCCCTCAATATCAAATACCTCACTCTCCATGGCATGATTAATGATATATATATATTTTTTAAGTGTGTTTTATTTTTTTAAAATTCTGTAATTATAATATACAATGACTCTTTAATATATGAATTATATTTATTATTAATATGTGTTTATTTATTTAGTGGCCTTTGGATTCTTACCCTTCTTTAATAAGTTAATTTTCTTAGATTTATCGATATATTTAGCATCTTCATTATCATCGAATTTAGCGAAATCGGAATGAATAATACCTTCATCAGCGGCTTCTTGTCTAGCAGCCATTTCCTTTTCTCTTGGAGAAGCTTGGTTATCATCATGTGGAGATGGACCAATCTTTTGGAATTTAGCAACAAAGAAACCATCAACATTATAAGTATGTGGATAATATCTTCTAGTTAATTTAACACTTGGATGGAAATTCTTACCTCTATAACTGGTGAAACCTTCTTTACCAATTAAAAGACCAGATTCCACTAGTTTAACATTTGGTCTCTTTCTTAAAGCGTAATCAACAACAGCTTCATCTTCTTCAACAGCAACAGAACAGGTAGAGTAAACGATAACACCACCCTTCTTAGAGTTACAATCAACAGAATCAATAGCAGATAATAATAATTGTTTTTGTAAATGTGGAATTTGAATGAAATCCTTTTCTGTACGAGAAACTTTAACAGATTGATCCTTACCAATAACACCTGTACCGGAACATGGAGCATCTAATAAGATTCTATCGAAACCACCAATAACTTTTGGAAATTCACGAGCATCATAATTACAAACAATGGTGTTAGTACAACCAAGACGATGAATATTAGCAATCAAAGATTTAGTTCTGTTCTTGTTAGCATCATTAGCAAAGACACAACCGGTGTTTTTCATTAAAGCAGAAATATAAGTAGTTTTACCACCTGGAGCAGCAGCCATATCTAAGACACGTTCATTTTCTTGTGGGTCTAAAGCAATGACGGGAAGGAAAGAAGAAGCAGCTTGTAAGATATAATGACCAGCTAAATATTCTGGGGTTGCACCAATTGGAACTTGAGAATCAAAAATTTGTAAACCGACTTTAGTCCAGTTACCAATTGGTTGTAAATTAACACCTCTGTTAACTAAAGATTGAGCTAAATCTCTTCTTCTAGTCTTTAAAGTGTTAGTTCTGATAGTAATGGGTCTAGCAACTTCATTAGCTTCGAAGAACTCTAAAGCTTCAGATGGGGAGAAAAGATTGAATAATTTTTCAGCTAATAATGGAGTGTAACCAAAATATTCACAAATATCCTTTAATAATCTATCAACATATTCAGCTCTAGATCTACCTACGGCACCTAAATTCTTGAAATCTTCCAAGACCTTAACAATTTCGATAATACGAGTTCTAACAGCGGTTAAATTTGGAGTTTCACCAGCTAAAGCTTCTAATTCTTCTTCAGTTGGTAAGATATCAGCTCTTGGTTGAATTTGTTGAGCTTCAATAAATTCAGCTTCAGCTTCTTCAGCTTCTTCGGCTTCTTCTTCATCTAATTTCTTAGAAAGGTATTCCATATTAGCAGCATTTAAGTTTTCTAATTCATCATCATCTTCACCTTCATCATCGGAGAACATTGGCTTAACATGAACATCGTCATCTTCATCATTTTCATATTCTTGTTCTAAATCGAATTCATCCTTTAAATCTTCTTCTTCTTCGTCATCGAATAAAGATTTCTTAGCATTAGATAATTCTTCTAAATCAACTTCTGGTAAATCAGCTTGTTCTTCTTCAACTTCTTCTTTTTGTTGCTTCTTAGCCTTCTTCACAGATTTCTTACCATGTTTTTCAATATCATCATGAGCTGGACGACTGTTCCTCTTATTTTTTTTTTGTAATTCTCTTTCTTCTTGTCTCTTTTGTTTTCTTTCCTTCTTAGCTTGGAATTCTTCAAAAGAAGGTGGATCAACTTGCTTATTCTTATGACGTCTGGAACCCATTGTGTTTACTCTTGTCTCTTCTTGTTACTCTTTACTCAAACCTAAAACCAAACTATCCTGTAATTAATCACTAACACTTCTTAATAAACTTTTTGCGATGAGATGAGATGAGCTTCAAATTTTCAATTTCCTCTAACTAAAAAATTTTCCATCATCGCAAACGACCCACATAATAAACCATATTGAAATAAAATAAGTTGATACAATTAACAATAAATTCCATTCAGATTCCATCGCTTTGCTTAAACCATTTCAACGTTCCCTCCAATTCAGATACTATTACAACACAATTTTCGTAAAAGATGGATCCACAAAGAACTATTTGTTGGGATCAACATGTGTTAATCACTTTACCTTCTGAAAAATCTAAGATTGCAGAATTAAAACCAGATGGAACAGTGTCATTAGGTAAATTTGGTGCATTCCATGTCAATGATGTTATTGGATATCCATTAGGTACCAAATTTGAGATCTTCTACGATGAAGAAACTGAAAAATGGAATGAAACTGTAAAAGAGATGAAGGGTAAGAAAGAGAAAAACCGTACTCCAGTTGGGAAGATCAGATTGATGACTCCAGAAAGAGAAACCACCACTGCCTCTACTGAAGAAAATGATGTTGATATGGATGCCATGCATGTGGATTCTATTAATGGGTTAAATGTAGCCAGTAGTGAAACTAATAAAGATTTGATTAACATGGGTAATGATATCCAAAAGATGAGTACCGCCGATATCGAAGCATTAAAACAAACCAGTAAAACCAGTCAAGAAATTATTAATCAAATCATTAAATCTCATGGTTCTTTTGATAAAAAAACAGTTCATTCTCAAGCTAAATATTTGAAGAGGAAACAAAAGAAATTCGATAAGATTTTCACTATTGAATATTTAGATGGATCTGCTTTATTACAATATCTTATTGATAAAGATGATATTCAACGTGTTATGGATATGTCTGAAGAAACTGTTGGGATGTTACTAAATTTAGCAAACATTAGATCTAACGGTAATTATATTTGTATGGATGAAACTGGTGGGTTATTAGTTTATTTTATGATGGAAAGAATGTTTGGTGGTATTGAAGATAATAATGATCCATTAAAGCAAGGGAAAATTATTGTCTTACATGAAAATGAACATGTTAATTTAGATCTTTTAAAATATTCCAATTATTCTGAAGCTTTCATTAATAAACATATTGTAACGATATCATTATTAGAATTTTTTGAACCCTTAACTGTGGAAGAAATTAAATCTAGATTTACTCCATTGCCAAAGGAACAATTATATGAATTAAAAGCTAGTAAGAAAAACTCTTACTATCGTAAACTAAAATGGCAAAAGACTCAATTAGAATTATTAAAATATAGTAATGAAGTTCAATATGATGGGATGATCTTAGCCACTACATTACATTTACCAGATGTCGTGAAAAGATTGGTTGATCACATTCATGGTTCCAGACCAATTATTTGTTATAGTCAATTTAAAGAAGTTGTCCTAGAATTATCTCATTCACTTTATGATGATTTAAGATTCTTAGCACCAACTATCCTTGAAACACGTTGTCGTCCATATCAAACGATACGAGGTAAATTACATCCATTAATGACTATGAGAGGTGGTGGTGGTTATTTAATGTCTTGTCAACGTGTTATTCCAGTGGACCCAGCAACTATTCCTAAACCACTTCCATATGTACCAAAACCAGAAACTGCTGAATCTCAATCTGCTGGAAGTACACCCTCCGCATAGATGATATAATATATAGAATATTGTTATTTCTTATTTATTTTAAACTTGTATAATTAATTGTCCATAATCTTGGAATATAGATTTCAATTTTGATTTAAACCCAAATACACATCGAAGTTGCCCATTTGAATCAAATTTAATACCCAAACCCCATTTATCTGTTGGGTGATTGTTATTATGTAATATAATCTTTGATTTAACATAATTGAATTGTTCATAGGAACCCAACTCATAAACAAATGAGTTTAAACGTGGTAACCAAACTTTTATTAAGTTTTCATAAAACTCAAGATCACCAATCAATGCTAAATGTGGTTCATATTTTTTCACTGAATCTTCCACATCAGTTTCAAATGTTTCACTTGAGATATATGGTGGGTTGCATGTAAGTATATCAATCTTGTCGCCAGGTGAAAGTCTTCTTATCCCACCTTTCAAAATATTTCCATATTGTAATTGAAATTTTGAATTTTTATGAAGGTTATTATTTAGAAGATTACGTTGTGTTAACTTTAAAGCATACGGTGAAATATCCACTGCCATCACTTGTTTAAAGATATCGGTATGATTTGTCATCTTTAATAACAACAAGGGAATACAACCTGATCCTGTACAAAAATCTACAAGATTCATTTGTGATGGTATTTGCTTATTTCGACTATTTTCCAGTATTGATTTACCCAAATCACTAACCCATTCTTCTGTCTCCCAACGTGGAATCAATACATGTTTCCTACATAATATCTTCAAGGATCCAAAGGGTTGCCACCCAATCAAATATTGTAATGGAATATTTCGAAGTCTCAATTTACATAACCTTACCCATTGAGAAGTTGTGTTTGGATGATAACCACGCTTCTTATTCGTCAACCCCTTATCTCCACAACAACTTTGCCATAACCAACCCATTTCCCTTGGTGGAAATCTTAACTTACAAAATCGTGAAAACAATATCCGACTTGACCTACCTGTACTCACTCTGGGCATTCTTTCCCTTCTTGCTTCTGTCTGTCTATCTATCTACTCTGCTAGTATAAAAAGTTATCTTTAACGATTTCAAATCTTTCTTTGGCGGCTAAATTCTTTTAAAAATACTGAGAAACACACATTAGATTACCCGTCCTCCGCCCAGTGGTAGCGCCCGCCTTAACTCTTTTTTCCATGGAAAATTTTCTGGAAATTTCTTTAAGTTTCGATCGATGCCTTTTAAATAAAATTTGCAAGAAATTATAAAACCAACCATTAATAATTACGTAGTGATATTATTAAATAACACTTTAATCAGTTTTGCATAAGATAAAGTAACCCACTTCACGAGTAAGTAAGTAAGAATAAGATAATATATTCAAGATGGTCGCTGAAACTAAATTATACGATGTCCTTGGTGTCTCTCCAACTGCTACTGACACTGAAATTAAGAAAGCTTACAGAAAATTAGCTTTAAAATTTCATCCAGATAAGAATCCAAGTGATGAAGCTGCTGAAAAATTTAAAGAAGCTTCTTCTGCTTATGAAGTTCTTTCTGATTCTGAAAAGAGAGATTTATATGATCAATTTGGTACTCAAGGTTTAAATGGTGGTCCAGGTGGTATGGGCGGTGGTTTTGGTGGATTTGGTGATGATATCTTTTCACAATTCTTTGGTGGTGCCGGTGGTCAACAAAGACCTCGTGGTCCACAACGTGGTCGTGATATTAGACATGAAATTAATGTTACTCTAGAAGAATTATATAAAGGTAAGACTTCAAAATTAGCATTAAATAAACAAATCTTATGTAAGACTTGTGAAGGTCGTGGTGGTAAGAAGGGCGCTGTGAAGAAATGTTCTTCTTGTGGTGGTCAAGGTATTAAATTTGTCACTAGACAAATGGGTCCAATGATTCAAAGATTCCAAACTGAATGTGATGTTTGTCATGGTTCTGGTGATATTATTGATCCAAAGGATAAATGTAAGACTTGTCAAGGTAAAAAAATTGATCATGAAAGAAAAATTTTGGAAGTTCATATTAATCCAGGTATGAAAAATGGTGAAAAAGTTGTCTTTAAAGGTGAAGCTGATCAAGCTCCAGATGTTATTCCAGGTGATGTTGTCTTTGTCATTCATGAAGCTCCACATAAATCATTCCAAAGATCTGGTGATAATTTAGTTTATCATGCTGAAATTGATTTATTAACTGCCATTGCCGGTGGTGAATTTATGATTCCACATGTTTCTGGTGATTATTTAAAGGTTGCTATTGTTCCAGGTGAAGTTATCTCTCCAGATATGAGTAAAGTCATTGAAGGTAAAGGTATGCCTGTACCTAAATATGGTGGTCACGGTAATTTAATTATTAAATTTTCAATTAAATTCCCAGCTAATCATTTTGCTGATGAAGATACTTTAAAGAAATTAGAATCTATCTTACCACCAAGACCAGAATTACCATCTGTTCCAAAGACTGCTCATGTTGAAGATTGTGTCTTAGCTGAATATGATCCAAGTAAATATCAATCTCAACGTGGTGGTGCTCAAAGTTATGATTCTGATGATGAAGAAGGTCATGCTGGTGGTGAAGGTGTTCAATGTGCTTCTCAATAGGTTAATTAAATTTTGTTTTAACCCATTATCCTTTTATATATGTATATTAATAGATAAATAAATATAGTCTTATTATTTGATAAACATTTCGTGAATATATTATTATTAAATTTTAAATAATTTTTAAAGCATAACCGCGAAGGTAGATTGTGTTGATAATTAACACCATTTAAGATAGACGATCAGTCAAAATTATCAAAGTAATTTATCATTAATTAGTATATTATTATTAAAATTAAGTCTATAGGGATAAATAGAATATATGCAAAAAAATATGTATAAAATGTATTATAATTTTTCCTTTTCTTCCTCTTCTTGTTGTTGTTTATCAAGTTTATCTTGTTTAGCGATTTCAGAACGATGTTCTCTTGCTTCTCTCCATTTCATACCATAAATCATTGGAATAAAAGTTAAGAAATTTGCACAAAGTAATACAGCGGTAAGGAATGAAAATGTACCACCCACAGTCATTGATTTCTTCATCTTAGCAAATGAACCCATAAAGATTGATGATAAAGAACAACGAACAAAATTGAAACAACTTGATGCTGTAGATGATTTACCTGGATATAAATCGACTAATAATGTTGTCATTGTAGATAAAGTACTCATTGCACAATATGATGAAACACAAGATGTGATTAAAGCGGCAGAAATATGCCAACCTTTATCGACAGACCAACCAAATAAGATAAATGATGCAACAGCAATAAAATTTTGAGGTAAGACACACATTAATCTAACTCTAAAAGTGTTAAATGTTGTATCTTGTGGGATTACACCTGTTGCTTTATCATTTTCGAATTTTTTCAATGCACGCTTATAATAAATATCAATAATTTTACCTGTAAAGAAAGAACCACATAACCCACCAATCCCTGCTGGTAAATAACAAACACCAATGATTGTTAAAGAATAATTATATGGTTTTATTGATAATTGATTAGCGATAGAGGATAACATTAATGTCCACATAGCAAATTGCATCCCAGCAGGAAATAAAGAAAGCATAATTTCAGGTTGTGAAGTGATTTTTAAAGCACCAGTTAAATCTAATGTGGGTACATTTGGATCTAAAGTTTCATAATCTGGATTATCATATTTAAATCTATGTTTTACTGCAGGTAAAAGAAATAACGGACTTTTATTAATAATTCTCTTTGGAGTGATAGATAAGTTCCCGACAAGGGTACGTTTTGTCTCTGGTAATAGGAAGAATGCAATCAACATTGAGGTACCACACCCAATGGTTAAGAACCAAAAGATTGCTCTCCAATCCCAACGTGCAGCAATGACAGCCCCAATTAATGGACCAATACCTTGACCAATTAAGACGAAACCTGAAGTGGCCCCGACAAAAGTACCTCTTTCATGTTTTAATGTATAATCACCGACCACACCTGATGAGATGGCGATTGTTGGTGAAATCCCGATTGATTGAATACATCTTAAAAACACAATAACCCCATAAGATGGAGCGTTAGCTAACCCGATAGATGCCACAACATAAACAAGCATCCCAGTGATAATGACAGGTCTTCTCCCATAGACATCAGCGAGTCCACCTGAAAAAGTTGGAGCAATACCTTGAAATAAAAGATAAACGACCACGGTGACATTAACTTGATTTTCATTTAAATGGAATTGTTTTTCTAATTGTCTTAATGCCGGATAGTAAATTGGTGAACCTAATGATGACCAAAACCCACACATTGTTAATATGGCGACCATCCCCCATTTCATTGGATATGATAATAAAGTGTAAGGAGCAGTCGAGACTTCGTGTATTTGATCATGATCATCTTCATCTTCTTCAGAAGAAGAGAGTTGATCAACTTCACGAGTTGTAGTTTTTGATATGGAATGTTTTAGATGATTTGATAAATCATCGTTTGACTTATGATAATGACGTGGTTGAATAATATTACTTTGCGAAGAATTAGCACTTGAAGAGTCTGGAGAGTATAAATCTTGACTACTATTTACATGCACCATTGTTCTGTTGTAAACGTAGTTTTGTTGTTGCTTGTTTTGTTATGACGGGGTGATCCATATGAGATTGCTAAAATAGTACAACTATATATATGATCAAAGCGGTTAAAATAATTGATATAAATAAAACAGAATATTTGCTTGAAAGGAAAATTTTACATGACAGTCATCTACAGGCACCTCGGACAATACCGCGTGCAAAATAACGTGTATATAATTAAAAGCGGTTTCCTGTGCAGTTCCGAGAGATTTCGCTGTGTTCCACTGTATTGCGGTATCATGTAGTGGAACACCTCGAGTCTGTGGCAGTTTGGGCGGGCGGAAGAGAACGGGGGGCCGGCTGCCGCATTGGGTAATTCGCTTCCGCGCCGTGTCCGCGGGGTTCCGTTTTGTTCCGGTGGCTCAGAGCATAATACGGGGATTCTCACTGAACACTATGACGATTCTCGGCAGTTCCGAGAAGTTCCGGGGCAGCCAGGAAGGAGGGCAGGGAACACTGCGCGGATGACCACCCGTGCCCCACACTACGCTGTTTCTGGTTTTCCGCAACTCGCGCGTTTCTGCGTGGGTCACGTGGATATCACATGATCTCCCTTTTCTCATTCATTACAAAAAAAATAACCTTTAATTTATTCAACTGATTTAAAGAATATGTGATATTGATTATATATATATTGAAGATATATATATATATATATATATACAAACAAACAAGACACTTTCAGAACAGAAAATGGCCACCCCCGCTAATTTATACCCGGGACTAAACGATTTAGTTGATGTACTTGAAGAAATTCCATTAGAAATCACTAAATATTTGACTTTATTATATGAAATTGATGCTAAATGTATACATATCTTACCACATTTACTTCAATCAATAGATACAATTTTCGATCAAAAAAAACAAACAAATAATCCGTCACTCCACAATATTAATTCTATGCTTGAAGAATTAATACCTTCGTTAGAAGAAAAAATGCATGTTTCATCAATAATGTGTGAAATAATAGATAAATTAAATAAAAGATTAGATCTATCATATGAAGTCGCAATAAGGAATGATGAAATCCCAAATAAAGTTCGTGTAGGGTTAGATAATCATCCTGCTATGCATTTACATTATGAATTAGTACAATCTTTATTACATCCAACCAAAAATAATAGATCTGCACAATCGGCTAAATCGGAAAGTAGACGTGAAGCAATGTTAGCAAATAAAAAGGGTCAAGATACGGTGAAAGAAGTAGAGACAACACCAACACCCACTACCACCACTGAATCAAGCAAACGTACAAACACTACTACAACCACATCAACTAGAAAGAGAAGGAAGACAAAACAACCATCAGTGACACCAGTGATAGAAGAACCAAAACATGAACCAACACCACCACCACCACAACCAAGAGTTAATGAATTTGGTGAACCTGTTTATTGTTATTGTAATCAAGTTGCATATGGTGAAATGGTAGGTTGTGATGGAGAAAATTGTGAATTAGAATGGTTCCATTTACCTTGTATTGGGCTTACTACATTGCCAAAGGGCAAATGGTATTGTGATAGTTGTAAATCAAAATTACAACATCACTAATATGAGCTTATATATTTGTAATATATATTAATCTTACGTTAATTATATCTATGTTTTTTTGTTGTTTTTTTTGGTGTAATTTTTTTATTTATCTATTGAAAAATTTATTGTTATTTAGATATGACAAACAACATAACAATATAACGAACAACAACAACAACTAACAAACAAACACAAATCAAGATGATGAAAGTTCAATCAAATAATATCAGAGAATACAATTTAGTCGTTGTTGGTGGTGGTGGTGTTGGTAAATCTGCTTTAACTATTAAATTGACACAATCAAGATTCGTCGACGAATATGATCCCACAATTGAAGATTCTTACAGAAAACAAATTATTATTGATGATCAAGTCACCGTAATGGATATCTTAGATACTGCGGGACAAGAAGAATACTCTGCTATGAGAGAACAATATATGAGAACGGGTGAAGGGTTTTTATTAGTTTATTCTTCTACAAGTCAAAATTCATTTGATGAATTAGCATCATATTATCATCAAATATTAAGAGTTAAAGATGTAGAATACGTTCCAATTGTCGTCGTGGGGAATAAGATCGATCTTATTGAGGAAAGACAAGTGTTATTCGATGAAGCTGCAAAATTTGCTAAAGAAATTAATGCCCCTTTCTTTGAAACTTCTGCTAAGAATGGCATTAATGTTGAAGAAGCATTTTATTGTTTAGTAAGATTAATTAGAGATAATGGTGGTCAATTTAATCCTGAAAATGTCGAAAATGATACTGTGAAAGAAATTCCAATCTTAAAGACTCAGTATACTTCAAGTCTGACTAAGACAAATTCATTACAGCAACAAGTATCGCCGTCCACACAAAATATTGTAGAAGAAAATCAAATCTCAAATACTACTACACATTCTGAATCCTTTTCATCTCAATTATCAACCACTCCTCAAGATAACGCTACAAAGACACAACCAATAAATAAATCTAATGACAAACCTAAAAATAACGCAAGAATTAAACAACAACAAAAGCAACAACCTATTACTAAAACGACTACCAAACCACCAAAACAAGAAAATTCAGGTGGTGGATGTTGTATTATTTGCTAATGACCTCCTCCCCCCATCCCTTTTCAACACATATATGACATCAAAACGAAATAATTACTCTTAATCGTATTTTTATTTATTATAAGTATATATATATTTATATAAAAGAAAGTGTATTATATGAAATCTTAATTGCTGACTAATTAATGAAATGTAAACATATAAAATGTAACATTAAACTAGCGATAACAAATTCACCAAGTGCTTTATTCTTGGAAATACCTGGGAATGGATTAACATATTGCATTCTAAGTGAAATTAAAAGAACAAATTGACCCACACATATTATAAACCCAGATAAAAACCCATTGAATGGGAAATTGTCTCTAATTAAACACATAAATGCAAATTGGATAACACCAATAAGAACAAGAAATAAACAAAATGTATCAATTAATCTTAATTTCTTGTTTTCTTTAACAGTATCCCAATATGATTTTGTAGCAACATTATAAGCATCAACAAAATCGTTCCAAACCGAATTGGATTGTTTTAAAGTGGTTGTTGTGGTAGTTGGGGCAGCCATTGAGTGTGGTAATAGTCTTCTTCTCTTTTCTCTCTTGCTTCGATTCAAGTGTAATTGAATTTGTTGTTCTTAATAAATTTCAATTTCAAATTAAACTCAAAATTTATTCTTTAAATTTAATATATACAATAATTGATGCAAAGTTTGATTATATAACGAGAACAACCTCCACAGGACCAAACACATCCACATGAACAACATTACAAATAAATTAAGAGAAGCTGAATTGGAAGATAGAGCTCAAGAAGTGGAATTAGAATACACTGATTCAAACGAATATGATGAAGATAATATGTACATTAATGAAGAAACAGAAACAGGCAGAGAAAGAGTCATAATATCACATCCACCTTTACAACGTATTGTACCACCATTAAATTTTTGTCCCGTAGAGAGATATTTATATAGATCTGGTCAACCTTCTCCTGTGAACTTCCCATTTCTTCTAAATTTAAATTTAAAGACTATTATTTGGTTAGCAAATGAAGAACCACAAGATAATCTTTTAGAATTTTGTGATAATAACAATATTACTCTACAATTTGCTGCTATTAATCCAGATGGGGGTGAAGACGATAATCCATGGGATGGGTTAACTGAACATTCCATTATAAATGCTTTAAGAACTATTGTCTCTGCAGAACATTATCCATTACTTGTATGTTGTGGTATGGGTAGACATAGAACAGGGACAGTTATTGGTTGTTTAAGAAGAATTATGGAGTGGAATTTAGCTAGTGTTTCAGAAGAATATAGAAGATTTACAGGAAGTCGAGGTGGTAGAATCTTGGTTGAATTGTTGATTGAAGCATTTGATACTAACTTGGTCGAGATTGATAAAGATAAAGCTCCAGATTGGTTGTTTGCTGCATTGTGATAATTGAATTGATACGTAACCTTTCCAAAAGTAATAAATCGATCAGTTGTAATCTCGAATGGAAGGTGTTTCAGCTTCCAGAAATTTAATCAGATAGAATTTGATATCTCATACTTGATTTTATAGCCTTTGTGATAAATTACAAAAAATAGAAATACTTTAGTACTCGTTTTTTGCTTATATATAGAAGATTGGTAACTGAATAATTATAACTTAGTAGAAGTCAATATATATTTAACTATTGATTCCAAAACTTTACATAGTATATTATCTATCCAAACATAAATTATAAACGCTTAAACTTGGAAATCACATTCATGGTCCTAAATGACTTTAAACAATCATATCTAAACTTTTCTACCATCCTCAATAAATGTGAAATAATCAAAAGATAATCTCATAGTTGTCCCTTTAAAATTCCCAAACTTATTTTCCTAATTACAATATGGAGAATAAACTATGCCTCATTGAAATTACTTCAAAATACTTTCAATTTTTGTTTGATGCTTTTAACCAGCGTGTCATCTACTAACTGAAACAACATACTGTTTATTTTAGATGAAAGCAATGTGTACTTCTTAATTTAATTTATTCTAAATTCAAAAGATGTTGTGTAAAAAGATGGTTCCTAAATTAAAATATATAATGCACCCACCTATCAATTATTGTTTAAAATACTGTATTTTTTGGTCTCTTATGATAATGTAAGTTTATTCTATATAAAGGACTTATTTAATTTAATGTATACATTAATTATTTTCCAGATCAATTGGTTGCTCCAGCTCGTTCATGTGTTGATTCAGAATCCATTTGGCTCTCATTATTTGTGCCAACCATACTGTGATCATACTTGCAACCAAATAATATCCTGACAATATACCTTCCACTAAGATTTTATGAACAGTATTCAAAACACAAAAACCGGCAATTGCCATCATACCTCCAGTGAAAAACTGACCAACATAAATTACAAAGCTTCCCATTATATATCAACTAAGATGAATTGATTTGAAGCTTTTTATACATTCCCAACAACCAACAATTCAAACTTCTTTTAACTAAGGATCATGTTTTCTATGAAACATTTAAAAACGAGGAAAATAAATGAAGACTAATACGGAATTGAAATTCTGAGGTATTTTTATAATAATAATTCAAATGAAAATATTATCATCAACCCATGGTGTGAAACAAGAGCCAAGTCAGTAAATTTATTAATTTTTGTAGTAATCTGATCTTACTTCTTATTGACAATAGCTCAACTTGCATTGACACATTTCAATTGTTCTTTTGTCAATTTCCTTTAAATATTTCAAAATTTAAGGATACATCTTTCGTAAACCAATATCTTGAAGTAGGTAATACAAATAACAAACACACATAACTGCTAAACTAGATAGATACCAAATAAATAAAATTACAATTAACCTTGTTAAAAATGTTAATTTTTCAACTTTGATTTGACCCCAACAAATGGGGAATATATGTATGATCAACTCTCTACATAATACTGATCATAATATTTTAAATGGAATATATAGTTTACATAAATCTAGTATGTATTTCACAAATATATATCCTTATGACACCACAATACTTTGATATGACGTGTATAACATACTTATGGTACCAAAAACAATTAAAAAGTAATCAAACCATATTATCAGCCTAGTTTTACTATTAATTTCAGTAGTGGCTAACCCACTTGTATAACAACGTAAATGTAACATTGGAGGGATCACATACACTAGTGGTAAACAACAAAATGAACCAACAATAGCCACGACTTGATCTAGGTAATCGATACCATAATATGCATAAGTGACAACTAAAGTCACAATAATTGATCTTACTATATTCTTCCACCATTTAACTTTCCAATCTAATTTACCAGAATTTAATCGATATGAAACGTTAGATGGACTCTCACCCATACTTTTATCCTCATATATCTTAATAAATTTTGGGAAGAATTTATCTTCAATAATCTTAATAGCAGGAAATAATTGTAATGGAGTAGATAACATGATGGCAAATGAATACAATAATTGGATAATATTTATAAAAACACTTTGCTGTGGTAAATTTAATAAAATAACTGTCTCGACATCTTGCCCGTAAACCATATATCCAATAGATCCCATACCAATAAATAAAAGTGTCACAGAAAATATTACTGATCTTAACACTTTGGGGAACAGTTCCGGTTGTTTCATTGATTCTTGAACTGGAATGATTAAACCGATACCTTCAAAAGCAAAGATTGCAGTCCCGACAAATAGAGACCATCTGTCTGAGTTAACACCGTATATAATATTATCCATTGGCTTCAAACCAAGTTCAAATATCCACCTCTTAAAGAAAAATATGACAATAATGATTAATCCAAATAGGATACAGAAATTTGATATCAAAGCTGGGAACGATAATTTTGATACATTTCTAATAAATGAAATTGGGACAAATACAAGTAATTGAAATATCATCACATAACTTAAATTAATATTTCTATGGAATACATTTTCTATGAAAGCAGCTAAATTTTTACCAGTAAAAATCATATATGCTCCCGCAAACCCAATTTGGGTAGATCCCAATGCAAACAAGATTAAAACCCTCAACCAAGGACCATAAAGTTCTAATCCAATATCACCAAATGATGAAACTTTGGTCATTTCTTTAGCTTTAACCAAGATATAATAACACCAATATGAGTAGATACCAAAAAATACTAGCATACCCATACAGAAAAATAACCCACCATTAGAAAAAGCCTTAGGCAAGAAAAGAATACCAGTACCAATAAAAGATTTTAATAACAATAAAAACACTTTCTTGGTCGAAGCAGTACCTCTTACGGCAGACATTTGAGCCTTTATAGCTCTACTATTCATTGGCATCAGATTTCCATCTTCTTGAGAGAATGTTGGTACCATATCTTCCGAAAAGAAATCATCTTCAAAGGATTCACCAGCAAAATGACCATATATGTATAAAAATTCTAGGAAATTCCTTGTTAAGAATGGGACATTTTCTAAATTACCTATTTCCTCTTCATCATCATTATTCTCACCATCAGATTCAAATGGGTTTTCGGAAGCTCTACTTTGTTGAATGGACCCATAATGGGTTTCATTTCTGAATAAAGATGATGATGACGAATCACGTTCTGTTCTAATCTTGTTTACAATAAATTCTCTTCTAAATCCACCTGGAACGTTTAACCCACTAGCACTGGATTTTCTTCTAATACTCTCAGAAGTCAGTTCAATATCTTCTAATGTCTTGGGTTTTCTTCCAGGAGTTGTCTGCTTTGCTAATTTATAAATATCTCTAGTTATATCACCTGCTGGTCTCAGTAAATTTGGATCATCAATAGTAGAACTTATCTTAGTTGTATTTGGTTGAGGAGAGGATTTTATACTACGATCGTTGTTTTCAAAATGATTCATAAGATAGTTCTCCTTTACACTATTCAATATCTCTTCTTCCTCTTGACCATTACTTGTTCTGAAGTTCGGTGATTTGATATTCATCATCAGTTGGGGATCTAATCTTTTTGCTGTATTATTTATAGATGAAGGACCTAAGAAAGACCCTGTTTCCGTGGATCCTCTTCGCACAGAGTTTCTCCTACTGGCCAGGGATTGTGACATGACATTATATGATATATTTCTCTTGTGTTGAGGCACTTGAATGTTTTGACTTCGAATTGACATTGAAGTATATGTGTCATTCGATGTTATATTTGAGTCTCCAGCATGAATATTAATTGACGGAATTAATTTTCTTGAAGACATATGTATCACAACTATTTCATATATCTATTACCAGATGAATATTTGATAGTAGTTTTCTTTGTTCACAGCTGTTGTTTTTGCTATGACGTGTGGCTGTTCTTATCGATATCAATTTTTTGAAATCAATTTCTTATCTGAAAGTAAAATTTGCTTCTTACTTAGAGATAAGATAATAACATCACAAAAGTTAAGAGTTAAATATTTATATTATAGTACAGTTATATGACTAAATAAGAATAAAAAAATTATATAGAGTTCTATCAGTAAATTACAGTGCTGTATGCACGCGTTTTTCATTAATTGTTGGACATAAAATCGAAAATGCTACCCATGTCGACATAACGGCGACCACAATTATTCAAGTACTTCCCAACAACACCTCTATTAATGTTGAACAAGTCCCTATTTTGTTCTGTAAGGGCCATGATGGAAGACTCAGCCAATTTATCTTTAGGGAAATCTGGTTCACCTTCGTGATATAATGGTTTCAATTCTTGTCTCTTGTTTTTGTTACAATCAAATAAGGATTCGAAATATAACAATTGGTTGTATAATTGTTTATCAGTATATCTATAGTTCATCACACCGGTACAACCTTCACGTAAACAACGTTTACCAAAGACAGAAATTTGTCTTGTTAAGATACCACAAGTGATATCATCACAAGTTAACCAACCAGCATAATACAATGAAATATGGGCTCTAATGGTGGATTCTAATTGACAACTTAATTGTAATGGGGTAAAAACATGATCACATCTCTTACATTGTATACCATTGTAACTCATTACATAGTGGTTTGAAGCCACTATACCACCGAATGGGAAGGTTGTCATACAACCAGGACAACTTAATTGTAAGTTGGTAGAATCTTTGAATCTTTCCATATCGGAAATAGTAGTTTCCAGTGGTTGTAAATCGTTAACACCTGGACCACCATTGTCATCATATCTTCTTAAATACTTTTTACTGTCTAAACCAAGAGCTTCACTTAAACGAACAACATCGAAACCTTCAATTCTTTCTAACAATCTTTCAACCGGAGCAAATATCTGTTTCTCTAAGTAGAAATCTGGATCTGGTTGCAACCCACTGTCTCTAGCCATAACCTCATTTAATGCATAAGCTCTTTCAGCTGGGTGAGATGGTGTTGGACTTTGGATATCATTTTTTGGTTTAGTTATCACATAGGTAATAACAGTACCAGCTTTAACTAATCTACCAGCCTTTCTCATTCTTAAAGCAACTTGAACAGCTGGCATAGTCTTACCACCTGGATACGCAGCGGGGTCTTTGGAAAGTTTAGTGTTGATCTTATATTTATCAGCTCTGATTTCATTTTTGACCATCTTAGAATTGATATCTTCCAAATAAGCATAAATTTCTTGTAAAGCAGTTTCTGCATCGTTATCAGAAAGAATAGTGTCTAACACATGAGTAGAAACTTCCTTAGAAAGTGGACAGTATTCACGACGTTTCATATCTAAACCTTTGACTTCTAATACAACCTTTTCACTACCATCTTTGTTCAAAGTAACATTTAAAGCCGCATACTTCTTCTTAGCGTGTAACAATAATCTCTTGAACACATTATCAATATCAATTTCTAATAATCTATAACGTTCATTAACCAATTTCTTGAAATTTTGACCAATCTTAATAGCTTCCTCATAAGATTGGCAACCGGTATCGATCATAACAGAATCAGTATCACCATAAACAACAAGTAAATTCATACTTTCAGCTAATTGTCTAGTGTTCATTAAAATTTCTCTACCCTTATTGGTAACTAACATAGCTAATGGTTTCGCGTAAAATCTACTGTTAACATAACCTAAACAACCATACATGGAATTAGCAGTTAATTTCAAAGCTTGTTGTCTAATATCACACTGAACATACTTATGGGGATCCTTTTCATTTTTCATGATCTTCTTGACTTCACGACGACGTTCGACTAAAGTAGCTAATAATCTTGGTAAAACACCCTGTGATTTATCAGTGGATGGTACTTCAGGTAATTCTTCAATGTCGTAAGGGTTTCTCTCAACAGTAGTGAAACAAATATTATATTCTTGAATAATAGATGGGTATAAGGAGTTGAAATCCATGACTAAAACATAATTCTTATGAAGACCCTTTTCAGGCTCGAAAACTAAACCACCTTGATATTTAGCCTTCTTCGATGAATTTAAAGTGGTGGAATCAGTTTCACCATTTTTAGTCATTTGTTCTTGTCTTCTTTGTTCTTTCATTCTCTTGGTTTCTTTGTCGGGGACAATGAACCCGTTTCTAGCAAATTCATGTAACAAAATGTATTCATTTCTACCTGCTCTAGTACCACCTAAAGTTTGAGACCAAGCATTACCTGCAAGATTAGTTAATTGCTTAGTTAAGGAAAGCATTTGAATTCTGAAGGATACTTCAGCAGCAATGATAGAATTAGTTATATTTTCTTGTAAAGCCAAATTCATTGTGTTTGCATCTTCTTGGAATCTTTCAATAGCATAATTAACATCCAATGCTTTATGTTGTTTACCACATGTAACTTCATACATTTCACTTAATTCCCAACTTTGACATTTTGGTGTTAAAGATTGACCCATTTCATCAGCAATATCACAAATTAATCTACCTGCAATTAAATCACGAATGAAAAATTGATTCATTGGAGAGTGACTCTTACCAAATTTATCTGGCCATTGTTTTCTTACACGTCTACCTAAGCAACTAAACGCTGGAATTTTCAAATCATGAATTCTGTGTACTAAGATATCTAAATAAACTTTTTCTAATCTGTGACCAATTAATACATCTGGATCGGAAGTTTTCAACATAGCACAGAAACATGATAATAAAGTCTTTTCGTTGTTAAATAAACGTAAATCACCTGATAATTTTTGTTTTGCCAATGTAGCTAACCCAACAGGGAAACTGGTCCCCTTTGGTGGTCTAACTAATGTAGTGATTTGATTGGGTTTTAGATCTTCTGGGATGGGTGAATCTAATGAAATATTATTATATTTAGATAGTGTAATGGCAATAATTTCTTGTTTATTCTCTTTTGGGTTCATCATAGTTTGAATTGAGATAGACATACAATTCAAATTTGGAACTGATTTAATATCAATTAGTTTCACATCACTTGGAGATTCAACAGCGACTTCAACAGAACAGTGAGATGCATTAGTCAACCCATTGAAATCACCATTCTTAATTTCTAACCAACATGGTCCCATAATCTTGTTTTGAACCACAAAAGCTTCAAATATATTAGTATTCCCACCAAAGACGTGACTAAAATTTTCACTTGATAAATCAGATGGGATTGTATCATAGGATGATTTTGGGGTATGAAATGGTAATAAAACTTTTAAATATTCTGTTTCATTTGGGATATCAGGTAATTCAAAAGCATATTTCATCTTTTCTGGTTTAGCACGAATATTTGAAAGACCATATTTATCCATTAACAAAGGTGTAATTTCATCATAAATATCCATTGGGGTTTTATCATCTCTTGGTAAGAAATAAAGTTCTCTACAAAGACCATTAATTTGGACCATTGCAGATGTAGTGTTATTATCTGAAGTCTTGACTTTACCGAATAAGATTAATGTGTTATTAACTTCAACAAAATCTAACCAGTAAAATTGGAATGAACCTGATGCAGTATCTACAATTTGATCCTTGTTATATTTATTTGAAAACGATAAAGGCTCATTGATAGAATAATGCATTGGCTTGGTTTTAATTGCGGTGGTAGATTGTGATGAACCAACTGGTGTTCCTGGTGCAGTGACAAATGGTGATGTTGATGGATTACTCTTTGAATTAAAATTAACTTTTCTTGCTGTGTTAACACTTCTCATAGGTCTTCTCTTAAAAACAAGATCATCATCGTCATCATCATCACTATCACTTGGGATAACTTCCGTAGGTTGTTTTGATTTCAATGGTGATGTTATTGGAGAATTATCAATGTCACCCATTAATTTGGATAAATCATTTGATTCAGTCTTTGAATTGGTGTTATGACGATTTTTCAATGGTGAAGAATCTAATTCAATTTCTTGTGCTGTGATCATTAAACTTGAATCATCAATCTTTGGTTTCTTAATAATATTAGTTAAACTTGAATTTGGGTCGTTATTTTTCCTCTTTGTAGTAAGAGTTGGAGAAGAAGGTAATTTAACTGAAGATTTTGATGTGGTTGTCGCGGTTGGAGCCACTTTATCAAATTCACCTAAGATATCATCAAAATCGTCAATTGCCATAGTCTTTTTTGAGGTGATGGCCATAGATTTAGTCACGGTTTTCTTTCTTTGTTGTTGTTGTAAACGTAACATTTGACTAATTGGATTTGAATCCTGTTCCTTCTTTTGATTCTTCTTATTTCTTTTTGAATCTTTCTTAGAAGACTGTAAATCTTCTTCATCACTAGAATAATATGATTGATGATCTTGTTCATCAACACCACGATCCACATACCCAACTCCATCGTCATCTATGACAAAATCATCTTGTAAAAGTTCTTGACGTCTTCTTTTCTTATATTCATTTTCATCAATTTCATCATAAAGTCTATTATCATCTTCATTATCTGAATCTGACACATGACCATTTTTGGCAGCTTGTAATTTTTTCAATTTTTCTAGTCTATCGTTACTCCCCATCCTTGCTTGATTAATTCTTGTGAGTGTATTTGTCTAATTGTAACAGTTTAAGAAGTTAAATAAGTTTTACGTGTTTTTATTTTTTCTTATTTAATAAAATTTGAGATTTCAAAATTCCAAACTGCCAAAAAACACTTTACGCGTTTTTGAATCTGGGAAGTGCAATGATTGAACAGATTGTGAGAGTGTAAAGGTGATAAGAGTGTAAAGACGCCAACCAGTTTTGAATGTGTGTGTGTGTGTGTGTAGTGAGATAATCACTTTATCAATGGATATAATACTAATGGCATCATTGTCTACTTAAGGTAAATTAACAAAGAGACCGTTGACAATTCAGCAAGACAAGACTGGATTAGTATTTAAGGTTATAACTGAATAAGAATAACATAAAGGTAATAAAGAGTTATAGTTATAAGCAAACAATAAGAACCTGCCAGGCATTTAATAATATTTTTAAAAACCTTATATCCCCAGACCCTAACGCACTCTCAGGAAACTGATAGACCCTACTCTACTACTCTTTGAATTTGCAATCAGTTATCAAACTCATATTATTATCCTTACACATATTATCATCCTTACTCTTATTATTATTATTTTAATCTCAAAGGCACGACATGATTTACGTATCGAACTGTCAATACATAATAACAATAGGATCAATAACACAATACCAGTATTGTGTTCCCTCAAAGGAAACTTTTTCTAAAACCCGCTGTAGCATCTTAACTCCGCGGAACGCATAAACACATTTTCTTTCGCAAAAAAAATTGCGTTCCGTGGAATCTATCCATAATTCCCAATTATTTTGAAATTTCTTTAAACACAATTATATTTGATATATGCAATTGATTATTTTACTGATGATGGGGTATGGCTGAGTGGGGGTATATAAGGTGGGTTTAATAGAATAACAAGAACTACAAGAAAGTATGTCCAGTCAACTAGCAAACAACAATAATATGGTGGACAAACATAACACTACAAAGAAAAGAAGAAAACAAGTTAAATCATGTCTTTTTTGTAGAAAGAGAAAATTAAAATGTAATAAATTGAAACCTATGTGTCAGCAATGTTCAACAAGAAAATTACCTAAATGTGTTTACTTATCTGAATATAATTATGATGTTGTATCTGTGGATGAAATCTTTGACAAACATCCAAATGTTAAATTATTAGACAAAATTAATCATCTGGAATCACAATTAGATAATAACACTCCATTAAAACAAAATATTATCAACCCTTTGACAACTTTCAAGACTGCACATTGGAAAGATGATCAATTATATATCTTTGGTCCAACTTCATGGAGAACAATCATCACTGCAGATGGTACAAAATTTCAATTAGAATTTATTAACCTTTGGCAAAAATTGAAACCAAAATCATCAAAACAATCAAGACAATGTGGTGATTTATTTCTTACACCTTTAAAATCTGATCTAAGACAAAATTTAGATGGTACCGTGACAGAAACTTCATTAACACAATTAGTTTGTAATGATTTACCCAACTTTCAACAAGTTAAAGTTTGTCTTGATATCTTTTTCAATGGTCCCTTCCATGAATTTCTACATATCCTAGATCCACAAAAGACTTGGAAGGATCTTTATGAATGTTTTGTGGTCAATCAACAAAATGATCGTATTATTGATATGAGACCAAAGGATAGAACAAATTTCTTTAAAGTTGGGATTATCCTTTATATCATTATCCTAACCGCATATGATAACACTTCATATGTTTCAGAATCATTAATAAGATATTTGGTTCAAGTTAATGGGGCAATGTGTATGGATATTAATTATACTGAGAGAGCACAATTTTTATTAATGAATTGTTATTATAAGATTCATCATGGTGAATATTCACGTTGGGATGGTACACAAATCTTGCCAATGATTGCACAAACTGTAGAATGTTGTCTTACCTTGGGGTTGGATAATGTTGGGAAATGGTATAGAAATAAAGAAAATATTGTTGGTGAATTAAAATTTTTGGAAAATACAATGATTTGGGCACTATTCACTGATGTTTTCACATCATTTGATCTGGGGAAACCAACAACAATATCAAATGAAATGTTTTCAATGAATTTATTTGAAGAAAATTTACAACGTTATAGTAATGGTCAATTAATGATACCAAGAAATCAATTATTTCTGGATTTTATTAAAGTTGGGAGAAAATGTGTTAATAATTTAAATTCTGTATCAACATTAAATTCACCTAGTAGTAATGAAGATATTGATACTTATATTCATGATTTACAAGAATTTTTAGATTCACATTTTCCTGATATTGCTACATATACCTCGATGGGACATATTTTCGCTGTGGATCCATTCGAGATTATGGTCTTATCACCAACATTGGGGATGTTATTTAATTTCCATAATATTAAACGTGCATTTTATAAAGATATTTCTATACCACCAAAAAATGGTATGGTTAAATATGCAATGCTTGGTGCATCATTATGTGTTAATACAATCTTATCAATGTTTGAAGCTGATAAAGTAGCATATCCACAATATATTAAAGAGGGGAAAAGATTAGCACCATATTTAAATTTGTCATTATCATTAGTTAATTCATTACTAGTGAGAGTCATATCAGAATTTTATAGTGGGTTTTTAGGTAGATTAACATTACAAGAAAAAGGGTATTTGGTATTAAGTGCAAAACAAAAAAATCATGATAATGATTTACAAATCTCTTTAGAAGATTCTACGGTGTTAAGAGATAGATATTATTGTTTCACATGTGTCCTACGTCAATTTAAAGATATCTTAGATCAATTATTTAAACCACAATGGGATGAATTACATCAATTAATGGAAACTTCATACTCTCTACATTCATTGATTGTTCTTGAAAGAGTCGCAAGACAATTATTAAACCAAGCATTGACATCTCGTGAACAAATGGAAGTCCATTGGAAACAACAAGGTGTTGATTTAAATGATATTAAAGCTGATTTATTAGCTGCTTTCACTAATGAGGTTTGGGATGATTATGCGACAAATGCAAAGACTATGTGGTCAATGACTCCTGAGGATCTCTTACAATTTGATTTGAATCAACAACAACAACAACCACAATCATCGTCGTCATCTGAAGCACCTTCAACACTATCAAAGCCTTTGTAACATTACATATTTATTTATTCATAGACATTTATTATTTGCATAACCACAATATTTTTTTGAAAAGTTTATTTTGAAAACGTTGAAGGATTTAAAAGCAGTAAATAACACATTGCAATAAAAAAGAGAGAAAGATAAATAGATATAACACTCAGAGCTCATAAAATGATCAAATCTACTTTGCTTTATAGAGACGATGGGTTACCATTGTGTATGTCAGTGGATGATGATGATAATAGTGCTGGATTAAATGAACAAAAAAAATATGTTAAATTGATTGTTTCTAGAATGACACCAAATTCAGCTAATGAAGCTACTTTGGAGAGTAGTGGATCATACGAAATTAGTTATATTAGAAAAGATGTTGTATGTTATTTTGTCATTTGTGAAGCTGGATATCCACGTAATTTAGCCTTTTCATATTTGAATGATGTGGCCGAAGAATTCCAACATTCTTATGGTAATGAATATGGTAAACCAACGTTAAGACCATACGCGTTTGTCTCCTTTGACACTTTCTTACAAAGAACCAAACAATCATACAGTGATAAGAAAGTTCAAGACAATTTAGATCAATTAAATCAAGAATTGGTTGGTGTGAAACAAATTATGTCAAAAAACATTGAAGATCTATTATATAGAGGTGATTCCTTAGATCGCATGAGTGATATGAGTGCATCATTGAAGGAATCCTCAAAGAAATATAGACGTTCTGCCCAAAGAATCAATTATGAATTATTACTTAGACAATACGCACCAATTGCCCTATTAGCCTTCTTCTTTGTTTTCTTAGTCTACTGGATCTTCCTTAGATAAACACATTGAATGTGTAGACCACATTCCCCGCCTCACCAACTATCTGAGCATATATATATCTTATCAATATATACTTGTTCATCGCAACATCTTATATAGCAGCTGTCACCCGGCATTAAGACCACCCACATAGTAAAATTAATTATTTAAGAATATTTCATATTTGAAATTTAAAGAATCCCCTTCCAAAGGGGCCTCTTGGTTGCAACAAACAAGTTTAAAGATAAGTTTCCATAGCAATCAATCAAGTCAATTAGTTAATTAAGTATGTCTGAACAAGAACAAAATAATAAGAATTTTTTAGATCTAGTGAAAAGATTCAAATTTAATAGAGTCTTGGATTCAAATCCACAATCTAAGATTTTGTCCATGTTAGGGACCATCGATGGAAAGGATGCTATTATTACAGTTGAGAAGACACATTTTGCCATGGAAGAAACTGTTAGAAGACAAAGTGAAGATGGTGGTGCAGTACCCGTGTTATATCGTTGCGAAGATGAATATTCTTGTATTAATGGGATTGAAGAATTGAAAGAAATTACATCAAATGATATTTATCATTGGGGGATGACTGTATTAAAGCAGGATATGGAACATAACCCCACAGCTAAATTAAATTTAATTTGGCCTGCTACTCCGGTTCATATTAAGAAATATGAACAACAAAATTTCCATTTAGTGAAAGAAACTCCTGAAATTTATGAACGTGTTGTGAAACCTTATATTCAAGAATTATCTGAAGGTAATAGACTTAATTGGGTTAATAATATCTTATATGAAGGTGCCGAAGCTAGTCAAGTGGTTTATAAAGATTTTAATGCTGAGGATAAGAAAAATGGGTTTATCATCTTACCTGATATGAAATGGGATGGTGTTAATTTAGATTCTTTATATTTAGTAGCATTAGTTTATAGAGATGATATTAGATCAATTCGTGATTTAAAACCAAGTGATAAAGAATGGTTACAATCAATGGTTAAAAAGATTAAATCTGTTGTCCCAGCATGTTATAATTATGCAATCCATCCAGATGAATTAAGAATCTTTGTCCATTATCAACCATCATATTATCATTTCCATATCCATATTGTTAATGTGAAACACCAAGGTTTAGGTAATGGTATTGCCGCTGGGAAAGCCATCTTATTAGAAGATGTCATTGAATCATTAAATTACTTGGGTCCAAAGGGATTTGAAACACGTACTTTGAACTATGTCATTGGTGAAAATCATGATCTATGGAAACGTGGTCTGGATAAAGAAGTTGCTAAACAATTACAAGAAGAAGGAATTCCAAAGATGCCAAGTGTCAATCAAGGTTACACTTTATAACTTTGTTTCCCTCCTCCCTCCCCCTCCTCCTCCTCTTATTATATATATATACATACATTCTTACACATTATGTACTCTCTAAACCATGATGGGATGATCTCAATTGAACTAGTTCAATGTCTCTCTTGGTTTGGATTCAATCCAAAAGTTAGTAGTTTTTAAAACATTTTATTCACTATTTAAAATTTTTCAAGTAAATTTATTTCAAATCTTTAAATATCACTCCTTCTTTAAATGTATTCCTCATTACAATCATACAACACTCCAATCAAATATCAATCAACATATATATCAATCATGTCTGGTCGTCAAGGTGGTAAGATGAAACCTCTTAAGAGTAAGAAGAAACAAAACAAGGATTTAGATCCTGAAGAACTTGCTTTCAAAGAAAAGCAAAAAGCTGATGCCGCTGCTAAGAAAGCTTTAGCTGCCGGTATTAAATCTGGTAAGCCATTAATCGGTGGTGGTATCAAGAAGTCTGGTAAGAAATAGATGTAATGTCTTCTTAACCTTTCTATATTTCGTTATATATACGTTTTCTATGTATTATTATTATATATGACTTTAACCACTTTTCAATTAAATTTATTTCAAATTAAATATCATCAAATCCCACTTAAGAAACACCACAAAATACAAAGTGGAGAAAGGGTAAATAACATAAAGATGAATGCTGCCACAGGGACTAGAAAGAATAATAAATCGTTGAGTAAATACAAGATCGTGTTTCTTGGGGAACAAGGTGTAGGTAAGACCTCATTAATTACAAGATTCATGTATGATACATTTGATGATCATTATCAAGCCACCATTGGTATTGATTTCTTATCAAAGACAATGTATTTAGATGATAAGACCATTCGATTACAATTATGGGATACTGCAGGTCAAGAAAGATTCAGATCATTGATTCCTTCTTATATTAGAGACTCAAGAGTTGCTATTATTGTTTATGATATTACCAAAAAGAAATCATTCGAGTTTATTGATAAATGGATTGAAGATGTTAAGAATGAAAGAGGCGAGGAAAATGTTATCTTATGTATTGTCGGGAATAAAAGTGATTTAAATGATGAAAGACAAGTTTCTACAGAGGAAGGTGAACAAAAAGCTAAGATTCTTGGTGCAAATATCTTCATGGAAAC
Organism: Monosporozyma yasuniensis; assembly: GCA_030558655.1. Taxonomy (NCBI): domain Eukaryota; kingdom Fungi; phylum Ascomycota; class Saccharomycetes; order Saccharomycetales; family Saccharomycetaceae; genus Monosporozyma; species Monosporozyma yasuniensis. The sequence continues at coordinate 61,849 of JAKTQC010000018.1, read as the reverse complement.
TTCAACTAAAGTGGGCTATAACGTAAAAAACCTTTTCAAAAAGATTGCTAAATCATTACCTGAATTTCAAGATGATAATAATAACAATGCCTTAGACAAATCGTTATCTAATGGTAACAACACATCTTCAAATAATAACACAGACAAAAACACTGGAGTTATTGACATCTCCACTACTAATAATGAAAATAATGAGCAAGCTGGAGGTTGTCAATGTTAATTCTGACTCACATATATATCTAACTTCTTTTAACCCCTCCTATAACTTCTAACGTCATTTCATAAATACACACAATATAACATTACTACTAATATCTATTTCATAATCTATTTTATAACATTGTGTTTTAGTAAACATTTATTATATAATTTGTATATGTATCATAATTTTAAAATCAATAAAAAAAACATCTATATATCTTACATGATACCGAACTCTGTATCAACAAATTGACCATCTCTTAATAAAAATTTACATAATTTGGGGATAATTTCAACTTGTAATGTTTCTAATGGGAATTTTTCCCCATCAATTGATAATAAACCTGTATCTTTAACTAAATTATCATCATCATCTTCTGCATCATTATAATCCATATAATCTTCCACTGAATCTTTATCCTTATCCTTATCAGAGTTGTTATTATTATTATTAGTAGAAGTATCATCTTCATCCTGGTGAGGCACTAATCTATAAGCAAAAATCTTGGAATGAATCACTTCAGGTTGTAAAACATGAGAACCTTTATCCAGAGCTAATAAAATTGGTATCATTCTAGTAAATGGAGTACGTGAATCTGTTAATACCATATCCATTACACCGTCACTTGGTAATGCAGCAGGGAAAAATTTAGTATCTGCTGCAACATAGGGCATCTTACCAGTATAGAATATACCTAAATTATTAGTTAATTTTGGATCCACTCGTTCCCAATCATCTGGAACACCTTCATCTAATGGATATTTAACTTTGAAAAGATCTTCTGTAATATAATTATCAATGTTTTCACTAACAGTTTCTTCATCTGCATATGCATCATCATTATCAGCATCTCTCAAATCATCGTATGGTGATTTCTTATTATGTGATATTTGATCTAAATAATGTAATTTCAATGAATTCTTACTCTTAGCAAAATATTTCACATAAAGATCACAGGGATATTTCTTTCTTTGGAAAATGTTAAAAGCTACACCTAATTCAAATCTTGCTGGTCCCAACCATCTAATAAATTCTGTATTAATATCTGACTCGGCAATGATCCCATATGTTTGACTTAAGAATGACAATTTCGGAATATTATCCTTATATGATGATTGTGACATGCACATGATATCACATCTTGTCTCAATCGATTTAATTAAAAATAATGTTGCATAAGATGGGTTATTTGTCCAATGACATGAAACACTCATTGCATTACCTGATCCACATGGAATTTGAGTAATGGCCAATTTATTGAATGCTTCTACACGATCGGTTCGTCTATACAGACCATTAATTACTTCATGTGGAATCCCATCCCCAGATGCACAAACAATGGTATCATATTTATCAATATTCATATTTTGCGCAATATCGACACCATGACCTCGATATTTTGTATATTGAATATCAAATTTAAATTCACTTGCCATTAATAACCTTTTACTCTTTCTCATAAAAATCTTTTTGGCATTACCTTTACCACCATATGGATTAATAATAACTAAAATATGACGTTGTCTTTTACAGTTTTTGTAACTTCTTTGTAAAATTTCCTCAACGACATCATTTAAGTGATTGTTATTACAATATTCTATTAAAAGAGTTAATCTCTTTGGTACCACATCTTGTCTTCTTGGTTTAGCAAATGTAATCTCTACTAAATGATGATTTGAATTTTTCACTACTGTATTTATCTTTTTATTATCATGGTTTAAACTTTGAATATCGACATATTTGGCATTTAAGATCATATTATAAGGGATGACACTATTTGTTGGAATTTGTCCATTTACAGAAGCGTAATGATATTTATTCTTGGGTTTTCCGGTATTGCTATTTGTTCTTGAGGATGATGAGGTACGGTTTGTGGTTGTCGTATCAACAGATAATGATGAAACACTATCACTTAAACATGTCACACAACTAACAATCGAGGCAGTTTCCATATATGATTCTGCATCAGAACTTCTTGATGCATTGAAACTTGTTCTACTACTTGACATACTGGTACGTCCACTTGATAAAAGAATATTAGCATAATCTTCATATTCATAAGATTTAGGTTTTCTTGATTTAATTTGAATCCCATCTTCAGTCAATACTGCAAGAGATATTGGACCATCATCATGTTTATGTCTTTTCTTCTTGCCTTTAAGTTTGCTCCTTTTATCTTTCTTATGACTGCTAGTTCGACTTTCTGTACTTGTCAATGTTGATTCTGAATATTCTTTTGCAATTGAAGGAGCTTTAGACTTTAATGAGGAGGCTAAATCAGTAGAAGTCAAACTTCTTTTTAATAAGTTCTGTATCAACCGTCTCTTTGAATTTCTTGGAGGTTTCTTAAGGGAGTCAATAGGATTAGATCTTGCCGTATGCATAGACTCGGAAGATGAAGACGAATATGTTGAATCAAAACTATTTTGAGAAGATATATCCTCATTATCCTGTGAAAGTGAATTTGCAGATAAATTCTTATTTGAATCCCAAGTTGGTAAAGAGGAAGTTTCCAAATCATCTGAATTCAACTTGTTTGGTAACAAGTTAGCGATTGTTAACATATCCCCTTTGGTAATCACTGTATCACTATCATCAGACGGTACATCTTCTTCGATAATATCTTTATTCTTTCTTAATAAACCGCTCCTTTTGAGCAGTTCTTTACTATTAATTAATTGTTTCACTTTGTAAATTGCACTGATAGAAAGTGAGAGTGTTGTTGTTTTTTGTTCGATTATTTATGAAACCCAATATGTATTTTAATTTCTACCACTTGAATTAGCCCCTGTGGTATATGGTTAGTCTTGTTAATGAGTGGCTTTGAGTGGAATTAAATAAGTTTCAACACCTTTAATTATGCAATTCATTAAATTTCAGTATCTTTAATTTATTTAAAGTGAAAATGAAATAAGAAAAAAATATAGCGTAATCTTATATAGTGGGATTTACATAGTGAATATCAATAAAAGGATTATTTAGACAAGATACCAACCAAGGATCAATGTTCTTCGATACCTTCGAAATAAGAACGTTTGAGAGTAATGTACGTGTCGTTCAAATCTTCGTTTGGTGTCAGGATCAATTCGACATCTTGGGTGTGAGAATTACCATCTTTCACTTGGAATTTCACTGTAGATCCATCAGAGGATTGATGTTGTATCGGGAATGATACCCATTCTCCAAGTCTTGATGATCTGTATAATACATTTCCTGATGGAGGTAGTTCTTGAAAGGAGGAGGCAGTGGCGCTTCTGGTTTGGACGTTAGTATTTCTTGTTGAGTTAGTCGTTGAAGATGAAGATGAAGATGGTACGCTTGTATTTGGAGATGAAGATGATGATGACGGTGAGTTTGAATCAGATGTTGCAGGTCTGGACTCTTGTGTTGGAGTTGGTATAGGTCTTGTTGATTGACTACGATTGACACTAGATGCCGGTGGATGATGATGTTTCACTGGTTTAACATTACCTTTACTATCAAAGACAGGTAATCTACAAGTTGGACAAGTCTGTGATCTTTCCATCCAATGCTTTAGACATGCAAAATGTAACATATGACCACATGGTAAAAGCTTTGGTCTCTTATGTTTACTCATTGCATTAATATCCTCTTGGGAATATATTATTTCTTCGTTATCATTATCAACATCAGCTCCAATTTCATGTTTCTTTTCATATGATAATTCTACTAAATCATCCATACAAACAATACAAATATTATCATGTCCGACTAAATCATCAGCAATAATATCAGGTAGTTTATCATCCAATTTCTTATTATTTCGCCATATCTTAAATAAATCAACACCCATTTTAATTAAAAGGATTAAATCCCAAAGTAAATCTTTAACGTAAAAAGTTTTAAATTTGAATGGTATTAATAATGTAAAATCTAATATAACATCCATTAATTTTGTGGTGAAATTAATACATTTTTCATAAATAAATTTACCTTCAAAATCTTTTTCTTCATCATCTTCATCTTCTTCATTGTCATCACCCTCAGTATTATTATTATTGTTAGTATTATTCAGATGTGGTGATTGTGTATAATAAAATGCATATAAATTCAATATAGTATGAGCCAATATATTTAAATATTGAATTAAAATTGATGTAAAATTGTAACCAAAGATTAATAATGAAACATTTGTATTATTTAAATCATGATAAAATGGTTTTAAATTATCAAAGAATGTATATTTTGTGGTAAAATAATTCAATATTGCGAAAATAATCATATTTCTTATGAAATTGGAGAATATTAATTTTGTCAATGTTGTATCACCATTAATGGTTTGAAGTAAACCTTCTAATCTATCCTTTAAGACCCAAGTAAACACTTGCATAACAAGGAACCCAGTACTAAAAATTAATACATTAAAGATTTGATCACTACTAAATGACGAAGTAATCATAATAATAGATATAACAATTAAAGGTAATCTTTCAAAGACATGTTCTTGTTCAATAATTCTCAATTCACCAAATAACATTGAAGTTGCCCCCTGCCACATTAATAAGAAATTCATTAATGTGAATCCACAAATAATAATAAAACTGAAACCTTGATTTAATTTAATGGACCATTGTAAAAATGAATGCGATTGTCTAAATGTATTCCATAATGTATATATCGTTAATGCGTAAACTCCAACCACAACAACAGATGCCTTTCGTCTATTGCTCTGTAGAATTGCCATTTTGGTAATTATCTGAGGTTGATTGTGGGTTGTGGAACTGGTTAATTGAATTATTATATCTTCTTTATCAAAGGTTTATTAATAATTGCTTTGTGTCTTTGATCTTTAAAATGATGATTTGGCGTTAAATTTTGGGAGAACAGAAATTTATAGAATGGGAGGGTCACGTGGAATTAATTAATTTGTAAGATAAAGTGGTGTTAGAGATATGTAATCACTATGTGGTACTGTTAATGATTTTTAATAAAGTGGATTTATATATTTATACCTTGTTTATTGCTATATACCTCATTACCACAAATTTATGCCAAATTCTCGTGGTTTAACTTTGTCAACCTGGTACTTATTGTAGTTTTCCAACTACCAAGAAATTACGGGCGTGTGGCGTAGTTGGTAGCGCGCTCCCTTAGCATGGGAGAGGTCTTGGGTTCGATTCCCAACTCGTCCATTTCTTTTTTGTCAAATTAATAAATATGCTCTTTTTTTTAATAGTAATAGGAATTAAACTATTAAATTTGTTGTACAAGGTTTTAATAAGAGATAGTAATGAGTTATAATTAGAAACTACTGAGTGATACTATATTAGTAGGAGTGGATATTTTAAGAATAATAAACATACTATAAAAGGTAACTATACTATTAATAGTAACTAGATTATTAGTAGATATCAATCTATGAATCTTGTGGATAATTACAATATTTGATGATGAAGATAATTAATATATAAATGGAGTAAATGTAACTCTAAGAAGTTATTTAATCAATACATCTAAGTTGTATAATAATATATATATAAAAAAGACACACAAATAAATATTAAATGTCTGTTAATATAAACAATATTGTGGCATCTGGGTCTACTATGTTGAATGTAGACGTTACTAGGTACATGCAACAACAAAATTGGTTGTAGTTATTTATTGATGAAATAAAGGTTGTTTTTGGTTTAGATTTGTTAATTCAACCATTTCAAATAAGATGCTTTATGATGTAGTCGATTTTTTTTGACGTGTAATCGTCTGACTATATATGAATTCTATAAACTGATATAAAATCTAATAATAAAATAAATTGACATAAAATATAGGAAGAGAAATAGACCTTTAACAAACAGAGATCTCATTCCTATTGATATTAAAATAATTGGAATTTAAAGAAAGATTAATTCCATAATGAATTGGGATGCAAGTATTATACTTATAGTATAAATCATTTGGAAATTATACCTGGATAAACTTGCATCATATAAAAGGAAATATGGGGGTACTCCAGATTTAAATATTAATTACAACTGATCAAAATTTCCCTTGCAGGAAATAACCAACGGATAATTAATAACTAATATGAGGTGTAAGGATCCATAAATATCTATTAATAAATAAGATCCTTTATAACCTTAAGTTCTAGCATTTATAGAGTAATGTGATAGTAATTTTAAGGATTTAAAGTTTATTAATTTCTTGTTACAAAGATCATTTTTAACATTTCCAATTAAAACCTCTAATAAAAAATCCTGAAATTTATATTTTTGCTAATAAAAGTTACATAAAACTCTATTTATTTAATAAATTACTACAAAACATCAATTTGATTCATACAATCATTAAATTAATTAATCATATAGAATTATACAGTTATAAAAAAGATATGTAAAAAGGAAGTAGTTTATTCATTCAAATTAGGGTTTTGGACCAATCATATTTTCTGGAATAACCCATTCATCAAATTCTTCAGAAGTTAAGACTTTTAATTCAAGAGCAGATTCCTTTAATGTAATATTCTTTTGATGAGCATTCTTAGCTACTTTAGCAGCAGCATCATAACCAATCTTTGGATTTAATGCAGTGACTAACATTAATGAATTATGTAAATTTTCATCAATCTTATCTTTATTAGCAGAAAGACCTTCAAGACAATGAACTCTGAATGAATGACAAGCATCAGTTAATAACCTAATTGAAGATAATAAAGTAGAAATCATTAATGGTTTATAAACGTTTAATTCAAATTGACCTTGAGAACCAGCCATAGTAATTGTTGAATTATTACCCATGACTTGAATACAAACTTGAGTCATGGCTTCATTTTGAGTTGGATTAACTTTACCTGGCATAATAGAAGAACCCGGTTCATTAGCTGGTAAAGTTAATTCACCATACCCACAACGTGGACCAGATCCTAAATATCTAATATCTTGAGCAATCTTAAATAGGGAACAAGCAAGGGTGTTTAATGCACCACTGGTCTCGACAATAGCATCATGAGCAGCTAAAGCTTCGAATTTATTTGGAGCAGTTTCGAAATTAATACCAGTTTCCTTTGAAACTTCATCAGCAACTAATTTATCAAATCCAAATTTGGTGTTTAAACCAGTACCCACGGCAGTACCACCTTGAGCTAAGAAATGTAAATGATGTAAAGTGGCCTCGACACGATAAATACCATTTTCCACTTGTTGAGCATACCCACTAAATTCTTGACCTAAAGTTAATGGTGTTGCGTCTTGTAAATGAGTTCTACCAATCTTAACAATATCTTTGAAAGCTTCAACTTTTTTATTTAATTCTGAATGTAATTGTTTTAATTCAGGTAATAATTCATTAACGATTTCAGTCATGGCAGCAATATGCATAACAGTTGGGAAAGTATCATTTGAAGATTGTGATTGATTAACATGATTATTTGGATGAACTAATTTTGAACCCAATTCACCACCTAATAGTTCAATGGCTCTATTTGAAATGACTTCATTAGCATTCATATTAGATTGTGTCCCTGACCCAGTTTGAAACACAACCAATGGGAAATGTTGAGTCAATTTACCACCAGAGACTTCATCAGCAGCAATTTGAATCTTTTCAGAAATTTCTGGATCCAAAGTACCTAATTGTTTATTAACAATAGCACAAGATTTCTTTAAGATACCAAAAGCTTTAATAACGGGTTCTGGCATAACTTCACGTTTACCACCAATCTTAAAATTTTGGAAAGAACGTTGTGTTTGTGCCCCCCAATATTTATCAGCTGGTACTTTAATTTCACCGAATGAATCGGTTTCAATTCTGAAATTGTTTGTACTTGTAGAAGACATTCTCACACTAGTGCAATATATAAACTTTGTACTGTTACAAACAGGTAACTTAGTGATGTTCTTGGATAGTCTTAGCATGGTTTAAAGAAAGAATATGAAGTATGTATAAGTTTTTGTTTGAATATTATTTATTTGATTATTTGATTTTATTTGCAATTTCTCAATCTTGCTCTTCTAACAATGTTTAAATTTTCCAAGTTGCAATAAAATTGATTAATTAATTAATATTATATATTAATGCAAGAGAAGAAGTCAATACGACACAAATAATCGAAAGTACAAAATTCTATGTCTTATTTATAGCTTTAATAGCCCTTTTATATAGTATATTACAATAATTAATAAAGAAATATATTGTTGCAAATCGCAGAAATTGTTATTGGTGAATCTCCGAGATATCGGCGATGGGCCAATAACAAGTGAGTTTCGAGATAAGTAGACACAACAACACCCTATGTTCATGAGGAATAACACACTAACGTCTACGTGGTTGTGGTTTGGAAGCGTCTCTCTCGACAATGTTCTCGGTGACCCCGATTTCTTCCAATTTCTCTTCTTCGATTCTGACTTGATCACGTCTTTCCCACCAACGATCTTGACATAATTCAAATGATTTGTGTTTTAAATGTTTACCTCTGACATGTTTATTGTTTGAGATAGCCCATTCTAAGAATTTTGGACCTTCACGGATGTAAAATTCACGTAGGGATTCAAATGGTTTTGGATGTGGTAACCATGGTCTTTCATCTGGAATTTCCATTTCTGGTTCTTCCTCAATTTCTTCTTCTTCTTCTTCTTCGTCATCTTCGGCTTCTAATTTCTCGTCAACGATATCTTCTTCACCATCATCTTCATCATCTTCATCATCATCTTCATCTTCATTATCAGAGTTAATTTCTCCTTCTTTCTTGGCAATATCAATTTCCTTCATATCTTCCCAATAAACAGTAACACCATCAACTTTATTTAAATCAATAGAATAGAAGGAATCAATGATATAATCTTTATCACCAAATTCCCAAACACCACCATAAATATATAATGAATCATTCATTACTGTCACAGATGCATTAAATCTTGGATGTGGCAATTGAGTAGAAACAGTAAAAGTTGACTCATCCACATTTTCTTCATCGGTTTCTTCCTCATCTTCTTGAGTTTCATCATCATCACCTTCATCATGATTAGATAAATTATTTTGTTCTAAGATTTTATTTAATAAATCTTGTAATTCCTTTTCTTGTTCTTTAGAAACGTTATTAGAATTAGCAGATTTAATATTCTTGTCCCCACCATTTTTACTCTTTCTTAAATTAAGATTAAACCATCTATTTGATTCAGCATTATATGAAAATAAATCATTATAATATTCTGATTCCATTGATTCTTCAGTTTCATCATAATCAAAAACACCACCAAATAAGACACCACGACCTTTATGATAAGCCATTGAACAACCGACTCTTGGTGATGGTTGAAATCCGGTTCTCTTACGTCTTTCCCAACGGAATGAATCAATATCATTAACGTTTGTTGGTTTTAATATCCAATAATCTGTTAAGATTTTACCCTTTTGTAAATTTTTTTTAGCTTTAACTTTACAATAACCACCATAAGCCAATATACCATCTGCTGAGTTAGCCATTGGAATTAATGAATGACCTGAACGTGGATCTGGGATTGATTGAGTTTTATTAAATTCTAATTGTTTCCATTTATGTGTTGTGATGTCAAATAACCAAGTATCATTTAAATAGGTTGTATGTGAACCTAAATCACGAAACCCACCAAAAAGAACAAAATAATTTTTCCAAACAGTGATACGATGACCTGAACGTGCGGAGGGTCCTACTTTAGATTCAATCTTGGTCCATTCTTTTGATTGTGTATCTAATAACCAAGTATCATTATAATGATAAAAAGTTGATTGTTTTGGTGAAGAAAATTCACCACCATGAAGCAGGGCCATACCAGAAGAATGACAAGTCATTGCAGCAGAAGAACGAGGCATTGGAGAATTTTGTGAAGTATATTTTTTCCATTGATTATTATTCTTAGTGTATGTAAATAAATCATTGAAAAATTGTGTTGATCCAGTTTCATTATTTGTAAATTCACCACCAAATAAGATAATTTCTTTCTTTGAATGTAATGGATTTGTTACCATACATGGATTAATTCTTTTATGTGGTTTTGCAACGACTTCAATACTAATCTTTTCATATTGTTCTTGTTCCAATTTAAATTGTGCTAGGATTGTATCTAAATCAACATCATCTTCATTATCAGAATCTTGTGAATTTAACTTATTCATTAATTTTTTATCCTTTTGTGCAGCTTTTTGTTGATTTTTTTTATTCTTAGCTTCAGCACGAGCTTTCTTAGCTTCTTTATCCTTCTTATTCTTCTTAGCCATACTGTCAATTGTCTATCTCTTTGCTTCTTTGTCTTATTGAGTTTATATCTATTAATCTGTCATAATAACTTTTCAGTTCAATCTGTTTTCAATTCAATAAAATTTTCAGTTTTTGACATAATGAGAGGTTGAGAATAGAGCTATCTGAGAGATATATGATATTGATCAATTGCATGGTGGCAATGGCTCACCAATCAAGTGTTGATTGACTGTTAATTGAACATTGTGAGTTTGTTTGTCCCGTTAAACTCTGGTTAGAATTGATTGCCATTGTGAAGACTGGACTGTCTCTGCCAACGTCTCTTCTTTCTTTACCACATACACACCCATCCTGTCTTCTACCACATTACACCCATATCACACCCACACCATTACCCATCATACTCACATAACCCTCTTAACACACCCACCACAGACACTCCTAGCACCAGCCAATAATAACTGCTTACACTAACAACAGCAGTTACCCGCACAACCACACTATATTTTCCACAAAAACAACTAAAAGACAGTTTTAAACAGTTATTTCTCACATTATAACAACACAACTCTCAACACTCACAACACTCACAAGACTATCAATATATCAACCATGGCTGCTTGGCAATCTGCAGGTCTTACTTACTCCACCTATCTAGCTCTTTGTTCTCGTTTATTAAGAAGATCATTGAAACCGGAATTACAAACTGCCTCTGTGAAAGCACGTTCTTACACCGAAGCAATGTTCACAGAATATAAATCTAACGGTACTCCAAAAGCTGATCCAACTCCATTACAATCTCATCACAACTAATCTTTACCTCTCTTTATATATATATATCTATTTTGTCTATATTTCTCTACTTCTCCCTATATATTCTTCCTTTTCAATTTAATTAAATAATAATTAAATGTACAATTTATTTTAATTTGGATATCAAATCAACCTTTGAAACAACAACAAGCTCTATGCAGGGAAGAATACCCTGGTGAATATACAACTTATATATTATTATTTTTATACTGCCAAATGAGTGTTATACGATTACCTTTTTTACTGGGTAGGACCCCATTAAGGTCAATCTTCAAGTCTAAAACGTTAATTAAATTAAATTATTCAACTTACACCCATTTTCAACCACGTTTCATTGCCCCAATACAACGGTTTAATATACATACACTTAACATTCCACATAATAATAATAATATTCTAAAACAATTGAACTGTAAACGTATTTTCCATTCTTTCAATCCAACTAATAATAACAAGAAACCTTTAAAAATTCAACCTACAAAAACACAATTAGATAATGAAAGTAAAGATCTTTGGAGATTATTAAAATTGATTAAAAATGATTGGAAAATGTTATCAATTGCATTGGCTTTATTAACTTTTTCTTGTTCAATTGGTATGACTATCCCCAAAATTATTGGTGTTGTCCTAGATTCATTAAGATCAATAGAGTCTCAACAAGGTCTATATGATTTGGTCATATGGAATGGTATTCATGCCCCAATGTTTTTTGGAATCACTTTAGCCGCGTTGTGTGTTGGATGTTTTGCAAATTATATTAGAGTCATCCTTTTACGTCTTTTAAGTGAAAGATTAGTCATTAGATTAAGATCAAAATTAATGAAACATATCTTACATATGGATGCAAAATTTTTTGATAGATATAAAGTCGGTGATTTAATGTCACGTATTAATAATGATGCTTTCTTGGTCTCAAGATCAATTACTCAAAGAGTCTCTGATGGGGTGAAAGCTTTAATTGTGGGGACTGCGGGTGTAGGGATGATGTTTTCTTTATCTTGGGAATTATCTTCTGTCCTGATGATTATGATGGGTCCACCATTATTTATAAGTGCTAAGATTATGGGGAAACAAATTAGATGGAATTCAAAAAAGTTACAAGAATCAACAGCAAATTTAACTAAATTAACCGAGGAACAATTTAATGGCATTAAGACAATTCAATCATTCGTGGCAGAAAATAATGAATTACATAAATTTAATAATTCAATAAGAGATATATTCCATATTGGTAAAAAATTTGCATTCATTAATGCTAAATTTTTCACAACTGCATCTTTAATTAGTGATTTTAGTTTCTTAATTGTATTAACTTATGGTTCTTATCTAGTGATTAATGGTGGTATCACTGTGGGTGATTTAACTGCTTTCATGTTATATACTGAATACACTGGGAATGCAATCTTTAATATGTCAAATTTTTATTCTGAATTAATGCAAGGTGCAGGTGCAGCAACAAGATTATTTGAATTAACTGACTCAATACCACAAGTTCATTCCACAAGAGGTATTAAATTATTACCATTAAAGCAACAACAACAATTAGCTTTACCACCCAAAACAATGAATGCTGGTTCTGTAGAATTTCAAAATGTGACATTTGCATATCCGACAAGACCCACTTTACCAATTTTTAAAAATATGTCTTTTAAGATTCAACCTGGTTCAAATTATTGTATTGTGGGACCATCAGGTAAAGGGAAATCAACTATTGCATGGTTATTAATTCGTTGTTATGATGTTCAATCTGGTCATATCTTAATTAATGGACAAAATATTAAAGATATTAGTGCTAAATCATTAAGAAGACAAGTGGCAATTGTTCAACAAGAACCTGTATTAATGTCAGGTACAATAAGAGATAATATTACATATGGGTTAACTTACACCCCAACAAAGGAAGAAATTAGATCTGTGGCAAAACAATGTTTTTGTCATAATTTTATCACTAAATTACCAAATACTTATGATACAATGATTGGTCCACAGGGAACATTATTAAGTGGTGGCCAAAAGCAAAGAATTGCCATTGCAAGAGCATTAATTAAGAAACCCAAAATTTTGATTCTTGATGAAGCTACATCTGCATTAGACGTAGAGAGTGAAGGTGCAATCAATTATACATTTGGTAAATTAATGAAATCAAAATCTATGACTATTATTAGTATTGCTCATAGATTAAGTACCATTCGTAGATCTGAAAATATTATTGTCCTGGGTAATGATGGGAATGTCATTGAAATTGGTAAATTTAAAGAATTATATGCTGATCCAGCAAGTGAATTGTCTAAATTATTAAGTGAAAAGAGTTTACCTGGTAGTACTTCAATAGCTCATGAACATATGCTTGATGAGAATGAAATACCACAAGAAGTGACTCAAACCACTCGTGACGATACAACCATTATTCCTCCATCTTCAGATACTACTTCTAAATCACCAGCCTATAAAGTTGAAAATGAATCCCACAACAAGAATAACGCGTCAACGCCGTCTAAACAAGAAATCACCACTGTGAGTACAGATTCATCGGGAATAGACGAAATCGAACAAGATGTAATCAAGGATATTTTAAAAGATGTATCCAGTGAGAACCCGATCAAGTTGACCAACAATGATCAGTGATCTGTTCCAGTTTCTTTCATCTTTTGATATTGTTTCAACACGAAACTTTAGCTCATCTCCATAACTTTTTAAATTATTTCAAAATTATTATAAACAAAAATAATTCATTAAAAAGGTAAACAAACATATAATTCTTATAAATACATAAAATATATACACCATTCACACAGTTTAATCAACAACATTTACGCGTTTATTACAGGGGAAAGTTTATACCTATACCCACATTATTATTATTATTTTTGGTTTTAATTAGTTTAACGTGTTTACTTTACGTGTCCCCTGGAAATGGAGATACAACCGTCGCGTAACGATTTGCAACCATGTTTCAATCGACTCAGAAATCTTTTAGACACGTTGAATGGCCATACAACATATGAAACTGTATTGGATCGACAATTACAATCTTTAAACGACGATTTGAATAAGATCTTTGATCTATTACAACAATTATTAACCACATGTCAACAGAGAGTCACAGATGGTGATCTCCCGATCAAATTTAATAATTCAATCTTACAACAGAATGTTGTGGTTACCCATTTGCTTGATGATTTTGATAAATATGATACCACATTTTCACATCTATTAGATCTTATGGAATTGAATGAATATGAACCTCATTTTGATCTGGTTATTGATTTAGTGGAATCATGTAATTTTTCCAAGAATAAATTACAACCTTTGTTAATTAGTTTGAAAGTTTACATTGATATCATTTTGGAATATCATGAAATCTTGAATGATAACATGACAGCGTTGGATAGTATTATTAATGATAATATTGATGATTTGTTTAGAATACAGGATATTAAATATGAGTCTCCAATTAGACATATGCCTTCTTTTACATTAAGACAATTGTTAAACATTTTACAACAAGATAATACTAGTAGCAATACTAGTAATAGCAATAGCACAGCTAAATTATTAAAATCTAATACCAACAAGAACAACAATCCACAATTAAAACTACCCAAGTTTTCACCGATGGAAGAGAGATTGATTAATAAGTTTATGGAAATTCAAAACAATTTGAGACCTATAGAAACGTCATTATTAGATATTCTACCTCAACGACTACAGCAATTTGAAAAGAGACATCAAACTACAGAAAATAAAGTCGACACTCGACTTCTTGTTAATCAATTAAAAGATGATTATAGAAGAATATTGAAAAATTTTAAATTCTTAAATTCTGAGATAAATTGTTTAAGGATTGATCTAGTTGATAAACGTTGGAATATTATCTTCACTAATTTAAATCATGAACTAGAATTTTTACTAAATGAAATGAATAAAAGTTATGAAACGTTATTACAAATTAATGGAATTGGTGATACTGAAACTGCTCCCAAGTATAATAACACTTTTCTTCCGTCTTTCAATATTGAATTAAAATTAAAATCACAGATTGAAAAGAATACTAAAATTGTGTCGAAGACATTTGATGTGATTTATGCTGCGTCTGAATTTTCTTTATTAGATGAAAAAGTTGCATCTAGAACAAATGAATTAGCAGAATACTGGATTAAACTACGGCCAAAGAGTGATAGTTTATTAATTACAATTGGAAATAAATTGAAATCACAAGTATCAGTCGACATAAGAGACAGTACCGTTTTAACTAACAAGTCGTTACAACAGAACAACAACCCTGATTTAGAATTTTTAGAACCACCACCTCCAATACTTTCATCAAGAAGATTTAGTAATAATTCCATGTCATCATATGGATCGGATAGTGAGAGTGATGCAGGGAATAAGACTATTGAAGCCATTGCTAATGATTTGAGAACTTTCTCATTGGGTTCTTCCAATATTGATACTAAAACAATTAATAGTAATCAAAATAATAATTCTACAACTAAGAGAAATGTTTCTGATCCTATAAGAAAGAGTTCAAGTTTGATAACTGTATCACCTAAACGTAATGATAGTACTTCCACCACTAACTCTACCACAACTTTAAAGACTGGTGCCAAATTATTACAGAAAATGCATATTAAACCAATAATTGTGGCTACTTCAATTGCAGTATCTACGTCTACTGAGCTGGGTGATGAAGATAACCCTTTCTTCGACTCAGACACACAAGCTTCAATAAGACCACAAACAGAACCACAAACCAAGGCAAAGAAGAAAGCTTTAAGAAGACAAAAAACAAGAAGTTTGATATTAAGTACAATTCCATCTTTACGCCATGAGGATTCAAGTGATCATGTTTTCAGTGATCAAATTCCTGATGTAGTTCAGGAACCTTTGGTTCATACAGTCTCGTCATCTTTAACCGTGCTATCCTCTCCACTATCTGTTCGTCCTGCTTCCAGTCAAGAATCCAAAGTCTCATCCTATATAAACATTAATGAAAATACAAACACAATGGCTGCCGATACCACTGCGGATACTGTTATTATTAACGATATTGAGGAAGGAGAAGTAATTGAAAATAGTGTTTTATATAACAAAGAGATCGAAACAGAAACTCCAATGAGATTTAATTCAAGAACCAGTTTTGAATCTTTGAATACACCAATATTAGAGGTAAATGAGAATGAAATTGGTTCTGAAAGAATTCATACTTCGTTAAGTTCTCTTTCACCATCTTCCACTTCATCTGCCATTCTAAAACCTGCTACTTCATCAGCTATGGGCACCCCACAATCCGAAAAAGTATTATCAGAACATGACTCGTACATTCAATATAGTCCTTCATCCATTAATAAACTTCTTAACGAGAGAATATCGATCAACAAGGCTAAAGCTTCCTTGATTCCTCATATCGACAAGGTTGTTTCAAAACCCAACAGACCAATCCCTAGAGTCATTCCTTTACCAACAGAGAAACCAAAAACATATATTCACAGAAGAATAAAGACCCCAACACCAATTTCTCAGTTATTGACTCGAAAACCTTCCAAAATTATAGGTAAATAATCAAATACATCTTTCTTGACCCAATTTTTGTGATTCTTCTTTAGAACTTTTTAAATATATATTCATATACACTATCTATATTAATTCATAATGACTTTTTAAGTGAAATAAAATTGCATATACTCTTGGCATCTTGATGTGTCAAAGTTGGCTTTATGCCATTTCTAACTTTTTTTTCATTTTAAATATTCAAATATTCAAATATTAAAAAATGTGTCTAATCTGAAAATAAATTTGATGCAGATTTAGATCAGTTTAAACACGAATAAACTAAGTCCTTAGACTATATATAGAAGGTTTCATACATTAACCATTGTTACCAAGAGGACACATTAAGTTTAACCTTAATTATGGTAACTATGAGTGAGACAAAACAGATGTTCACTGAGGAGGAACGGTCAACAAAATGCACAATTCGGAGTCCCAACAAAGTCAATAACAGCATATCAACCAAAGATCAAACATCGAAAGCAGAAGATGATAAAAAAGAATTTGTATCTTATATTCATATCGGTTCTTCATTAGGCCCCTTAACACATACAAACAATTTTAACGATATTTCCAACCAAATCGATTGTCAAAAGACACTCATCTCTGATGAATTATCCAAATTATCTAAACTATTACAAACTAGAGGTATACTGTTAACCAAAGTAACACGTTCAAGACACAAATTATATCTTTTCAAGTTGAATCAAAATAACAGTAAAATATTATGGAGATCTGATACCAAATTTATCTGTCTTGATGCTATAAAAGACATCAGGGTGGGTAAAATGGCTAGCAATTATATGGATGAATACAGTATACCTTTCACAAAAAGATGGATTACAATCTTATACTTAACAAATAAAAAATTAAAGGTTTTCCATGCCATCGCAAGAACTGACGAGGAGTTTCAAATTTTCTATAAATGCATCTGCAATGTTGTAAAATTAAGAAAAGAATTGATGGAAAGTATGTCTTTACCAGATCATGAAAGATTTGCAACAATTCATTGGAATAATATAGTTTCAGAAAAAAAGGAAGATCAGTTGAAGGATACTCTCACCTTTGAACAAGTTAAACGTCTTTGTGATAGATTCCATATCTACTGTTCTGCGATACATTTAAAACGTATCTTCAATCAAGCTGATATCAATCACAATCAATTACTGAATTTTAACGAGTTTCAAGAATTTGTCAAGCTTTTAAAAACAAGAAAAGAAATCACTACTATTTGGAATGATCTTTCAAATAAGGAGGATAATATTAAACTAACTCAATTTGAGACATTCTTAACTACTACTCAAGGAGAAACCCACTTAAGTTCATCCGAAGTTGAAAATATTTTTAATACTTATAGTAAAGATAATCAAATGGATGAAGATCTGTTTACAAGATTCTTAAACGAACAACCGTGTTTAAGAGAAATTGTCAATTCAATGGACTATTCGAAACCACTTAATCATTATTTCATTGCATCATCTCATAATACCTATCTTTTAGGGAAACAATATGCAGAGACTCCAACCGTAGAAGGTTACGCACAAGTGTTACAGCAAGGTTGTAGATGTGTTGAAATAGATATATGGGATGGTGAAACTGGTCCAGTTGTTTGCCATGGCATCTTAACAACTTCAATCCCTTTGTTAAATGTTATTAAGATTATTAAGAAATATGCATTTATCGTATCTCCATACCCATTAATTATTTCATTAGAAATTCATTGCACTAAAGAAAACCAAAAACTAACCTCTCAAATAATGAAAGACACCTTGGGAAGCTTAATTTATAACGAAACTGATAAAAGCCGGGCGACAAACTTACCATCACCTAATGATTTAAAACATCGAATTCTTATAAAAGTGAAGAAGCCAAAATCTATTCCAATAACAAACCCAGCTTTTAATAATCTAACAGATGGTAATTCAAAGAATTATTCATCATCATCTATTTATGAATACACACCATTTTCGTTCAGTTCCTCGAATGATTCTGAATTTGATTCAACCATGGATCTAAAATCCAGAGACAAAACTAGTGAGGACACAAACACTTTAAAACTTATCCCAAATGTAACTGCAAATAGTATGACCAGAATGAAAAGAATTGGATTGAAAAAAAGAGCTGAAATTGCTAATTCCATATTTGAAATATCTAATATTCATGGACTTAAATTTAGAAACTTTTCTTTACCTGAATCCAAAACTTCAACTCATTGCTTTTCGTTGAATGAAAAGAAATTTGAGTCTTTACGTAAGGATTCCACTCAAAAGTTATCTTTGGATAAACATAATAGGAGATTCTTAATGAGAATTTATCCTCATACATTAAGATACAACTCAACCAACTTCAACCCAATAAAATTCTGGAAAGCTGGTGTTCAGATGGTTGCTACAAATTGGCAAACAAATGATATTGGTCAACAAATAAACCTTGCAATGTTTCAACTTGCTTATCAAAAATCCAATCTGACACACAGTGGTTATGTTTTAAAACCTGAATCGCTACTACAAACCGTTTCCAAGATTAAAGATATTCCAGTACTCTACAAGAGCATCAGTGATAAACTTCCAAAAGGTTATAAAATTAACTTAAGAATTATATCTGGTCAATTATTACCAAGAATAAAGAAGGACCAAAAGAATGGTAACAATTTTGGTCCATATATTGCCGTGGAGTTTCTTACTGATGAACTAGCTGGTACATTATTGAGTCCACTTTCTGTTATTAAAAACGGTACTGCCGCTACTCTTGGAAGTTCATACTCTATAGTCAAGGAAGGTAATGGGTTTAATCCGATATGGGATATGGAAGTGAATATTCAACTCAAACAACTCGATTTCACTTTCATCAGGTTTGTAGTAAAGACCAACGAAATACCTCTTGCAACATCCTGTGTAATGTTAGAGTATCTGAAGAGAGGATACAGACATATTCCTCTTTATAACATGTCTGGTGAAAGGTACATATTTTCCACCATTTTCATCTACTCACAAGTTGATCCAATAAAATAGATAGAAAATAATCATTTGTGCTGCTGATACGTATATTTTATTTATAACTTTAGCATTTTATAACCCACATATATATTCTAATTCACAATTTTATAGCATTAATTACTTCAAGTTTTATTGACTTGTTCTTCTAATCATTTTGGATACTAAAAAGTAAATTATCAGTAAAATCGGTTCTTCAAAGATACCGTTTAACTCTTAGCGTGTAAATTTGTCGATTTTCCTCCGCCGAACCGTTAGTAAAACCTCAAATGACAAAAGAAAAATCTTCGATGAACATATAACATTATCAAAGGTTGCTAAAACGGAATTAGAGAAAGAAATAAAAGACTAGGGAAAAGAAACATTTTTTTGCAGAGTTTTACAAGGCGGCAATAATGAAAAACTACTACAATAATTTTATGCCTCATATTGTCGTATTGTTATCAGATCTCTATTTATCTTCAAAAAAACCGATTGTTAATAGTGTATATCCGCAAACTAATCGGACCTGCAGACAATTATACACTCAAAATAAGCTGAAGGCTACCTCCTTAACTTGTGCTGCTTAACAATCAAAAAAACACGATATCCTATTTATTAAAATAATTGCAATAATGAAACCTCAAATCGTGACAATGTAAATCTACATTCTACTTGCTACAATGTAAATAGCCCAGCATTTCTATTTCAGAATTTGGCGCAAACCGTGTAAAAAAATACATCAAAATTGAAAAAAACCACTAAGATTGAATCCAATTACTACCCTGAGAGGTACATAGGATAATAGACAAAGAAATTGCCCAGCAAACAACTACTCTTTTCTTTTTTCATTTAATATGTGCAATGGTCATCTCATCAGCTTTTTGTGCTTTATGTTAATATCTTTGTCAGCTAAGATCCGTTTAATAATGAAATGTGACATATTTTTTCTTTCTAGCACTGGAAAAAAGTTCATCTTAATCATATTTACTTCTGAATTGAGGTAATGACAACTAGTGCAATGTAGTTCATATTGTGTATATGATTATATTGTTTTAAGAAAAAGGTGTATGACTGTTAACATTTATATCACCTTTTTAAGATAATCCAATAGTAGAATTCCCACAAAACCATAATAGCCTAAATTATGCCTCAGCAAGTGTGTAGCACTACTTTCCTATTATCCAAATAGAACTGTGAAGGATACCTGTTTAATGAAAAACTAACCCTCTCCAAAAACTAACCTCAATTCACTCAGTGATTGCAATATATGATTAATAAAATCATTTTAAACAGAAGAATTTTTACACAAAGGTATTATTTATCTTATTGCTCCTAATTATTTTCGTGTTATGTACTTGTTTATTGTCTTTGAAAATGTGTTATTGAGTTTATCAATGTCTTTGCTAATCTCTGGATTGTTTTTTAATCAATATACTTTATTTTAAATATCTACTTTAAGAAAAATCCTCAAAATGTCCTAGTTATATGTGCTGATATGATAGAAGCGTTGATATATTTTTGGCGTTACTAGTCGACAATATTTCGTGTTTATAACCATTTAGTTATTACTTTTATAAAATTCGTATTGGCGGCACGAAGGTTTTTGTATAATTTGGCGTCTCATTATGAACTCAACAGCGTCTCATTATGAACTCAACAGCGTCTCATTAGCAATTGTTAAGCATATATGTTTCAATAAAGGTAATTTGAAACAAGTATAAAAGGAAATATGAAGTAACGATACCCATGATACTAATATCATTCAAATATGTTTCAAATATGTTATAGTGTAGTATCAATAAAGTGTCAAATTAACTAAAGCAACGTTTGAGAATGTTTGAAGCAAACACCGAAATTATAATGAGTAATGGAAACAGAAAATACATTACAGATATTTCTGCACAATCCCATGTCTTGTGTGAAGATGGTGATGTGACAAGAGTTAAGTCCATTCATAAGGATCTTCAAACAACATTTCAAATAATTCAGAAAACAAAACATATAGAAGAAAATCACATCAGCAGACAGATATTTCATAGGATCAGTTTTACTTGTACCCTAGGTCACGAATTGTCATTAAGTGTTCCAAGTGCACCTAAATTAGAGAGATCTTTAAAATACCGAAAGTATTTGGTCAAAATAAAGAAATTGATTGATTTTCAAACAAATGATGGTCGTATTATTATTATTCCAAAAGACCAATTTGTGAATTTTCCACTGACCATGGAAGGTGAATATCAAGCCAGAAACTATATGGAAGCAATTGAAAATGAACAACCAAAATATCTTGATTTTTCTCTTGAATTAAGAGATTTAGATTATCTATCTTGTCATATGAGAACAGTGACAGAAATGAGATACAGTCCAATATTAACTGGAAATGGTATTCTATCTGAATATTTGACAGGTCAAAAAGAATTAATTACATCTGCAGTACTGGGTATGGCATGGGTCCTTGGATTGTGGATTGGTGATGGTACAACTAGGTGTCCAGAGATATCAATGGATAGTCATGATCAACCATTATGGGAAGGATTGAGAGAAAATACTTCCGCGTGGGGAATAATTCCTAGTTACAAAGATGCGACTGTACCATTAAGAGCTAAACATGTCAAATTATATTATGGAACCGAAGATACCTCCAGAAAACATCAAAAGTATACCACAAACAACCCCTTCTGGAAATGTTTAATTAATTTAGAATTCAAAAATAAAGAAGATGGTAAGAAACAGATTCCAGAATTTATGTGGAGCGAGTCTGTTGAAGTCAGGGAGTATTTTCTTAGCGGGTTAATTGATGCTGACGGTTATGTAGGATACGGTGAAAAAGATGGTGACATATTTGGTGTTTCAATTCAAACCATTTATTCTTCTGTTATGGATGGTGTAGTTCATATTGCTAGATCACTCGGGATAAAAGCCTCTGTCACGACCAAACCAGAAAGAGAAAATATTATTGAAGGTCGAATTGTTCAATGTAAGTTTACTTATGAATGTAAACTAGTCGGTGGATCAGCGTTACAAAACGTATTGTCTAAATGTAGAAGTGGCCATAAAAGAAGACCAGAACCTGCAAATATCAATAGAGAACCTATCAGATTTAGATTTACTGAACGGAAGAGAGGTTTGAACTGGGTTTATGGTATAACAACCGATAAAGACAAACTGGTTATGTTAGGTAACAATGTTGTAACCTCCCTATGTAATAACAAAAATTGCCATAAAGAACAGAGGAAAACGTCTCCTGACAAGAATGTTCGTCGTTGTAAAGCTTGCAATAAAGTAAGTGCAAGATGTCACTATAAAGATTGGACCGGGAGGCACAATCTTTGCAGTAGATGTAGGTGTCGATATATGACAGCAGGGTATAGATGTCTAAACTGTCATTTTGTACCAGATCAAAGAAGTTTAAAAAGGTTGGTTGAGAAAGAACTTCCATTAAATTGTGAAAGATGTCAAGGGAAATATTTTTATGACCCCGTAAGAGGTCCGATAAGAGAAGTTAAACAATCACCATTAAATGGGCAATCAACAATCACAAGGGTACAGTCAATAATAGCATAAATATTTGGAGCTGCCAGATAAGTTAAAGAAAATAATAAATGGTAAATGGTATCTCTTATTTTTTATTTTTTTATGGAAATTATTATATTTTTATCTATAATTAAATAAAATATTTATCTAGTCCCTATATATCTGATTTTAAATTCAATTCTTGTAAAATATAAAGATGCATACGAGTTAAATATAACATCAATGTTACAGCAGTCATATTGCTCAGCAGAAAAGATCACATATTGTTAAGAAAAGCCACCGAGTATATTATGTAAGTAATAACTCACCTTAACTTAAATATTTTATTTATTATTGTAACATATTATTAGAAGAGCTGTCTTCCGTTATATTAAAACATTATCTAAAATGGACTCTAATCCAAATATAATAAAGTAGAGTAAACGGAAATATTTTCCTTATATAAACATAAAAAGTAAGTAGGAAAATTATCACTATATAGTGAGATGCTTGATTCCAACAAGGGATGTATGTAATTTTCTTTATTGTAAAAGATTAATTGATCACATTACCGAGAGTAATACCATATAAGGTAATCCGGGATAATAGCGACAAACAATAGTAATGATTTGGGTAGATAACAACCTATCCATTTATCAATAGTAGCTTAACCTCGTTTCCAGCACTTATTGTTCTTTTTTTATATCTGATAGGAAGTCTACTTATAATTGTAAAGAAAGTTACAACAAAACAGCTGTTGATGTTCTAACAACCAATATTAGTATTTAAATAGTATTTTATCATGGAATCATGATGTTATTCTGGATAAGAATGAAATCTAAGAAACTCGTTATTCTCTTAAAACTATTATAGATAGAGTTTATTTCAATAAAGTAAAATAAAGCTCCAGGAGCTACATAGATATTACATTTTTAAAATATTACGTACTTTCACTTTCAATCTCATACAAATAACGGGCTGCATGGTAAATAAATTTAAACTGGTCACTCATTTGAACCATTTTCATCCTTTGGGACCTTAATTGTAAAACGATTTGTTCAATAAGATCTTTCTTATATTCAAGTTTTGGTTCTAGGTAGTGGCATCCGGCCTTCTTATAAAAATCTGCAGTATCGTGAATTAAATGATCTAGTGCAATAAATGTACCTGATCTTCCAACACCTGCTGAACAATGGACAATAATTGGGCTACCATTAGAATTTAAACCATGAGAATGTTGACAAAGTTTCATTATTGGGATAATTTCTTGTGGCTTACTCATATCTCTCCATTGGTCAAAATAAAAATGGTGAACCGTCTTGGTAGGTAAATTTACATTCCCACCTCGAGGGATCAATTTTAAAGTAGTCAAAGTATATTGATCATCAAATCTTTCAGATTCTTCATATTTAACTTCTAATGAGTGGTCGAAAGCACTTAAGTCATCTTCGTTACCAGAAGGATATTGCTCAGAAGGAACTATTCGTGTAATATCGTTATTATTAAGTCCCAGTGGCCAATATGGAAAACATTTCTCTCTACCGTGTTCCACTAATGGTGTAACCATGACAATAACAATATCATCCCAGGAACATTCATTATAACACATTTGCCAAAATTGGCCCCATGTGTTCTTCGTTGGACCTTGTGTAGCAATATAATACCCAGGTGTAGTAGATTGGTGTGGGACTTCCACTTTCACATAAGACGCGTTTACGTAATCATTCCCCTTTGCTACATTAAGATGAACTCGATTTCTTTCATACGGCATGATATTAACATATCTGTTTCTGTAATCATTTTTGGCTAGAATACTAACGCCTAGGGACCATCGAGAGACATTATCTAAATCAGTCGTAGCTTCTCGAAGTCTCTTGTCTTCTTCATTTTGAATGAAATTAAATTTTTTCTTCAATTCACTATCACTTTGGTTCAAATACCAGGGATACTGTGTCATGTTGTAATGTTAATCCTATTGACTTCAAACAGATTAATTAAACTTATTGTTCTCTTTATTTTGTGTGTTCTTTTCAAGTGCACAACTTGAGCCATATTAAGATTTACAATAATAAGGATATTTCCAATATAAAACAATTTAAAGCATTTTAAATGAAAAAAAGGGTTATTGGCAAGGAGTAGAAGAACTACAAGAAATAGATGTAAGAAGGGTTCAACATATATCTGAACAATAATAGAAATCAAAATTTACAATGCCTGTTACGAATACCCAGGGTACTGGTAAAAAACTGGGCAATGATATTAGACCTAAGTCCTTTATTTCAAAAGGTTCCTACAATCAACAATCATATATTTCATTAATGGATTTGAAATCTAGAAGTAAAAACAAAAAGAAAGGAGTGAGATCCTCACAAATCACATCACCCAACTCATACAGTTCGCTGTCACAACTAAGACTTTCAGAGTTAGCAGAGACACATCATTGGGATCAATTGGATGATTTTGAATTAGAAGAGTTAAGGGATGGATTTTTCGATGCCATCTATACAAAACCTGGTAGAAAATACAACGATCTTGCTGATATTGTTCCCATCGATCCTAATCCAAATAAACCTGAAAATGTTTTTTTAAGCTTCACTAAGGTGGATCTTCAAGAATTTTACCAAGATCTAAAGAATCGTTTGTCCAAAGAATGGATGTTCATTGTAAAATTTTTTATACCATTCTTTATTGCATTTATATTGTGTGTTATTAGACCTGTTGGTTCATGGATTGGTCATAAATATAGATATTTCTTACCCATTGGTGTGATTCTTCATCATCCGGTAAGAAATATTGGTGTGCAATTTGAAATCACGTTATTTTCCCTACTGGGGATAACTTTTGCATTAGGTTGGTCATCTTTAGCCTGGTATATTTCAACGGCAACTGGTCCTACTGCAAGTCACCAAGGTGGTATTTTGTTTCAAAGTCTTGTTATGGCATTAATATTTTCCACATGGCTTAAAACATACTATCAAAGATTCCTTTATGTTAGTGTCTCGTTTGGTATTATTATAATTTTTACACATAGTGTGTCACTGGTGTTTTCGAAAGAAGACTTGTCTTGGATGTTGTTTAGAGATGTTACATTATCCTACGTCTTTGGTATTCTACTTTCCCTGGTTACGTGTATTCTCTTTTTCCCTCATAGTGGTAATGAGTCTTTAATGAAACATTTTCAAGATACAATGGATACTTCAAAGGAGTTTTTGGTTGGTTTAATCAATAGGGATACAGTTAATAATTCTGAAAAATTATTCACTTTAAAGAATTCCATGATTGAATCTTTGAATATTCAATTATCCCAAAGTTATAGAGATTTCTTCAATCAATTTTCAATTGCTAGATTTGATACTGATAAACTTGAAGAGTTAAGAAATTCTTTAACAACCTTCTATAGTCCATTACGTGTTATGCCACTTCAAAATAAATTACTTGATACTGTATTATTAAACAGAATATACGATTCATTAAACCAAAACAAAGAAGAAACAGACTTGGATAAGAATTACCCAAACATTCCATTCACTGAATTTAATTCTGAATCTGCAAGTCCAATGGTATTTTCAGGTAGTACTACTCCCAAGCAAGGTGGTATGTCTGGAAGTGTTACACCATATAATAATTTCTATATTTCAATAATGCAAAAACAGTTTGGTAAATATGTTGTTGCATTGGTCGTTGAAATGGTTGTCGCTCTAGAAGCCTTGGATGAATCGATATCTGTGTATTCAAAATACCATTCAGACGATTCTAAGGTGGTCGAATCTCAAAAACAATTGGAGGATATCAAGATTAAATTGAAAAGAAGAATTAATAAACTAGATCGGGCTTATAAAGATTTCACTAAATCAAATACTTTTTCAAATGATTTGTTAAGTAACCCAGATTGTGTTGTTATCTTTGTATTCCTAAGATATTTAAGAAACTCAGCCAAACAATTACTTAATGTTTTTGATGCATGTCAAAACTTAGGTGAAGATATTCATTGGAGGATACAAATGCCACATTATCCGTTGGAAAAGGCTTTACACAGATTACCAAGGCAATGTGCAATTGATGAGGGTTCGGATAACTTTTTGCATTATTACGATACAAAACATGACGTGGAAGAAATTTTTGAAAGAGTTTATAATACATATACTTCAAAACATGCTTACACAAAGAGCTGGAACAATAAATCTGATTCAGTAAGGGCAATTGATCATGACGATTTTAATTTACATACTACTCAAAACAAATTCCGTTACAGAATATGGAAATTTTCGAATATGATGAGTGGAGATGAAATGAAATGGTCTTTGAAAATTGTCTTTTGTATTGTATTTATGTGTCTTCCTACTTGGTTACCTGAATCTTATCATTGGTATCAAGAATTTCAATGTTGGTGGGCTGCCCTTATCTTTCACATTTTAGTTCATAGAAAACCGACTGGTGGGATTAAAAGGTTGTTAGTGAGACTTGTTGTTTCCATTTGTTGTATGTTCTGGGGTTGGGCTACTTGTCAAGCAAGACATTTTGGTAGTCCTTATGTTATTTGTACATTTGCCGGGATTCTAGCAGTTCCAATGTCAATCAATCTTTTATTATATCGTAATCCAAAAACAACCTATGCAGGGTTGATTAGTTTTATTGTTATTTCTCTGCAACCATACGGGAAAGGGAAGAGTAATTTAAATACTGCTAAGATTTGGAAAAATACCTGGATCACCAGTCTGAGCTTGTTAATTGGTATCACTGTGTCCGTTTGTGTAAATTGGATCTTTTGGTCATATAAAGCAAGAAAGGAGGTTAGATTGGCTTTATCCTCCTTACTGTCCTACTTAAGTCAATCATACCAGTCTGTGACAGATAGATATCTTTATCGTGATTTAGATGACCAACCTACCGAATTGACTTTGTCATTCGGTCGGATTAGAGAAGTTAGATTAACCCAAAATATCGAAGCTATCAGAGGACTGTTGAAGCGAGCCAAATTAGAACCCAATTATATATCCAATTTTGATTCAGAGAAATATGAAAAGTTGATTGACTCATGTCAATTATTGTTGGAAAAGTTAATAGAGTCCAGAATATCTGGTTCTTATTTCCAGATTTGGGAACAAGATAAAAATAAAGAAACTACAAGAGCCTTGTTGTCATTAAGAAGAGATACAGTGGCTTCTGTTATTTTTGTTTTTTATGTCTTATCCAATTGTTTTCGTTCAAAGAATAAGATTCCAAAATATTTACCAAACACAATCTTAGCTAGAAAGAAATTATTTGATTACATCAATAAACTAGATAAACAAGATGAACTTCAAACCGACAATTTTAAATTTGACAACTTGAGAAAGAAGTTATTTGCAAACAAAGCAGATTTGCTCTCTGAGAATAAACCTGAAGAAGAACCACACGTTGATGATTATCAAAAATTGCATTGGACAGAAGTTTATGGTATGGTGTTTGCCAGTGCATTTACTGATGTTTCAGAAGCCGTTGACAAATTAATCGACTGTTGTAAAGATATTGTTGGTGAAGAAGCATTTTAACAATATTGAAAGATCAAATATGTATTATTTTTATAAAAAATTTGAAAATTAAAAGTTTGTATAGAAAATGTAAGCATTAAAACTAGTTTTGAGGGGAAATGGAATTTTGACTATCGAAAGGTTAAATTGATCTTAACCAGATAGAATTAAAAATAAATATTTCATGATATTCTTGCATTAAAGACAAAACGCCTAAAAGAATCATTAATAATATAAAATTGTATAAACGTTATTTAAGGTTTTTACTAATTAATTTCTTTGTTTCTTACGAGCATTGTTATAATCATCATTGTCATTAGAATTGTTATTATTGTTTCCGTTATTATTTGGTGATAAAGTATCTCTCAAAGAGTGTGGAGAAACGCCACTTTGTCTTCTTCTCTTCCCATCTGGGCCAGTTTTATTATCACCATTATTATTTGTTCTATTGTCTTGATTTAATGCTCTCTTGGCATATGATTGATTACCTGTAGAATTTACTGAAGGAGTGGTAGACATATAACTACTGTGCACTTGTGGAGTATTACCAGACGTACCGTTATTATTGGCTGGATTCATATTCACATTATTATTTGGGGTTTGACCCATACTACCATTTGAATCATATACGGGACTCCCTGCAGCATTAGTATTTGGACCAGTATTAGTATTACTCATTGGTGTCATACCAACATTAGCATTAGAATAATTTTGTTGAACATAAGCATTCAAAGCATCTAATGGACTATTTATATTATGAGTCTTTTGATAAACTCTTAAATTTTTCAATGCAGACATAACCGTACTCACTTGCATAACTCTCATAAGCCCTTCTTGAGATCCAAAGACAGAAACGTTTCTAAATACACTGAAATAGGAACGTAATTGTGTAATAGCATTAAAATTTGGTGGAACATTTTTATCATTTTCAGCTTCAACACCAATCTTATTACCATCTCCACTGTTTGAATTTGATAATGGAGTGTTAACATTAGATTTACTTGAATTTGTATTATTTGGTGTTGGGATATTAGTAGATTCATTATTTTTATCATCTTTACCATTATTATTATTATTTGTATTATTGTCATTGTTTAATTTACTCAATTTTTGAAAGATTTCAAAACTTGCATCTTGATTACTTAATAATCTTTCTAATGAATTCCATTCAATACCTGGAACAAAACTATGCATACAAAGGTCACCGAATTCTAGTTTTAAACTTGCGGTGAAAATACCTTTAAATTGAACAAAATGTGTAATATAACTACCATCTGGATAATGATATGTGAAAGTTGCGCGAGGACAACTTATAAAGATACAACCATTACTTAAGACTTCACTTTTCAATTGTTGTGGAGATACTTCGATTCTCACGACACCTAATTTCCATAAAGTGACAAAGATTAATGGTACTAAAGAGATTAAGAAATCAAATTGTCTAAAATCAATGGTAGAGGTCTTACTATATCTTAATGATGCATTTGGTGTAAACATTTCAGTGACAAAATTTTGCCAATATTCTAGTTTTGATATATGACCCACAGAATTATTAATCATATTAATCATATCATGAAATCTTAAGATTGCCATTCCTGATATATATTTTCTTACTGGATATGATAATAAAGCAGGTGGAATATTTGGATTAGCTCTTAATTGAGGTGGATGTTGTTGTTGATCCACTGCTGTTCCTGCATCACTTGTCATTCTTGATTGCCTTGATTCAGGCATCGCCATATATGGAGATGAAGATGACGTGTTTGATGTAATGTTGTGAACAGATAAATTTCTACCCAATGGTGGAGCTGTATTATTATTATTATTGTTGTTGTTGTTGTTGCTATTATTTTTATCTGAAAATGGTGGAGGTTTCCCCATTTGTTGATCTATATTATATTGTTGTTGATTTGAATAATTAGGTAAATTTATATTAGTACCACCACTACCAACAGAAGCACCAGCGTTTAAATCTGTGGTCGATATATCGATGAACCCATGTCCCATATTCCCTATATGATTAGCCATAGATTGTTGAGAGGGGAGTACATTATTAGTATTATTAGTGTTGTTATTATTATTATTATTATTATTATTATTATTATTATTATTATTATTATTATTATTATTATTATTTGGACCATACATAGGGTTATTATTCATTTGGAAACCACTACCCATACTATTACTACCTGGTCCTCTTGGAAACCCATTTTGGTTATACATTCCAGGTGGGACCCCATATAGCATTTGAGGTTGTGGTTCACCACTATTTTGATTATTTTGATTCATAATATCACTCTATTGAAAAAGGAGATTTTTAAGTTATTAATTGTTTATTTTCAAAATGTTGTTAATCTGCCAGCAGAAAGATTCATACAACTTATTACCTTATTTTTATAAAACAGTTGTCAATGACTTGATGATGTTGTTTGTTGTAACATAAAACTTACGATGTGTCAAACAACTTCTTTTCAAAAACGTTGTGTCCTTTATGTAATATGCTTCCATTGACAATTAGCAGATTTCTTTCTTTGTTTTGTTCTCTTTTTTTTTTTCATTCAAAATTTTCGACGAGATCTGGGGAGTTAAAATGGGCAAACACCCGCACACCACGCTGTAATTCAGGCAAATTGCGCGCTCGACAGATGATCTACGTTCGGACCCTCTATGCAGATTTTCGAAGGATGATAAGGTTTCTGAAGTTTAAAACTATAAAAATGGGGTGTAAAGGATCTCGTTACGATTGATAATGATTCTTGTCATCCCATCTGAAGAGTATGGACGATGTGGCTTGTCAAAGGCAGACAATTCTAACTCATCGTCGTCCTCATTTTTATTATTAATACCATTACCATTACCATTTCTACCTCTATCGTTTTTGATAGTGGTACGAGTCTTACGTGCACGTTTCTTTAATAACTTGTTTATAGTGTCTCTTTTCTCTTCTTCTAACTTCTTATCCTTCAAATTCTTACGTTTACGTGCGTTCTCAGCTTTACGTAATTGTATTTCTTCCTCTGTCAGCATTTCTTTGGGTTTATTATTGTCGTTGCCACTGTTATCATTAGAATAATCCATAATATCTTTTAACATCTTTGATCTCACAATACGTTTTGGAATATCAGCAGTAGTTTCTTTACTATCCATATCCATATTGACACTGTAATCGGTACCATCTTCTTCCTCGTCGTCATCTTGATCGTTTGTGACCGAGGTAATATCGCCCTCTTCTTCTTCTTCTTCTTCTTCGATCTCATCATCTTCATCGTTATCATCATCATCATCGTCTTCTTCTTCTTCGTTTTCCTCATCATTATCTTCTTCTTCCATCTCGGGATTTGGGGTTTCAATGAGTTCAGGTTTTTCACTTTCAACTCGATCAGAACTTTCCCCCTCATCATGCTCAGGTTCTTCTAAAGGTTGTTTTACACTTTCCTCCTCTTCGTCATCTTCTTCTGAAAGAATTGGTGCTACTTCTTTCTTTGTAGCAGCACTTACAATTGGTTCATCATCAACCATTGGTTTATTTCTAGAACTTGATCTCACTGGAGCTCTTTTTGGTTTCTTAGTAACTGAATCACCACCACTATTTTTTTTACTCTTTTTATAAGCAGGTTCACGATATTCATCATCATCATCCTCTTCTTCTTCAGCATAATCATATTCTTCTTCATAAACGTAATCATCTTCACCATTTTCTTCCTCATTCACAACTTCTTCGTCGTCATTGACAACTTTTTCACCGTCTTCATTAACTTCCACATAATTTGGACCGTCTTGAGAATCATTTGCTCTTACAGCACTCTCCCATGAATCATTTTCCTCTTCATTTTCACTGACGTTAAGTGAATTGGTTCTAGATGATCCTCTACGTGTATGCATATTCTTGTAAATTGTATTATTTGCTGTTATTATTAGTCTGGCAAAATATTGCTTGCTTTGATTTAGTCTATTATCCTTTAATATCTAAAACGAGTTGTGGTTTAATTCAAATTTCAACTTTTGATTAAATCTGTTTTGTGTTTTTTTACGTTGTTGAATATTTAAAATTTAAGACAATCACAAAATATGACATTTTAAAGGGCATCGCTTAGCCCACTTTAAAGATAACTTGTTGTTCAGTTTGGTTCTACAAAAGAATACAAGAAAATAAGTCAAAAAAAAAAATACAATATGACCTTAAGGTTATTGTTTTGCAAATCACACGTTTATATACATAGAAGTAAAGATGCCAAGGATAATTTGAACGGGTTTGTTATCATTACAAAAGAAAGGGATTCCCCAGGTCAAGAAGCTATCTTATCGTGGATTTCAATTACTGCTTTAGATTCACAACAAACAAGATGGTTATTTAAAAAAGAGATGACTTTGGTTGGTGATGAACTGGGTAAAGATCCAATTAAGAATGTTAAGATGAATTCAGCAATTTTGAGTGTTGCCAAATCAGGATCTATGGGGTCGTTTTCCATATCTATGAGTTCTTTATATTCTGTCGAATTTAGAAATCCAAGTCCTAGTGGATGGTGGTACGGTTCAGTGGTAATGCATTCTTTGTCAGCTATAGAAGACTCTACTTTACCAGTATTATTTTTCCATGATGATTTATGCCCCTCTACAAAACGTAGACAAGCAATTTTGAAAAAATCATTTGATCCATTTGCTGATACTGGTGGAATCTATTGGGGTGGTATTGATTTAAGAAATAAGATTGCTGAATTAGTCGATTTACAAAGAACTCATGTGGATAAAAGTGTTTGGTTGATCAACGCTACGTTAGATGATCTAAGAAATTTCTCTACTAACAAATTGACTAAAGCCACAGTAAAAGATGAAGGTAAAGATGATGATGGATCGATTATATCTGAAGAATTATGGAATAAATGGGAAGCCACCAAATGGTCTGTTATGTCACAAATTGCAGATGCTACATCCAAAACAGGATCTTTTATGTCTAACTTGGTGAAGAAACATCCAATTGTCAAATTAGTAGAACAAAATCGTGAAAATAGATACATTAAACAAATGTTAGAGAATCCGAGAGTTCAAGAAGTTCAAGAGGATTTTGACTCGGCAAGGATTTATTTAGCTAAATGGGCTTTGGGTGTTAAAGAAGAAGCTGACAAATATCAATTAAACAATCAATTAAATGAAACATATCGTAAATTATTAACAAATGATTTAGGGTTTGATATCACAGGTGATACTAATTTCTCACCTTTGGAATTAAACAAAGCTATGCAAAGAAGTTTTCCTTTGACAAAACCTAAATGGGAATCATTTTTCGATTCACAAGGTAGACTTTCTATTACAGTTACTGAGGTGAAAGATTATATTTTCCATGGTGGTGTAGAGAGTATGGAATTGAGGAAAGAAGTTTGGTTATTTTTATTAGAAGTTTTTCCTTGGGATTCATCCAAGGATGAAAGAGATCAAATACTGGCCACTTTATCACAATCTTACCAGGAATATAAAAATAAATGGTTGTTTAAAGTATCTAGTTTTGATGATGAAGAAGAAATGGAGAGGGAAGAAACATATTGGAACGATCAAGTATTCAGAATTGAAAAGGACGTCTTGAGAAATGACAGAAATGTTGATATTTACCATAATAATACTGAGGATGGTAAGCTTATTGTGGTAGAAGGTTCAAATCAAAACAATGAAGGTGATTCTAATCCAGATCAAGAAGATGAGTCGTCAAATCACTGGACAATCAATAATCCCCATTTATTAAAATTAGCAGATATTTTAAAAACTTATAATATCTATAATGATAATCTAGGGTATGTTCAAGGGATGTGTGATTTATTGTCCCCAATATATTATATCTTTCAAGATGAAACCTTGTCTTTTTGGTGTTTTGTTAAATTTTTGGATAGAATGGAACGTAATTTCTTAAGAGATCAATCAGGTATCAGGGATCAAATGTTAACCAT
The DNA here is from genome assembly GCA_030558655.1 of Monosporozyma yasuniensis. Lineage (NCBI taxonomy): Eukaryota > Fungi > Ascomycota > Saccharomycetes > Saccharomycetales > Saccharomycetaceae > Monosporozyma > Monosporozyma yasuniensis. The sequence continues at coordinate 27,155 of JAKTQC010000018.1, read as the reverse complement.
GGCCGAATTGACTGCATTAATGCTACCAAAATTAAGTGAGCATTTAAAGAAATGTGATTCTTCAAATTTATTCTTTTGTTTTAGAATGTTATTAGTTTGGTTTAAAAGAGAATTTCCATTTAACGATGTTTGTTCCATTTGGGAAATCTTTTGGACAGATTATTATTCATCACAATTTCAATTGTTTTTCATGTTGGCCATATTACAAAAGAATAGTCAGCCAATATTACAAAATTTAAATCAATTCGATCAAGTGATTAAATATTTCAATGATTTACATAATACTATGGACTGGAATGATTTAATGATCAGAAGTGAATTATTATTTATTCGTTTCCAAAAGTTGATGAACTTGATGGATAGAAGAGAGGAACAACATGGTAATAAACAGAGTGGTGAAGATATGGTGGTTGTATCTGATACTGATGGTGACACTGGGGAAACATCTGGAGTTGAATTGCATGAAGTGGACTCACATGGAGAGGAACACCCTGTTTCAGATAAGATATTACCAAATCATAGTCATCATTTACAAATGTTATTACAAAAGAAGATTATCATCCAACGCGAACCACCAAGAACACATGACTCAATTAAATAGTAATATATGTTATATATTTATACGTTTTCCTGTTTAACTTTCCAACTCATTCCGATTCACTTGATCTTGGCATTAATATTGAAAATTTTTAGAAGTTAATTACAAATCCAAACGCTGAAAGATGATCCACACTTAGAGAAAAGGCAAGCGATTTACACAGAACAGAAAGTTCCAGTTACACATAGGTTTATATATCCATTCTGTGTTTGTCTTACGATTCATAGACACTATATATATATAGAATATCCTTTCTATATCAGCATCAACTCTAATTATTAATTACCCACTTATTGTTCTTGTACTAAGAAATTCTATCAAGAACATTAAAATTTAAATAGGAAATAAACTTACTCCCGGTTTTGTTTTGAAGAGAAAACACAGTATAAAGAAGACATAAAGAATAAGCTTACAAAGCCTATAATCTTACCACTCGCTAATTACATATATACACTAACACTAACACATACCTCAAAGGCCTCAAAAATGATTGACATGATCCCATCTGAAGTTATTAATTGGAATATCTTAAATGAAATAATATCCATGGACGAAGATGATCCAGAGTTTTCCAAGAGTTTAATTACACAATATATTGAACAAGCCATTACAACATTTGGCCAAATGGATGCTCATTTAGTTGGAGATAAAGATTTAAAAGAATTAGATAGTTTGGGACATTTCTTAAAGGGGTCCTCTGCAGCTTTAGGTTTACAAAGAATTGCATGGGTTTGTGAAAGAATCCAAAACTTGGGCAGAAAATCTGAAAATGTATTCCCAAATCGAATCGATTTGTTAAGTACCTTACCTTCAACTATTGGTATTGATGATATTGATCTTACAGATTCTAATGAAGGTCCACAACAACAAGTTGTGGAAAATTCTAATGGGGATGACCTATATTTAAATTTAATTAGTCAAGCTTTATCTCAGGCCAGACTTGAATTTAAACTGGCGAGAAGAGAATTATCCCATTATTATAAGACTGAACTTTGAGTAAGACCTAATTTTTCTAAACTCTCATCTGTTTATTAATGATAATGTGTTTTTTTGCACAGACAAAGCAAATTAGTTATAAGTAAGTACGCTTAAAGAACTATCTATATCTATACAATAATTACATAATAATCCAAAAAAAAAGTCAATTTAATACTATATTTTTAACATAAAACGTTAGAGAGAAATCATTATTCTTATCATTATTTGGTTAATTGATAAATATCTCCAAGTTTACCAACATAATAAGTTGGTCTTGGGTATTCTTCAGTAATAGTAAGAGCTCTTTCTTCAGTTTCAATACCAGAGAGAACTAAAAGAGTACCACCTAAGTTACCTTCGTGGCCAAATCTAATATCAGTATTTAATCTATCACCAACCATACAAACTCTTGATTTATCTAATTTAGCAGCAGAGACAATGGAATTTAACATATTCATGTTTGGTTTACCACAGTAAATTGGAGTTCTACCAGAAGAACATGCCACAGATGCAATCACAGAACCAGCACCAGGTAAGATATGATCCTTTTGTGGGAAAGTGGAATCAATATTTGTACCAATAAACTTAACTTTATCTTCGCCTTCTCTTAAATATTGTAAAGTAACAGCTAATCTATGATAATTAACATCGTGATCTAAACCGGCAATAACAGCACGTACATTTGGATCTAAACCATCTTTTAAGAATGGAGATTCATTTGGATTAAATGTTTCATTTAAACGTGGATCAGTCCCACCTAAATGTTCAAATCCCATAGTAGCTAATTCTTCACCAATACCAGCTTCACCAAGAACCCAAATTTTATCTTTACCAGGTTGTAATTTTAAGAAATCACGAACATAAATAGCAGAAGCATAACCTGAAGTGAAAATTTGTTCAATCTTAACATCAACACCAAATGATGCAAATTTCTTCTTATAAGTTTCACGAGATTTAGTTGAATTATTTGTCACGAAGAACACTTTCTTACCTAATGATTCCAATTTATTTAAGAATTCGATTGTATTTGGTAAAAGGTAATTACCTAACCATAAGACACCATCACAATCGAATAAGAAAGTATCAAATTTATCAAAGAAGTCATTAGCTTCATCTTTAGTAGTAATTTTAATTGGATCAACTGAGGAGGTCATTTTCTTTAGTTTGGTTATCTATGTATTTTGAACACACCTATGTTGTAATTGAATTAGATATGTATATCTATTTATATATAATTCAATTAGTTGATGAGTCAATACCTTAAACAAAACTGTTTAAAGAGCAAATTTCAGTTTGTATTTTTTTTCAAATTTCTTATTAAGAAAATTGATGGAATTAGGAGTTAGGAGATAAGCAAAGATCAATCAATAAATAAACTATAACGAAGATCAATCAATACATTGATTATGTGACAGGTATAAATTTAAAAATAGAAAAAAGAGATAGTGGTATATATTTATATAAAGTATTTTATCATATTATGTTTTGTGAATTAATTCTTTATAAAGATGACATTGAGTGTTTTGAAAAAAATGTTGATGAGATAAAATGGTATTATTTGATATCTTTATGAAGCATAGATTCTCTTGCTGGGCCAGTACCAACCCATTCGACAGGAACACCAACGAAATCTTCAATATATTTCAAATAATCTTTAGCCTTTTGTGGTAATTCATCATAAGAAGTGATCTTAGTAATATCTTCATTCCAACCTGGTAAAGTGACGTATTCAACATCAACTTTACCTAAAGTCATTAAATCTTCTGGAAACAAATCTAATTTCTTACCATTGATTGAGTATGAAATACCGACTGGAATTTCTTTAAATGTATCAAGAACATCTAATTTAGTAATATTTAAACTTGTGTAACCATTAATTAAAGTAGAATATTTCAATACAACTAAATCTAACCAACCACAACGACGTTTACGACCTGTAGTGACACCATATTCTGCACCAATAGATTGTAATTTTTCACCTTCATCATTTAATTGTTCAGTTGGGAATGGACCTTCACCAACACGAGTAGTATAAGCTTTCACTACACCATAAATTTCATCAATAGAACGTGGTGGAACACCAAGACCAGTACAAACACCACCAATACCAGTTGCAGAAGAAGTAACATATGGATAAGTACCAAAATCGATATCTAACATTAAAGCATTAGCACCTTCAACTAAGATTTTCTTATTAGCTTGAATTGCCTTATGAATGAAAACAACAGAATCCACAACAAATGGTTTTAAAGTTTCTTTATATTGTTTAAATCTTGCTAATTCAGATTCATAATCATAATCAAAATGACCATATCTTTCTTGTCTAGTTTCTAAAAGTCTCATATATTTTGATACGAAGAATTCCCAAGCACCTGGGTTATCATTAACTAAATGATGAACTCTTAAACCGGAACGGGAAGCCTTTGTTGAATATGTTGGACCAATACCTTTCCCAGTGGTACCAATATTTTTACCATCAGTGGAACGACCAGCTAATTCTAATTCTCTTAATTTATCAGTTCTTTGATGGAAATCAAAAACTAAATGAGCTCTTGATGATATAAATAATCTTTCACGTGCATTAGTTAACCCTTTCTTTTCTAAAGTTTCTAATTCATGGAAAAATGATGGAATATGCATAACGACACCATTACCTATTAAATTTTGACAGTTTGGGTTAACTAAACCGGATGGTAACATATGGAAATCATATTTAACACCATCTACCACGATTGTATGACCAGCATTATTACCACCTGCACAACGGGCGACAATATCATATTTGCCGACTAAAAGATCGACTAATTTACCTTTACCTTCATCCCCCCATTGAGAACCTAAAACGACGTTAACCATTTTGCTATTGCTATTTGTAATTGCTTAGATATATATAGATATATACTTTTTACTATTTAAGATTTTACGTAAATAAGTTTTGTTTGTTGTTGTTTGCATGAATAAGAAAATGGAAAGATGATTTGAAATAAGTTGGGCAGACCTTGTTGCTTTATATAGTAATCTGATGGAAAGGGGGATTGGGGCCACCTCCGAGAATTGAAGTTATTGAAATTATTGGCCCCACAATAATAATAATACTAATAATAATAATACTAATAATCTATTGCTATAATAAGTGCTAGAGTCAATATTTAATAAATGGTTAATTAATTAATAACGTGATTTCCATATAGAAAACAGAGTCGTGTGATATATTGAGGGAAATTAGAAAATGCCCCCGTGATATTGTTAGTGTGGGAAGAGTCAGACCCCTGTTAATATGGCAGAGATCCTGTTTTTTTGTGAGGGTTTTTCGAGCGAGGGCGGGGTAACGTTCTGGGGTTATTTTTGGTTCAGGAGAGTGGAGTGGGGTAAAAGAAAAAAGATAAGATAAGCGCCTGGGATAACGAGGAGTTCTGGCAAAGTATAAATAGAGAACAGTGTTTAATGGATTGAATTTGTCTACAACACTTTTATTCTAACACATCACACAACACACATACACTCTATTCTTGTTTCGTAAATGGTCTTGGCTGCATTATATACTATGTTAGAACAATATAATAGTAACTACAAATTAACAATTTTCTATGGAACGTTTATTGATGTTCCATCTTTACATGCAAAACAATGTAGAATTAGATACAATTGTGTCATCGGTGTAACACGTCATAATGGCCGAATTGTGTTTATTAAAGAAGATTGGCATGATGGTGATAATTTGATTAGATTAGCTGTAGATTGGAATGGATCATTAAAATCACATGATATTCAAATCATTGATAATAATCATATTGAAAATGGATTTTTCTTCCCAGGTTTTATTGATACTCATATTCATGCTTCACAATATCCAAATTGTGGGCTTTTCGGTAAGACAACTTTATTAGATTGGTTAAATAAATATACTTTCCCATTAGAAAATAAATTAACTGATTTAACCATTGCCAAATCAATTTATAATAAAATTATTCAAAGAACTTTGTCTAATGGCACAACCACAGCAGCTTATTATACAACTATTCATCTCGAATCTTCAAAATTAATGGCAAAATTATGTTTACAATATAATCAAAGAGCTTATATTGGTAAAATTTGTATGAATCAAAATTCTCCATCTTATTATATTGAAAATTCAACAATTGATTCAATTAAAAATACACAGTCTTTAATTGATTATATCAATATTGAATTAAATGATTCAAGGATTAAACCAGTGATAACACCAAGGTTTGCTCCTTCATGTGACAGAAATTTATTATCCCAATTGGGTCAATTAGCTCAATCAAATGATTTACCCATTCAAACACATCTTTCTGAAAATGTTAATGAAATTGAGTGGGTTAAAACTTTATTTCCACAAAATTTAAATTATACTGATGTTTATAATACACACAATTTATTAACTTCCAAAACAATATTAGCACATTGTATTCATTTAGATGAATCTGAATTAAATGTTATTCAAACACAACAATCCGGTATTTCACATTGTCCAATTTCAAATTCTTGTCTTGGCTCTGGTGAATGCCCAACAAGAAAAATATTGAATAAAGGTATTAAATTGGGTTTAGGAACTGATATCTCTGCAGGTTATTCTCCAAGTATTCTTGAAGTGGCAAGACATGCTCATATGGTTTCAAGACATTTATCAACTCATTTAATTGATGATTCATTAAAACTTTCTATTATTGAATGTCTTTATTTAGCCACAATGGGTGGTGCTGAAGTAATGGATTTGCAAGATTCAATTGGGTCTTTTGAAATTAATAAACAATTTGATTCACAATTTATCAATTTAATCGCTAAGGGTTCACCAATAGATTTATTTCCATGGGAAACTATTAATGAAAAATTGGAAAAATGGTTTTTCAATGGTGATGATAGAAATGTGGAAAACGTTTGGGTTAATGGTAATGAATCTGGTGTTAAGAGTAAAGCTATGTTATAGTTTTTGTAAATAATTTATTTCTGTATTCTTTATAGTGTTTGTTTGTTTTTTATATTTTGTTAAGATATAAAAGGTTAGTAGTTATAATTGTTTTTATTTTTGGAAAAAAATGTTAGAAATTTTAAAAATTATTAAGGAAATATAAGAAGACACAAAAAACATAATCACAAAAGATGTATTATAACTGGTTTTTAAGAAGAAAAGAACCTACAGATAATTGTAAGCAAACTACCAACAATTATAATTTGAAGTTTCTTGAAATATTATTTTTTGTTGGGATTATTAAACGTCCAAATTTTAATTTATTTTTAAGTTACAATACTATTATATTATTAAAACATAAAGTTTACAAACCAACCAAAACAACAGGAAATATGTTTAGAATGTTTTCAGATAGCAAGTCAAAACAAGGTGTCGAAATTGTCACAAAGGATGAAGAAAATATTGATCCTTCAACTTCAAATACTAAGAAAGATTATGGTATTCTTACAGAGAGAAATTTAAATCAATTGTCTCCAACAAAATCTGTGAATTTAAAAGAAATAAACCAACAATACCTTAGTGAACATTGTATGATTGAAGATATTCAACAAATTAAAATGGAATATAGTGAAAAATTTCAATCTCAAGAGGCTAAATTGAAATTAATCATCGTTAAGTTTCAACAACTTCAAAAAGTCTTAAAGAAATCAAACATTGCATATAAGAAAAGGTCGCATTTATTACAGTTTACTTTTGAAACTCAAGTTGAAGAATTGAATAATAAATATGAGGAAAACATATCTAAAAGTTTATTAAATATTCAAGAGTTAGAAAAAAAAATCAATGAGAAAGATTTAGTTATTCAAGAGTTAGAAAAAAAAATCAGTGAGAAAGATTTAGTGAGTGAAGAGTTGACAAAGGATGGTCAATTCGGTAACACTGTCAAAGATAAACTTGCGAAAATAAAATTGTTTGGATTACCAATCGGTAATACTTTGATGGAATATTTGGAATTATCAAAACCTACCACAACTAATGATTCCTTTGAAGATTTATTTAAAAAACGTTATACAAATTTTACATCATTTTCAAACTCTTCAATACTTGAGTCAATTCAAAGTAATCAACAAGAATTCTTAAAAAAAATTGAGTCATTAAAAGTGCAACCTGCTGAAAAGGAAATAAATGAGACACCAGACTCTCCCCCAGAACTTCCAAATGAATATAAAATGGAAATAATGAATGGCATGGAAAGCATTTATAATGAAATTAAGGCAATGAAAGTGGAGCAAATTCAATTCTTCAACACTATAACAGAAAATCAAAATAATACCACCACGACAAACAAATTATTAGAAGAAGTTCAAAAAAATAAAGAGTTAGCATCTTATCTTGTTAGATCAGAAGAAAATTTGAGTAGCGTTAAAAAACAATTACAAATTGAAATAGAGATGAATTATAAATTGAAAGAGAATGCTAAACTACATGATATCACTTTAAACAATTTATTAACCAAGTATAAAACTTTGAAAGGGGATTCAAATAAGAAATTAACTTGGAAACAAATGTGTGAAATTAATGCCGATTCAAAGAGGGAAGAAATCGGATTTGATCGTATTGAAACGTTGTCTCACGTTGTATTACAAAACCTTGTAAAACAAGTTTGCGTCTTCCTAGCTATCCCAGTTGATATTATGGGGTCACAACTTTATCAAATTGGAATTGTAATGAAATATGAAAGGAACACATTAGAATATTTCCTCAATAAACTTGTTAGTCAATGGAAGGGGAGAAAACTTTTATTTGAAACATATCGTGACTCAGCCATTCAACAATTCAAACAGAATAATTCATTGAATAATATTGAACATCCTTTATTTAAAGAGATGAATGAATTGGTGGATGCTTTGCTATACAAACTATAACTATTATAAAACAATATAAAATGAATATAATAAGATCTATATACTTTCTTAATAATAAATTTTCTTTAGAGTGGAAAAACTCCTAACCCTACGGCCCTTTACAGAGGAAAAATACAGTTTATTATGGAGAGATGAGGTTAGGGCTGGTCTTATGTTTAAAATTTTTTCTGTTTTGGAAACAAAAAACTCAAAAAATTTAAAGATAAGAAACTTTTGCAATTGATAACGATAGATTGGTTATCTTTTGAATGAAGCGTGAGAAGCCACAATACCCAGGTCTACATAACGTTCAAGTATTCTCAAACATATACACAAACAAGATGAGCAATAATTTTGGTGGAAATCAAAGTCAACTTTCCAATTTATCTAATGCTTTAAGAAATGTAAATTTACAAGAAGATAATAATAATAATAATAATAATAATATAAATAACAATTTTAATGGTATAAATAATAATAATAATAATAATAATAATAAAGATAATATTAATAATGGTATAAATAGTGACAATAATAACAGTAATAGTAATACAAATACAACCACGAATACAGGACAAGAACAAATGAATCTTCGACACGCACAAAATGCTATGAATCAAAATAGCAATATTATTCCACAACAACATCATCAACTAGCTAATGATTTAAATAATGTTGATAATTCAAGATTAGTTAGATTTTTCCAAATGCAACCTGTTACTGGATATACTTTATTTTCACATAGATCAGCTCCAAATGGGTTTAAAGTGGCTATTGTATTATGTGAATTAGGTTTACAATTTAATACATTTTTCCTTGATTTTAATCATGGTGAACATCGTGCACCAGAATTCATTTCAATTACTCCAAATGCTCGTGTTCCTGCTTTAATTGATCATGGTATGAATGGGTTATCAATTTGGGAATCAGGTGCAATCTTATTACATTTAGTTAATAAATATTGGAAAGAAACTGGTGAAGCTAAACTTTGGTCAGATAATTTAGCTGATCAATCACAAATTAATGCATGGCTATTTTTCCAAACCACTGGTCATGCTCCAATGATTGGTCAAGCTTTACATTTTAGATATTTCCATTCTGAAAAAGTACCAAGTGCATTAGAACGTTATACTGATGAAGTTAGACGTGTTTATGGTGTTATTGAAATGGCACTTGCTGAAAGAAGAGAAGCATTAATAATGGAATTAGATTCTGAAAATGCTGCATCATATTCTGCCGGTACCACACCAATGAGTCAAAGTAGATTTTTTGATTATCCAGTATGGCTTTGTTGTGATAGAATTACAATTGCAGATTTATCATTTGTTCCATGGAATAATGTTGTTGATAGAATTGGTATAAATATTAAGATTGAATTTCCAGAAGTTTACAAATGGACTAAACATATGATGAGAAGACCAGCTGTTATTAAAGCACTTCGTTGTGAAGAATAATAATAATAGTAATGATAATAATAAATTAGTTAATTAATTAATTTAATATCTGCACTGATAAATTTAGATTCACAAGCACCCATATCAATAAATTGTAAATAGAGTTTAACTTAAACTATATAAGAACAAAAACCCTATAATTTCAACTTTAATAAGCTTTTATTTTGCCTGTTACCATGGCAACCATCTTTTTAACTGAAAGAGGAAACAGCCGGCCCCTTTCCTTGCCAGGAAAACTTGATATGCAATCTAAGGCAAGTTGCAGTTTCCTAATGTGGAGACACATTCCCACATTAGGAAATTATTACAGAAAAGGGCAACTCCATCGGTGTTAAACAGGCACAAAACGGATTTTCCACTGTTTTTTTGTGTTTTTTGAGTTTTGGACACAGAATTTTGCTGATTGTGGAGAAATTCAGTGAAAAAAAGGTGAAAAAAAGGTGAAAAAAAAGTGACACAGAGAGATTTGTATAGAATTAGTAAAGAAATTATCAATGGACATCACTTTCTAAGATGATCGACCCCTTTCTTTCTTCATCATCATTGCCTTACGACTTGGTAAGAAAGAATCCACAACAATTGCATTCTATAAAGCTTTTAAGTAGATCTTATATATATATATATTCAACACATCTATTCCTGGATCTTGTATATCCTTTTACTGTTTTACCATTTTACGATATATATATATATATAACCCCATCGAAACTTGTTTTTGAATCATAAGGTAAATCATAAATATAAGTTTAATTAGTTTTTTGCCACTGATCAAAACAAACAAACAAACAAACAAACATACAAATAAAAACAAATCATGTCTAATACAACTCAACCTATTCATTTTGAGAAATTCACCGTTATCACTGTTTTTGGTGCATCTGGTGATTTAGCCAAGAAGAAAACTTTCCCTGCCCTATTTGGTCTTTTCAGAGAAGGTTATCTAGATCCAACTACTAAGATTATTGGTTATGCTAGATCTAAATTAACTTGTGATGATTTAAAAGAGAGAATTAGACCACATTTAAAGAAACCACATGGTGTGGAAGATGATGCTAAGGTTGAACAATTTTTCAAAATGGTTTCATATATTTCTGGTCCATATGATACACAAGAAGGTTATGATAAATTAAGAACCGCGTGTGAAACTTTCGAAAAGGAAAATCAAATTGATAAACCACATCGTTTATTTTATTTAGCTTTACCACCAAGTGTTTTCCTTTCTGTGGCTAAACAAATTAAAGCTTTAGTTTATGCCGAAAATGGTATTACTAGAGTTATTGTCGAAAAACCATTTGGACATGATTTAAAATCTGCTAGACAATTACAAAATGATTTATCTCCATTATTCAGAGAAGATGAAATTTACAGAATTGATCATTATTTAGGTAAAGAAATGGTTAAGAATCTTTTACCATTAAGATTTGGTAATAAGATTATTAACTCGTCTTGGAATAAAAACCATATCCAATCTATTCAAATTTCATTTAAAGAACCATTTGGTACTGAAGGTCGTGGTGGTTATTTCGATAATATTGGTATTATTAGAGATGTAATGCAAAATCATCTTTTACAAGTATTAACTTTATTAACTATGGAAAGACCAGTATCATTTGATGCTGAAGCTGTTCGTGATGAGAAGGTTAAAGTTTTAAAATCTATGGCTCCAATTGATTTTGATAATATTGTTATTGGTCAATATGGTAAATCTTGTGATGGTACTAAACCAGCTTATTTAGATGATGAAACTGTTACTCCAGGTAGTAAATGTATTACATTTGCTGCTATGACTTTCCATATCAACAATGAACGTTGGGACGGTGTTCCAATTATAATGAGAGCTGGTAAAGCTTTAAATGATGGTAAAGTTGAAATTAGAATTCAATACAAGAGTGTTGCCACTGGTGCTTTCAATAATATTCCAAATAATGAATTAGTTATCAGAGTTCAACCAGATGAAGCCGTTTACATGAAATTCAATGCTAAGATTCCAGGTTTATCTAACCAAACTCAAGTCACAGAATTAGATTTAACTTATTCCAAGAGATATCAAAATTTCTGGATTCCAGAAGCTTATGAAGCCTTAATCAGAGACGCTTTATTAGGTGATCACTCCAATTTTGTCAGAGATGATGAATTAGATGTTTCTTGGGGTCTTTTCACTCCATTATTAGAATACCTAGAGGGTCCAAATGCTCCACAACCAGAAATTTACCCATATGGTTCAAGAGGTCCAAAGGAATTAGGTGATTACTTAAAGAAGAATCATTATGAAATGACCCAAAGTGGTTACACATGGCCAGTTACTTCTCCAGAAGCCACTGATTAAATAGAACTAATATAATATTTTACTACAAAATATTTATGTATTTTATGTATAACGTTTACGAATACTTTTCAATAGCAATATTTTTTTCTTTTGCTTGATTTATAATGTTACAACTTGTTTCTTTGAATTTATCTAGGTGTTATATAATAATATGTAAGAATAAATTTAAAATGTAAGAATAAATTTAAAACACAGTTATTTTGTTATTAATGTCCCATAATTATTTTTATTATGATGTTATGTATGTCGCTTTTAGACACGATTATTACGTTTACTTTCACTTTGCACAGCATATGCAGTTGAGTTCTTTACTCTCACAGAATTTTGTCTGTCAAATTCAGTGTAATCAATACTCTTTTGACTCACACGGGAAATAACATATTGTCTGATCTTATCCACATCGATGGATTCCATACCAAATTTAGATTTAACATCGGTTAACAACATATGTAAAAATTTAGGTATGATTGCAATTTCTTCATTATGTTTGATAAGATAATCTGTAATTTCAATTGCTAAGAAATGATGTTGACCTTCATTTTCCGCAAAATCATTAGCGTATGACTCCATAGGTTTCAATTCGGCATCCCTCTTTTCAGGTAAGTATAAAATGTTTGGTGCAATGACGGTTGATAAATTATGGATATCCATTTTTGACCCCATTTCATTTTCAATATGGGAGAAAGAAGAAGTCCAATAGAGGAAGGATAAAATGACTTCTAATGTGTTTCTGTTAACTACTGGAAGTAAAGGGTATATTAATGAAATAATCTTTTCAGATTGCACATCTGATTCAATTTTAGCAGCTTCAATCCATAATGAATATAAACCAACAGTTAAAATTGGGTCGGGTAATTCTCTAACCCACTTCTTTAATAATGCAGATAATTGAATAGCATTTTCTTTAGATAGATCTGGAATATCTAATGGATGTTCGTCAATTAGAGTAGTTAGTTCTCGTAATCTTCTGATGTTACCATTTTTACGGAAAATACCTTCCACAGACATATCCATTTGGCGAAGTGATGAAATTAATTCATCAAGAACGATCGGAATTTTAATCTTAATCGGACCAACACCAAGGTCAGATCCAACACCCCATCTTTCTGTTACAATATCTAAGGATGTCCCAAACACTTTCTTCGGTGTTGGTTTCTTAGACTTCATTCCTATTGCTGTCTTCATAGAATTCCAGAATTTTGATTCACCAGAAGAAGATTTTTCTTTGGTAACAGTTGGAATGTATTTCGAAAATTGTTGGTTCTGTATTTGACGTTCTTCAACAAGGATGGCGGCACTAATAATTTTTATTATTTGCAAATCTTTATCATTCAATTCCGAGTAAAAAATACCACTTCTCTTTTGAGGAATTTCCATATTATCATCACTTTCTTTCAATTTCTTGAAATGGGTAAAGGCATTTGGTCTCAATTCTCTCGCCTGTTCAGCAGCAACGATTCTTGAAATGTCATCTAGAGTAAGACTCTTCGCATTGTTAAATACATTTTCAGGGTTGGAAGATTTATCATTTGCAGTTATTGGAGTTAATTTTTCAGTTTCAATAATCAACCCAGTAGAATCTCTTCGCATTGTATTTGTATTAATATCTTCTTCGTCTGTATTTAGGATGACTGATTTTCTTGCTTCTTGTTTGTTATGTGAAATTCTAACACTTTCTCTTCTTGACCTTAACCTTTTGATGTCATTTAATGTTCTGATATATGTTTGTTGAATAATAACAGAGTCTCGTGAGCTTTCCTTTTGATCCAATTGAGATTGTCTCAATTGAGCAGTCATAACAGTTTTAGATCTTACCAAGGCAATTTTCAATAAGAATATTAGTTGTGCTAACCTAGACACAAGCTTAAAGCCTGGAACAGAGCTGGGGTCACCTAAGGAACAGTTAAAACATAACTTTTCATTAGTATCTCTTCTGTAAGTAGCATCATTTATATCCAAAGGACTTATTAAATTATTGCATCTTGAACAGGTAAAACATTGTACATGCCATCTCTTATCTTCAAATTGAATACATTCTTCTTGGATATATTTTTGACAAGCAGTACAGTTGTCTGTAGTGTTGATTGGAATAGATATATTACCAAATGGATACTTATCAAAAAATTCATTCTTTTCTAATTCATTCAAAAAATTACTCAAAGCATTGGAAGAGTGTTTAATTTTGTTATTCTCCAATGCCGTGTGAAACCCAAATCGTATTGTAAGTTTTAAAAAGTGAGCTAACCCTGTTATAACTGACATAAAGGAACCCACAACATTTTGGGAAGGAGTTTGAGAATTAAGTTTACGTAATAACTGTAGGTATATCATTATTTTGGTCGATAAATTTCTCGTCAGCGATTTATATTTAACTTGTAGAGCGTTTGTATCATCAGCAGCTTCTAATTGGTTTGGTTGTGGTAGAATGTCTTTACTTGGGTTTTGTGCTATAAAGTTATTAAATTCACTGAAATAATCCAAACCTTTAAACAGACACTCAATCTTTAAAACAAATAAGGCTGCTGAATCAATACCCTTGATCTGTTCTGAACTTGACAAATATTGAAACATATCCGATATACATGATGCCGTTTCTTCTTCAAATTTGTATAGGACTGTCCATGTCTTGGTTAAAATAAACGTAAACGCTTGCATTTGTTTATCTAATTCATTTGATGTAGGGTTAACATCTTGGATGGGCTGTGAAGAATCATAGTTCAATAGCGGGATACCTGGTAGACCCAAAGTTTCTGGTGATAGATTCACATGCCAATATTTATGAATACCATAACATTCTGGATGCCAACAATGTATTTCGTTACCCTTTGGAAATTCAATATACTGATCAGATATTGGGTAATGACAACCTTTACAACGTTTAGAGAAATATTTCAGAAAATGGTATTTACAATATAACTGGTCATCATACATGAAACATTTTTTTATCCCACAAGGTTCTTTACATATGGTACATGAGAAATGTTCTTCATCATAACGACCACCGAATGCAGTATAATACAAACCACGTAAAGGGTTATCACAGACTTTACACAACAGATCGTGTCTTTTAAAATAATGGTACTGACATAAAAGAATTGGATCTTGGTTTGTGCTTTCCTGGAATGGAAAAAACTTGGGTTTCAATGGTTTATGACAATCATAACAAGTGAAACATTTTTCGTGATAATATTTACCCAGGGCCTTCAGCGTACCATCACCTTCTTTATTTGTGTGATATATTGGTTTATTACATTTGGAGCAAATTTTTAGGTTGGTTCCCACCATGGCTCCATTGTTATTGGCATTATTATTGTTAACTTGATTAGTGTTATTTGGAAATGTCTGATTTATAAATAATTGTTCTCCAATCGTCGGGTGTACCATTTGTTGTTGTTGTTGACCAGACATCATACACTAGGTTATGTTTGGATGTTTATGAGTTTTGAAAGTGGAAAAGGAATTGTGTTTGTCTTTGTTTTGATCTACGGGACACGAAAATGTTTAAACTGATCTTTAAATGAAAAATACAAAAAAATACTAAAATTGTATTGAAAAGGATGGGAAATTAGATAATAATGTGTATCTGGGGTAAATTATGATATTGATGTTGCAACAATGACTTTGCCACAGGTTGTCTTAGTGATTGTCTCATGTTAAAACTTGCCAAGTCTCGAAGATAAACAAAGAAATCTGGAGTAATATTTCTAAGTTTTTTTTATTTTTCAATTTTTCCAAATTTGGCAAGAAAACACGTTAACAATAAATGTTAGCTCAGCAAATAAGAGTAGTATATAAGCTAGGTTGATCTTCAGTTCTTTAAGAACAGGATGAGGATAGATATGAGAGTAATACTATCTATAAATGAATAATTTTTAAATGGGTATCTTTCTATATGTTTATATAATATTAGGTAAGTACATTACTTTTCTTTAGTCAGCATATTCTTTAAGAAATTGTAAATGAAATTCTTTCCATATAATAATCCATTCTGTTCCCGGAGGTAAGAATGTAGTTCTGACGTGGTAAGTACCTGGTTTTTGTCTAAAACCAGTACCTGGGACAACACATATACCTGTTGCATCCAATAATTTGTGACAATAATATTCATCTGGTTCATATCCAACTTGTTCAGCTTCATCTATGGCTCTTTTAGGTAAAGTCAATTTTGGGAAAAGATACATCCCACCTTGTGGTTCTTGACATTCAAATCCTTCTAAATTGTTGAAAATATCGTATAACAAATTAGCTCTTTCCTTCATATTATTATTGATGAGCTGACGTTCCTTATGATCCAGTTCATATGATTCGTCTCCAGGTTGTGGTCTTTTCACCATCAAATCTACAATGACTTGTCCAGTAGTACTTGCACAAAGGGAAATAGAGAACAAACGGAATATTTCCTCTTTTAATTCATCATGGAAGCCAATTACTTCCATGAAAGCACCTCTTTGACCACATTCTCCAGAGGTACCTTTTGAAGCTGAATGTAATGAAATTAACTGAACATTTTCATATTCACCTTGTGGATGTTGTTTTTGTAAATGTCTTAGAACTTTTTTCATAGAATGGAATTTAATTTCTCTTTTGAATATGTTTTGTTGATAAACTTCATCTGCAATGACAATAATACCATATTTGGCGGCAATGGTTAAGATATCAGCCAATGTAGCAAATGATAAAATTGCACCAGTTGGGTTACCAGGGTTAATAATAACAATTGCTTGTGGAGTAGTTCCACTAGATATAGAACTTTTTATAACATTTTCAATCTCTACTGGATCAGTGGCCCAACCATCTTCTTCATTCAAATAATACGGTAGCAATTCCATATTATACATGGCCAATAAAGCAGTATATAATGGATATTGTGGGATTGGTAATAATACCCCAGTCTTAGAATCTTTAGCGAAAAGACTAAATAATTGCATAATAGCCATAGTAGCACCATCAGTTAAATATAAATCATCTGGATCACAAATTTCCCCATCTCTTTTTGTAATAAAATCAGCAATATCATTTCTAATACCAACAATACCTTTAGTCAAAGTATAAGCACCCATTGATTTACCCACTTGTTTAATTAATAATTCAGCTCTTTCAATGACATCTTTATTATAAATCTTATTTTGAATCAAAATTTCTTTATGCTGTAAAATAGTTGGATTTTGAACAATCGACACCACTTGTCTAGTAAAAGTTAAAGGTTTTTGATCTAATAATTGTGGATTACCAATTAAAGCATTAACAACATGATCAAATGGTAAAGAACCTGGGTTTTCACGTAATTGATCCTCATAAGCTTGTAATTTATCTAATAACGGACCTCTAATAGCATATTCTGCTTTTAGTATATTAGCATTTAAATCAGAACGTGTCTTAGTTGGAGCAGGATTGAAAATAGTCATATTAAGTTTGAAGTTTTTTTGTTTATACTTCGATTTCTCAGTATATTTCTAAGACGATACATCTTAACATTTGGCTTCAATTGTTAGTTTATATACTCTTTTGTACTTTTGTTTTTAAATTACTGACTCACTTCATATTTCTCGAGCAAATAAGCTTATTGATCTTAAAAGTTAAAAATTTTCATTGTTTTTCATCCTTCATTTTACTTTTTTTTGATAGTTAACAAAGACAAGAACTAAACTGTGGAGTACTTCGTGTAGTTAATAAGATAGTGTTAGTTGTATTAAACCTTTAGCAGAGTTATTGGAAATAGCATCCAAATCATCTTGATTAAGAATTTATTTTCTGATTTAGAATGGAATCTTAAAATCGAGTATACTTCCATATTCTTTTTTTGAAAATGTCCCAAAATTCTGAATAAATTAAATAATAGAGGCAAACTTGCATAAAATAAATAGAAATCTCAATAAAAGGCTGATATAAAATATCTTCCGATGACCCACTTTATCCAAATAATTTGAGAAACCATTTCCACTTAACCAAGAGTTTTATTTGAGTGAGTAATAAATGGATTATACTGGGGCAAAAATTCAGTTTTTTATTTATCCGAATAAAGAAGTGCTATAACGATATTTTGAGCCATTTTACCATATTGCAAAATCTTATTCCTAGTTAAAGTTTTATTCAATTAATTAACAAGTTATGATCCGCAGGGAGCTAAAATTGTAAATGTCAATAAAAGATAAGGATATTAGTAGTTAAATTAAATTGTTGTCCGAGAATCCCCTAACTATAGTACCGGATTAAGGACCTTATGACGTGCTCGGATGCACAAATAGTTCACTTATCATCAAATAAACACTCAAATTAGATTATTTGTATTCTAGTTTACACTGGAAATATTCCCAATTAGGAAAAGCTATAACCTATTGGGTTGCTATTTTAAGCACGCCACATTTCCTGCACTTTGAAACCGGAAAACTGATAATCTGGGAATTTAAAGGAAAATAAAAAAAAAGTAAGGATGGAACAATAGCAAAAACGGCCCCTGCTCATGACATTACCAAATTGGGGAATTAGGACTTCCTAAACAGGAAGGTGCCCAAATTGCTGGGTTTCCCCGATTAGGCAACTCGGGTCTCATTTTAGAAAGGGCATCCCCTTTTAATTTCTTTTCATTCAAATTCCAATTTTCATCAATAGCGTGGTTCCCCTGAAATACACTAAAAAGTGTTTAAACTTTCCTTGACAGTGGCTATTTTTATCCCCCAGTTTCCCTTTTGATCTTGGGCACTTGCCTGAAGGGGCAATCCCCTGCAAAAGCTCGAAAGATTCTATTGTCTGGGCCTGCAGACTGCAGGTTCAGTGGCGCTATTGTATTGTGGAATTAGTTAAGTAAGATAAAGTGGGATAAGTTACTTTTAACTGCTGATTCATCTTGATCAGGGGCATTTGAAAAGATATACGGGAGAGTTGAAAGAATGAATGAAAAAAAACATATATAAAGACAGTATGGTTACCACAGTTTCAATACTCTTGCATGTACTTTCTTTTTTATTACAACTTTCATCCTTTACAATAAGAATCCACTGATCTAATCTCATCTACCCAGATATTATTAGAACAAACATAAAAAACAAACAGACAAGCTTTTATACACTCGCAAACAAAACAAACAAACAAACAAACAAACAAATAAAGATGAAGTTTTCCACTACTACTATCGTTGCTTTAGCTACTTTTATCCAAACCGTCTTAGCTGATTCAAGACCTATTTCTGTCGTTTCCGCCCATTCCGCTTCTAATGTCCATTTATTATCTTTACATGATGATGGTGAAGGCTTATTATTAGGTAAAGGTACTGCCGTTGGTATCACTATTACTGATGCCGGTGCAGTTAAATTCTCTAATGGTAAATATGCTGTTATTGATAAAGATGGTTATTTAGCTGATGGTGATGAAAATCAAGCCACTCTTGGTTGGACCATTGAACATGGTACTTTTGCCTTAAATGGTAATCAAATGTTCTATGCAGTTCCAACTTCTGACAAATATAATTATAAAGTTAGTACCAAATCTGTTGGTGATTCTACATATATTCACTTTATTGGTGCTACTTCTGATTCTAACAGAGATTATACTTATGTTCCAAAGGGTTCTGCTAACACTTCTGCTTCCAACTCTACCACTTCAGCTGCTCCTGCTCCAAAGACAACTGCCACTGTTCAACAAAATGAAAATGGTGCCAATAAGTTAGGTTTAGGTTTAACTGCTGGTATTGCCGGTGTTGCCGCTTTATTATTATAAGCCGTTGATTATAATATAATATTCAATTTTACTTCTTTTTCTTTAAAACAATAAATTTAAAAAAAAAAGTTAATCGTAATCCGCTCTTTTAGTTCATATAGGATTTTAACTATTATTGTTTTCATCAAAATAGACACTTTAATGACCATTCATTTAAATGATTCAAATATACCTCATTTCATTTTTCACTTAATTAATTAATTAATCATATGTAATATATATGTAACGTTCCTTTTCTAATATTAATTTTTTTTAATTTTATTTAAATTATTATTCTCCAAGATTTCTTTTGTACACTAAATCATCGGTCGTGCTGTTCGATATTTCAATAGCTGATGATGTTATAAGAAATTCAATTTAATAACATAAAATATTTATTAGAATCTGTATGTAATAAAAGCTTTCATTCATTGAACCTTTATACGATACGACATAAAAATTAGTAATACATATATCTTTTATCGAAATTATGAACAATAATTAGTGTTGGTTTTTTCTCTTCACTTTAAAATATATTCAAGCACCAATATGCTGCTGCCCAATAACTTCCAATAATCCAGGTATATGATGGAAGGTATCGATTATCTTCAAGCTGAATCGTGACTTTTTGCAATGCTTCCAACTTAATGATCAAAGGCTTTGTATGAACAATAGAATCTCTTTCTATTAGCTTATTAACCTATTGTAGGGAGGTGTGGGTCCCGCTCCGAAGTTTTTTGCAGGCTGAAAATAATTTTTCATTATGTGGAACAATACTGTTTTCTTTGGAAAGTAGGCTGGAGTAGTTAAACAAGAGATCTGCGACTTCGATGATTGTGTCAAACATATATAAAAGGTAGTAGTGCGTTGGTTCAAAAAAGGTTTGTTCCTTTGGTAAAGTATTATCGTTTTGACAAGATTAAAGAACCAGACTTTTTGTTTTATTAAATATAGCATTAAACTGCTATGGGTCTATTTAGAAAATTTGCTGCTAACTATTTCGATGATAAAAGATTAAACTGTACATTGTCACAGGACTCTCATATTCCACCTTCGCTAAGGTTTAACCAACAAAGATCGATGCCAATTATGAAACTGAAAACTCAAAGAGGTTATTATATGTTCCCATCTGTTCAAAGTTATGAAAAATTTAGAAGTAATGGTGATGATATTTCTTTGAATGAAGATGGTGTTGGCATTCCATTGTTTTATTTCGAACATACAAATTATAATCCAATAGATATTGGTGTGGTTTCAGAAGCAAACTTATACAAGATTCATATTTTCACTATCCAAAGTTCTAATGATCCTCCACCGTTCGATCATGGAGATGTTATTGCCATTGGTAAAAAATTCACTGTTTATCAAAGTTTGTTTTGTACTATATCTAAAAAAATAAATTTAACTAGAATTACATACAAGTTATCATTCAAAGGTCACGAAAATGAACCATATATGATGATTCATAGACCTCAATTTAGAGATTTAGACACTATGATTGATGGGTTTGTTCTTCGATGGCATGTTGCCTTCAATCCAATAATTGATAATGATCATTATGGATTAACATTATTATACAATGATGAGAAATCTTTATTTGATTCAGAAGTGAAATCTAAAACCACTATCGATCAAAAGGGTAAACCAATTCCTGAAACTCAAAAGAAGAAAATATCAGTAGCACATTATACTTCAGAAGATGACGATAATGTAAAGCTAATTTCTTATAAAATGGCTGACGTTATAGTTGGTGAAAATGGGTCACCAAACGCTTTTGGTATCACTAATGTTCCAATGTTAACTAAGATATTGGCTTGTCAAGCACTTTTAATTCATAGAATTGAAGTTGATAAAGATAAAGATAACAGAAACAGAAGAAGAGGTTTCCGTAACCCCGGAATGGGTATAATGAATCCGATCAATCCGTCGAGTCCTTTTAATTAAGCAAATAACATGATGTTTTGAGCTTGTATAGAGCCACTACAATCGTCAATATCATAAACACGGCAATAAATGCCGATGTTGGGTTTTTTACAAGTTTGCTTATCTCTCCAACAATAAGAAAGGTCTCCTTTTGAACGACTGGTGGGGTTGCTGTATCACGTTTTTCCCATATATCATGTAGAGAATTTTTCAACCCAGTGAGTTGAATGACTTTATTTGTGTGGTTCATGTTTTTATCATTATACACTCCTTTACAAGATTTCACGTATCCTCTTATTTGATCTTAAAACCTCTTCGGTTTATTCTCAGGTTGTTTCAAATCTGGAACAAAGGAGTTTGTTTTTGCTTCGTTATCTTTAAATGGGTACTGCAAATAAAAGCAATGACACTTCAATTTCAACACTGCTTGGAGAACTTGCACCAGCTTCAGATAGCAAGGTTGCTGATGATGTCCCCTGTGGTTAAAGTTACAGTTTCAGTTGCCACCACAGCAGCTAACACTTACAGAATTGAATCACAAGGTGTTGACACTTCTACCGATTATATGACAGCTAACAAATTATTTGTAAATAAAAGATTGTCACACTGAAAGATGAATTGTTTTAGCACAAAATAGAGAGACGTTTCACCAATGTGGTTGTAATATTGTTTGAAAATGCACCACTCTGCCCTAATGATAGTAATTTGAAAAAGGAAATTGGAGCAAAGTAGAAACTCCATTCAGGCTTTATGATACATTCTACACAAACTACTAATAAAAGAAAATAATAGCTTTAGTTCTATCAGTTTTTTCTTACTTTATCTCATTCTTTTATATTCTACAGCGGCTCTTAATGGTTAGTTTGGAAATGAAAATGTGTAATCAAATTCTTATTTAATAAATATTTACTAATTTAAAGAAAAAGAATAGGTTTTGGACATCATCTTATATTTTCTGAAAAAGAAATCTTCATAGCACTTTTAAGAATCAATGTAGAAATTGTTTTGCAAATAGAAATTATATTATAGTAGATAACAAATTATATTGTATAGCAAATTATATATTATAAATAGAAGTATTATTATCACAGAAATTAATGCAATTTCGTTTAGAATACGAAATGACAAAAGCTACCCGCAAAAAGAAAGAAACATAATCTTAGAAATACACCTAAGATTAGTATTGTCAAAACATAATATATTACAAGACTCATGAACGTAAAAAAAGCAAAAAATGTTAATTAAACCTAAATTGCCACTAATGTAAATACTATTATGTTATAATCTAAGAAACAGAAAGTAATTATCATCTATCCTAATTTAGCAATGAACCCCTTCTTAATTCTTGCATACAATGCAATAATTAAACACATAAAAAGTGATGGGAACTGTCATTTGTATAACTGTTCGTCTCTAAAGCTGACATTTTGTTGTAAATAGAATGTTTAGATAAAAATAAAATATATTAAATACTAAAGATTCAAAGAACCTCGTTCGATGATTCTTTCTCCTTGTATATAAAATATAAAAGATATAGAGAATAAAAAATAAAAAGTACAGATTCACAGAAATGTACTCTTCTTATATATGAGATATCACAGTCACAATATATTCAGTGTCTATAAAGAAAAAATATCTGGAGGTTAACCTGGTGACACTGGGGCGACTGAAAATAATATAATAGAAAAATTACTAGATTAAGACAAAAACATACAGTGTAATTATAGTGCATGGACTTTCATAGAGATACAGTGGATATTACCACAAATGGGTCTATCCCTATCTGTATTCCACATTCCATCAATAAACCATCTCGATATTGTTTATTGTTTTTTAACTGATCAGCTACTAACTTTAGTGAATATATTTTATTTAGATAAACTATTCCGCAAAAAAAAACTGGAATAAGACAGCACTAGGAATAGTTTAAATAAAACTGGTTACTTTATATATCAATTTTTTAATTATAGAATGATTGGAGATTGTTGGTTATAACATATAACAAACTGTATAATTATGTCACACTACAAAGACGGTTCTTATTGTTTCTGCATGAGTTATTGTTACAAAACAATACCCTACGTTAATTATATACATCAATTGTAAAAAGCGGGGTTTTAACAATATGAGTATTGTTATTTATATTTTTCTTTTTCTTTTGTTTTTTGGTCCATAATACTTGCTATATGGAAACAATCAAGGGAGGCCAATAAAATTATATATAAACTCCCCAATATTTTCAATATTTGCTCTTCAAGTTAAATTATTTTCTTATCTTGTAGAATACAATCTATTAACAAAGTATAGCTAATCACTGAAGTAAATATGGCAAAATCAAAGACAAATAAATCAACCAGACGTTCCAAAAAAAGAAACCAGGAGAAAAAGGAATTTACCCCAGAGCCAGAACCGAAGAAAGTGAAACACATTAAAGAAGAAACTAACACCACAGCAACCACAGCTACAAACCAACCAAATGTGACTACTCAGTTAAAAGAACATACCCCAGACACATCACAGGAATCCTCAGAATGTAAAACAATTGAGAAAGAATCATCATCCCCATCTACTGTTCCAACCTCACTAGTTACAAAAGAACTTGAAGAAAAAATTGCAAACAAAGACCAAACTCCAAATAAAGATGGTTATTTGAGAAATGGAAGAAAAGAATTAAAGAAAAAACAATTTAGAAACAAATGTTCACATGGCATGGTAAAAGATGAGTATTGTGTATATTGCGATTACGAACTTGTCAAAGAAGTTAGTGAAAAAATTTTGAGTTTACCTCATATTAATGTTGAAACAGAACAGGCTCGTCTAGACATTTTAGAAAAAAAGATTCGTGCTCATCCAGAAGATTACGATAAAATCTGCGAAGAGTTTTTCAAAGACAGAAATAAAAAGCAAGAGGTGTTACAGGAATGCACAGATCGTCTTATAGCATCTATGAAGCAAAGATGAAATAAAGTATTTTCTTGATTTAGAAGCTAAATAAAATGGAGCTCTTGAGAAATATCTGTTTTAAATTAATTTTTATTTTATTTATAATGTTTATCCTATGTTAAATGCTAGCTAGATACATATATATATACCCTATTTTTAATCAATTTTTTGTAGTTGAGTTTTGAAGCTGATAATGAATTCCATAATTCTACTTTTTCTATTTTATATCATTATTTTGATTCTTGTTTCTACCTCAATCATTACAGTTTATAACTCGACTACACAAATAAAATGGAACACAAAAACACTAATGAAGAATTAGTTAACATAAAGGAAGCTATTATAAATTGTTAAATGGAAACTAATAAAATACTCAATGTTATGATTGAAAACCAAAAAAAAATTATCAGGGAAATTAAATATGCAACTAAGCAGCCAAAAAAAAATAACCACTGTCGCTCAACAAAGCCCGACGCAATCCATATTGATTCAATTCAAAACTTGGAAGAAATGATGAGTCGAATTATGAATATTTTGGTGTTCGAAATTCTAGGTCACAACGAAGAAAATCCATTCTGAACGTGTTTCTAGAAGACGACAAACTCTGCTTGAAGTTATGGTTAATTTGCACAGGGAAACACATCCGCAAAATGAAGTTAATAATCTTAAATATGAAACAGTGTTAGAAGAATTATCTAATGTCCCCAATCATTTCTTTTCCGTCTTCAGCCATATCGTTAAATTTCTTATTAGTATCATTTGGTATCTTATAATAGTTTTTTATGTTAAATAATATTCCATGAGTTTTCTTGTTCTTCATTGTACTTGTGTATTGGACTTATAAAAGATATGGAAGTGTTGTTGCAAATGTTATATAATGATATTAATGCTATAAAAAAAGCTTCTTAGGTTAGATGAAGAAGAAAGGCAAAAAAAACAAATGATATTACTCTTTTCTAGAGGTGTAGCGTATAATCTTGAAATGGGTTGTTCCAATTATGTATTTTATTTTTGTCTGTGTTTTAACTGTTATTTATCTTGATTGTACCCTTCCTGATCAACGAAATACTGCCACAATATAATGCATTTTTGCTTCTTTCTGCTGCAATTAAATTAGAAAAACATCTTTTCTCTAAAGCATATTAATTGTTTTCCCTTTACACAAAAACTGTTTGTAATATATTGTATGTTACTTTGTATATGTTTGTGTTAATCTGGCTTTACCTGCCTTTTTTTTTTTTTGTAAACCTGTTAGCTTGCATAATTAAATATTCGTGTCTCCAATATACACAAATTTGATTCACAAAAACGCAAAAGATACGCAAACCAAGTGTATACCAATATCCGTTAAAAAGGACATTTTGTTAACTATTTATTATCGATTGAATTTATTAATTAGCAAAATGTCTTTTTAGCAGATATTTTGGGAATATAAAGTATCTCGAAGACTGTCACTGCATCGGCAAAGACCCTTAAGGACTTCTTTAAAGAAGAGCAATAACATATTAACCCACTAGTACCAAAGCAACAACTCTCATATTTCAATAATGATCACTTAGAAAACTGGATTAGAACTGGGAGCGGAAATGCACCGTTACAACAAAGGATGGAAATTAACAGAGAGCCATCCTTGAAAGACAATAGGGAAAAAAAAATTGGTGGTTTATAAAAATGTTCTTGAAACATTTATTTGGCGAAGAAGAGGTCCCAGACCAAGTTTTGAAAACTGCAGTCAACTCCTTGAACAAAGTAAATGAAATTACTACCAAAGGGATCAATATGACGAATGATATAGTTGATCATCAAAGTGGGGAACTTAGCCAATAACTTTCAACTCAATGCTTCTTTACGAGCTAAATTAGATGCTGAGAGAGAGGATAAATACCAAAAAGAGAGACTGTTAACTTCTGAGATGAACCAAAAAGTTAGAAATTTGACTCATGAGATATTAAAAATTGAGCGAACTTTGAATGATAAGCTAATTGAATGCAGAAACGAAAAGGTGGAACTAAAAGAAGAGTATATAAAACAGACAGAAATTCTAAAGGCACAACATGAAATTGATACAAAAAGGATATAAGAGTTAGCTACTATAAGGTTGAATTGATTCCACGTTGCACCAAACTAGACTAAAACAAAATTTATTGTCATAATTTAAGTTTTAAACTAAGTTACAACTTGAACACAATATTTTAACTCAATACTAACTAATAAAACTACTAATAGAAACCAAATAAATGTTCAATAGAGACAAATTTGATGAAGACCCAGAAAATCATTTTCAAAAAGTTCACCATGATGAGGACTCCGCTGAACAATCTTATCTCAACATCCCATCCACAACTGTTTCCTCAATTAGTTTGAAAAAAATCATTAAAATTGTGTTATTATTAACTTTTATCACCAT
>JAKTQC010000017.1:0-212178 GCA_030558655.1 Monosporozyma yasuniensis | reverse complement strand
AACCAGTAGCAGATAATAATATCATATTAGCCATTATTCTTATATTTTACCAGTGTAATTCCGAGAATATGGCATTTGCATAAGAAAATCTAAGATCAATCCCACTATATTAATATGATTTGATGATAAACATGTCAAAATACTGAGTCATGATTCTTAAATTTAAGAATCGTTTTATGTTGTTATGAATTTCAAAAATGTCTTAATTAAACTTCATTTAAATTACTAACTCCCATATTTTGCAAATCAACAGTCAATAACAGATCTAAATTTAAACAAGATCCTATTTATTGATCCTCATCTTAATAAATAATTCCAAATTAGAACTTTGCTTTCAAACAGTTTATTAACTAAAAGTAGAACAAAATTAGACTTACTCAACTGTCGATTATGTTCTTAGTTGCTTGATGAAATATGCAATTGTATGCCCTCATATTTCTATTGAAATTCTCTTCTGGCAGGGAATAGATGATCATATCACCTGATACTTATTTAACTAGACTCGAATTATGAAGACCATCATATACTAATATATCATCAACTATCTATTTTGAAAGAAAAGTAGAGGAAAATATCAATATATAGTTAATTAAGTTATATATTATATATCTTAATATTCCATCAAATTGATTTTCTATTGTATCATTTCCAATCTTCTTCATCTCCCAATTCCTTTAGCTGCAATTATATGTACTATCCAATGGAATACTGTTGGAAATTCATATTATAAAAAATAAGATATAAGACCTAATAAAAATATATAAATTTGTTAGTATAGTTACTAACGAGATGAAATAGTACTATGTTTGTTATCACAATACAACATAACTATAATTATGAATAAAAATTTTTCACCATGCAGTAAGATTGCATGAACAACATTGCGACAAATTACAGTACTGCAGAATGGGAAATATTCTATATATAAACTCATAAGATTTCTCCCATCTACTAATGATTTCCTAATTTATTATTTATCTTATAATTATATATTATAACTCTCTTCATAGTAGAAGGGAGTATGGCTTATTTAGGTAAATATAATATATCATAGTATACTATCTTCAGAACAACTCCAGATACCTGTAAAACAAAATGTCTACAACAGAAACACAACCTATAAATTCACAATCCGAACAGTTTTCTTATGTCAGTCAAAAGGTTTGCAAAAAACAAAAGAAAAGTATGTAAAACCATATTGACACAAAAAGAATTTATACAATTTAACAGATATTATATACTACAACCGATGTTTGTATAAAAGAGTGATAATTAGTATGGTCTGAATAGAAGGGCCCATTTGATTTAACTGTACCGTCAATACTAAATTTCAAGTAATTGCTATTATGAATACTGTGAAATTAAGTGACCTCCCACCTTAAACAAACTGATTACAGAATCTATCCAACCAAAAAAGAATAATTTTGTTGCCTCATATTGATATATTGGATATAACTTTATAAAAATTTGTTGATTACTTACTAATATTATTGCACCTATTTGGTGGGATTAAATACTTTACCTCTCTTTAAGGTTTGGAATCTCTTTAGAATACTATCTTAGGTGGTTTTGAAAAACCTGAAATGAAATCACCCAATTTTTTTTCTAATATGATATTGAAATAGAACAAAGGGATATCAAATAAGGGACGAAAGATACTTTATAAAAAAGATCGCGAAAACTATAACAGCATTCGATTACTATTTACAATCCACAAAAATACAATTAAAAAACGAAGTTATTTAGTAAACGATAATAACTATTTCTATTACTATATCACTGATCTCTTTTGATTCTAGTATTTATTTTGTCTAACCTATCCATCCGGTAAATTATTGGAATACCACATCAAATCCACTCTAATCTTTCAAAATTTACGGAGAAACGTTAAATGGAGAACCATGTTTACACAATACAATATGACTGAAAATATTTTAATAAGGTTATACTAGTATCTTAAACAACGGTAAGTTCGAATTTTTACTCATTTTATTATGGCTGGTTTTTTAGATCCTGATTATAGCTTCGCTTGAAAGATTTATTTGTGTATGTGATATATGCTGGGAACTGTCATTTGTATAACTGTTCATCTCCAAAGCTGACATTTTGTTGTAAATAGAATGTTTAGATAAAAATAAAATATATTAAATACTAAAGATTCAAAGAACCTCGTTCGATGATTCTTTCTCCTTGTATATAAAATATAAAAGATATAGAGAATAGAAAATAAAAAGTACAGATTCACAGAAATGTACTTTTCTTATATATGAGATATCACAGTCACAATATATTCAGTGTCTATAAAGAAACAATATCTGGGGGTTAACCTGGTGACACTGGGGGTGACTGAAAATAATGTAATAGAAAAATTACTAGATTAAGACAAAAACATACGGCGTAATTATAGTGCATGGACTTTCATAGAGATACAGTGGATATTACCACAAATGGGTCTATCCCTGTCTGTATTCCACATTCCAGCAATATATTTATTAGAGACACATTACAGAATACGAAAATTGGGTTCTTCCTTTGTTCTGTTTTTTAAAGGTACACCAATTTGGAAATAGAAAAAAAATAACCACAAGGACATACATTAAAATGTATCACAACAAAGATAACTGAATCCATATCTTCATTCACCAATTTGAAAATTTCTTTGTGACAACGATAAAAATTACATGAACCAAAACTGTATTATATCTATAAATGGAGTATATAAGTCGTTAATCTATGGTACAGTACTAATGGACATATTATATAGGGTTAAGAAAGGAATAATGAAAACAAATTAACAGAAATTGTTTAAATTAATAAGGCAACAGCGGCTAAGACACCAGCACCTAAACCAGCGAAGGTCTTGGCAGCACCATTTTCAGTTTGTTGTTCAATAACTGGCTTGGAGGAAGTAGTAGAAGTTTCGGACTTAGTAACTTGAGCAACAGTGGATGGAGTGACGGTTTGAGCCTTAGTGGTAGTGGTAGAAGCCTTTTCAGTAGCTGGAGCAGAGGAAGTTTTCTTAGTTTCAGCAGTGGTAGAGGTGGAAGAAGCAGCGGCGGCAGCAGATTTCTTAGAGTGACAAACTTCGTCACAGACAGTAGCAGTGACAGTAGAAGTTTGTTCAGCAGTAACAGTGGTAGCAGAAGCAGCGGCGGCAGCGGCCTTCTTAGAGTGACAAACTTCGTCGCAGACAGTTTCGATAACAGTAGAAGTTTCTTGGGCAGTAACAGTGGTAGCAGAAGCAGCGGCGGCAGCAGATTTCTTAGAGTGACAAACTTCGTCACAAACAGTTTCGATAACAGTAGAAGTTTCCTGGGCAGTAATATCAGCAGTAGAAGATTCTGGTGGACAACTGGTGATAGTGGTGGTACCGGTATGTTTGGAAACAACGGTAGCCAATTTAGTGTCCACAGCATAGTTATCAGCAACTGGGACAGAAGCGTTAGCAGCAGCAGAGGAAGCAACGACAGATGAGGCAGCAATAGCGGAAACGGATGATTTGACAGAAGCAGCTGGAGCAGATGAAGTAACAGAGGAAGTAGCAGCTGGAGCAGAGGACGTAGCAGAGGAAGTAGCAGCTGGAGCAGATGAGGTAGCAGAGGAAGTAGCAGCTGGAGCAGATGAAGTAGCAGAGGAAATAGCAGCTGGAGCAGAGGAAGTAGCAGAGGAAGTAGCAGCTGGAGCAGAGGAAGTAGCAGAGGAAGTAGCAGCTGGAGCAGAGGAAGTAGCAGCTGGAGCAGAAGATTTGGCAACTGGGGAGGAAGTGGTAGTGGTGGTAGACTTGGCAACTTGGGAAGAAGTTGTGGTAACTGGAACAGCGTTGATACCTTCGACCGCAATTCCTTCATCGTCTAGAAAGGATGAAAGAGCTGGTAAAAGTCTGGTAGAGTACCATGGTACACCAGTAAACATGGATTCCATTTCAGAGTATTGAATTGCAGAAAATAAGGTAGTGTAGGCATAATCAGTTCTGGTGGAGGCCTTTGCTTGAAGCATAGCAGAAGTCATATACACAGGAGCAGTATGACCTGGATTATCCATGCTGAATCCTAAGTAGTCCAACATATTATGACCAATATCGAGAGCATACACAGCAGCTTCTGCCATTACAACAGCTTTATCAGTTGGACCTACAGTGGTTGTAGCAGGAGAAACCGCATTGGCAGCATTAATAATTGAAATGCTCACTAGTAAAGTTTTATTTAATCTGACCATTATAAGTGTGATTGGTTCGTGTTGTAGTTTGTTGTTATTTTAATTTTGATGAAAAATATATTCTTATCAAGAAAATTAAATTTTATACACTAAATAAAAGTCTACTTTATATATAATTTTTATCTTTAGCGACATTTTTGTCAAATTATTTTTATAGGCAAACATAGTTACATTTCATCAAAGTATGTATTCAATTCTTTTCCACTGCGACCTCTATTGCATCCTATTTCTTTTAATGGAATATCTGGTATGCACTGATTAAGGTGTTAAACGAACTGAAATGTACATTTCGTATAGACTTGGTTTGCTCTAAAAACAAATCTACTTGTATTGTTCGGATCTTATAAATTGTAAACAGGAATCGAAAATGTTTTTTTATTATTACAAAACAATAGCATGTACTTTTACACAACTTTTTTTGAGACATATTGTTTAACGAATCTCAGTGAAAACACGTTTACGATAACTTTTATTATGGGTCAA
This sequence comes from Monosporozyma yasuniensis, assembly GCA_030558655.1. Lineage (NCBI taxonomy): Eukaryota > Fungi > Ascomycota > Saccharomycetes > Saccharomycetales > Saccharomycetaceae > Monosporozyma > Monosporozyma yasuniensis. The sequence goes on along the minus strand of JAKTQC010000017.1, from coordinate 207,480 downwards.
TTTTGGTGTTATTTTGCATGCTACCGTATTTGGTAATGTTAACACCTAAAACTAAACGACCACATAAGAAATGTCATCTACATAATGAATAAAGAAACTAAATAATTATTAATTCAACTAACAATCCACTCTTGTGTTAAATATTTTCTACGTCCTACATTTATCCCGAACGAAGTTAGTATTGAATGCAGTAGCAAGATTAATCTTTACCTGATGTATTTTGTATTATTGTCACTGAAGGAAACTAGACCTAGATGAGTATGATTTTCATCTAACGTAAACACTTTCCAACACCTAAAATGTAGACACAAAAAAATAATCATTTTAAACATATTACTGCACCTTAACAAACTAGGGTACCTTAGCGAATAACCCAGTTTTTTAAGGAGAGATTGTATATGTTATAATACTAGTAAACAGAGATAATAAAAAATGTGTCACTCAGTGACTCACTATTATATCACCATGCTTATAAGGTAACATGTTCTTTCCAATTTTATGGCTATTGGTTATTGTTTTTTAAGTGTTAGTTAAACTCTGTTTCCCTGTGTGTTTTTTTGCACAACCTAAGATTACTAAAAACGTACTAATTTTCAAGGAACGATCACCCTCTAAAACAATTTTAAAATATCTATAAACGAAAAAAATCAAATGTGAAATACTTTGGGGAAAAAGGCGCCTGCGACCTAAATAAACACGCGTACCCGAGGCCTATTGTAGTTAGCTGAAAAAGAAGTATTCTCGTTTATATCTTGCTGTTGCCATTTTAGGCAAATATTCAATCTACTGTTCCAGGAAATTTCGTGACTTTCGTTGTTTAAGAAAGCACGTTTAGATCTTGCCAAAATTATAAAATCTTTCTTTGTTATTTTTTGATTTCTCTTAATGGGGCCTAATGCTTTACAGGAAAAACCAACATGTGCCTTACATAGTTATCTAATTAAGATATGTATCTATTAGATCCCTTGCAAATATGATTTTATTGTGGATTGAAAGAGATCACAGAAAATATTACACTAACTAAATAAGAATTTCATTAATAACAACTACAAAGCATTTTAACAAAAATAATTAATCTTGAATATTAGAATAAAATACGTTATATATAGATAAATAGATTTAAAAAGTTGTATAAAATTTGGGTACATGGGTATAATTATCTAAATTAATAAGGCAACAGCGGCTAAGACACCAGCACCTAAACCAGCGAAGGTCTTGGCAGCACCATTTTCAGTTTGTTGTTCAATAACTGGCTTGGAGGAAGTAGTAGAAGTTTCGGACTTAGTAACTTGAGCAACAGTGGATGGAGTGACGGTTTGAGCCTTAGTGGTAGTGGTAGAAGCCTTTTCAGTAGCTGGAGCAGAGGAAGTTTTCTTAGTTTCAGCAGTGGTAGAGGTGGAAGAAGCAGCGGCGGCAGCAGATTTCTTAGAGTGACAAACTTCGTCACAGACAGTAGCAGTGACAGTAGAAGTTTGTTCAGCAGTAACAGTGGTAGCAGAAGCAGCGGCGGCAGCGGCCTTCTTAGAGTGACAAACTTCGTCGCAGACAGTTTCGATAACAGTAGAAGTTTCTTGGGCAGTAATATCAACAGTAGAAGATTCAGGTGGGCAACTGGTGATGGTAGTAGTATTAGAGTAAACCCTGGTAGAAGTGATATATTTGGTTTCAACACCGACACCTGGGACACTAGTAATTTGGGTTTCAACAACAGCAGCATCAGTAGCTGGGGTGGTTTCAGCAGCTGCCTTAGCAGTAGTTTCAGCAGCAGCCTTAGTGGTAGTGGCAGCAGCAGCCTTAGCAGTAGTTTCAGCAGCAGCATCAGTAGCTGGGGTGGTTTCAGCAGCTGCCTTAGCAGTAGTTTCAGCAGCAGCCTTAGTGGTAGTGGCAGCAGCAGCCTTAGTGGTCGTGGCGGCAGCAGCCTTAGTGGTAGTGGCTTTGGTTGAAGTCACTTGTTGCTCAACTGGAACACCAGCAGCTTCTAAGGCTGGTTTGATTCTTGAGGAGTACCAAGGTAATTTGGTCACAAATGATGAAATATAGGCCATAGGAATAGAGGAATATTCAGCAGAGTAATCACCGTTTGGATCGCTTGATAGCTCCGCACCAACGGACATCAAAGCTGGAGGAATAGTATCAGCATCAATGAAAGATCCCAACCCATTTGCATAATCAATTAAAAATTTCCCAACATCCCCAAGAATAATATCTAATTGTTTCTTTTGGACAGTAGAGATATCGTAAGCAGCAGCAGAGGCAGTTAATGTGGCTAATAAAGCAGTAGTTTTGGTGTTCATGGTGAGTAGTAAGCGAATGACTATTTTTTTTGGTTCTTTGGAATGAAGACAAGTTGAAATTGCAAATAAAAAGTGTTACGAGATGATTATCATTCTAAAGAAATGTAACCGACCATATTTATATATTTCAACAAGATTGTTTAAAGTAAAAGCATGATCTGGAAAGAAAAAGCAGCATTCTCTTTCACACCACAAAAGCTTGCACTCGTAAGAAGGCAAACAAACGTGACTGAGAAAGATAATGGTTCATTGTTCATTTCAATTTCCAAGATTTATCAATACAAAGATTTTTCGAATTAGAACCTCGTTTACTTTAATGTCTATCTGTGCGAGCTGTGTACCACGTTGAACAATACATTTCTCTTGTGTTCAAGGTGGGGTGTTTATCCTTTTCCTGTTTGAGAAAGTGGAGCCTTTTGTGCATTTACATATTGTTTGGATCGTTTAACAACCCTCGAGGAAGAGAAACGCGATTTTTCTCTCGTTTAAAATCTTTGATTTGTATATTTGTTTGTTTACTTTTTGCAATGTTAAAAAAACAACCACCTGGACGCCATTTACGAAAAAATGTCTTTGGGAGGAACGAGATTTCTTGTTGACAAATTGTGTTACTTTCGTGTATGAATATATCTGTACTTAGTTAAACCCTGCATTTTTTGGTGTCCGCCTTTCCTGAAGCAGCGTGCCAGGGTTTTGAATTTTTACTACTTTTTAACTCACTGTTACGATTATACTTGTTATGATTCCAACCATATTAACATATTAACTTCTAATTGCGAGAATAATAGCAACATGAACCCTCATGAGGATACATAACACTATTGGAATCCAATGGCTTCAGTGTCTGGTGTATTATGTATAAGAGTATTTCTACCAAAGTATATATATGATTCTCTGATTCTTTTCCTTATTAATATTGGAAATTTTGGAAATATTCAAAACTCCATCTTCAGTAATATATTGATCACCACTACACCATGAAGAGGAAAAGACGAAATACTTAATTACTTCAATTATAATTCATGTCATATTCCATCGAAAAGCTACCATAACATTACCTTCACAGTAGTAAGGTTAATTTAATTATTAAAGATAAAGGCATAAAAAGTAATAAAAAAAGACTGCATAGAAGTATATATAAAATTATTTAATCATTCCACAATACAATTCATTTCGTTAAATGAAGCATCATACTCAATCTGACATTATTTAATTTGGGATTCACACTTGATTTTTGACTATTATTATCTGTTGCTATGATTTTCAAATTGATAGATATTATAAGATAGGATTTCCTTAATCTATGAGAGATTTATAGACCAAGACCACCATAGATCTATTAATTATGATTAATAATACGTTCTGGACAGAGGATCCTATTTCAATATCTTATTGATCGCTACAATATCAATATTCTGTAAGTTGCTATAATTTTCAACATTTATATTTTTACTGTCTAAGGTACAACCAAGACTTCACTATATCGGATATCTATGAACTATGGATGAGCATATCATATTGCTTCTTTACTTAGTATGATTGGACAACAGATGACCACAAATATGCTATTATGAATTATAAATTAATATAATTTAAATGATATGAAATTGAGCATCGAAGACTAGGCCAATGACTAAATACCGTTATAACTCAATGGATAGTGATCATTGACATACTGTAGATAGTTTACTAAAAATTTCCACTTAAGACATGACTGTATTTTCCCACTATTTAATATTTCAATATTCTGCTATAAGTAATTTGAAGATGACACTATTTGAAGGAATCCAAGAGATCTGAGGTAGTAATATAACTATCTGAAATCGAATTACTATGCTATATCACCTATCTTAGTGCAATTCCATGAATTCAATGGCTCGTGATACACAAGATTTTTACGTATTCCAATGTATTAAGACATGGTTCAATTCTACGGCCATGCTACATACGAAAGGGTGTCTACTTTTCTATAATATATACATTTATTTAATCTAGTTAGACAAACTGCACCACCCAACGAGACAGTAAGATATTGTCATCTTGGTTAAATTGACGTCTAAAGGTACCATGAGCAAGGTGCTAAACCATTATTACGATCTGATTTCAGTCATCTTCATAACTTTTACCTAACCTTGTTCAAACATAGTTATCTCAAACATGGTCAAACCATCTACTTCCATGTACACTATTTCCAATCTCAAAGCAGTGGACTAAGTAAATTTAACCATCTTCTTAACTGTTTCATTATTTTTTGCTTAGTCAAACTCTATTTTCCTTTGTCTCATATTTTATCAAATTTTTCAATTTCAATTTGTGATTTTGTGGAAACATATTCCAAATTCTGAATGCAGATTGACTAACTAGATTCAGGAAATTGCTGCTAAAATCGAGTTGGCGGCAAACTCCAGGAAGTCGACTTCCATCTCCATTGTTAAGCCAAAAAGTCGCCTTCCATCGTGGCCCATTTCACCACTTTGTAGGCTCGCCAGCGCGTTTATCAATATACTGTGTTGAACGCCGTTCACTTATTTCTACAACACAACCCAGAATTCAAGCCGGAGGTCTCAAACGCATTACGATTTCATCTAAACCTTTTGTGTATCGCTTTTGTAAAGAACCAATTGAGGAATTATGACATACAATCATGTGACCTGGGTAACGCCAATCACTAACCCAAATGACACACTCATTGATCAACGACCATTTCATCTTGTCGAGCATCTCGAGTGACTCTCAATATTGCATTTTCTTATAAAATGACCATTGATCATTCGAGCCTTCTGGAGGTAATTTTCATACTCTTATATATTTATTTATATTCCAGTTCGTTCTAGAAAACTAAGTCATTATATAGTCTACACTCATTTATTAATATATGTTAGTTATAATTGTCTTATGTTGTAACAGACATAATTGTCCTTTTTTTTGTTACTATTTTGAATATTCATATTTAATCTAGTAATCTGGTAATAATACTATGAACTATTATTCTATTAGATATCCATTATATAAGGTAAAATATATAAATTAATAAAAAAAAATATAAAGAGAAATAAAGTTTAGATAAACCAGGATGTTCTCGTTTATATATGATTAACAGGTAGAAAGGATAAGATAGAATAGGGTAGAGTGCAAGAGTTTTTTGTTAATAAAAAGAAACGTGAGAACTCATATTATAGGTAATTATGGATGTACACCCATTAATCATATTAGTCGTAACCATTGTATTCCCATTATGATGTTGGGATATAGTAACCATACTATATTATCATAATAACCTAATAGCCATAGTATATTACAACATCTTATATACATCGATTATTACATTTTTATACTAAAGGAAATAAAATATTGGACAACCATATTTATACTTATACTTATAAGGCATTAATAGTAATTTAAAGCGAAGCACATTTTTAGTAATATGATAAATTGCTCACCAATGAAAATATAAAAAGCTAAAATTAAATAAAAATATTGAATAAAAATATAGAAACCTACTTAATTATCGGGTAAACAACTGACTAAATTAAAAGAATCTTCATACTCAATTTGGCATGGAATATCTGCAGGAGAGTTGAAACTGGTCTCATTACTGTATAAGGCCCTAACTACTCCCCCCCACGTTGAGTCAATAGATCGAATAACTACGCAGAAAGCAGTATAATGTTCTACATACGCAAAATATTCAGTAATCCAAAGTGAAGCACCGAGAAGATCGTTTTCATCAGGAGCCTTACAACTATCTGACATACTGTCGTAGGATTCCACGAACATATCCCATCCGTCACTAGGATTGGTGGTTGTGTTACCCATATGTACCAATCCACTACTACAACCATTAGGACTAGAAGAGTTTGCTAAAATCCCATATATATCTTCAGACGATGACAGAGGGTCAGCGTTAATGTTTAATGTATCGTCATGGGCATATGATGACATGTAAATGTTTACACTATTAATAACTGTAGAGCAGTAATCTTTGGAAGGAGTCTTTGCAGAACCAACAGTAAGGTCATTACCTTCCAAAATGTCTGTCGAGGTCTTACACATTGGAGGGATTGGAAGAGAACTAACAGACCCAGAAGCTAATTTTTCGTAGGAAGCTTTCAAAGCTACAGCACAATCGTCAGAGATACTTGAAGAGGAAGCCAGGGCAAAAAATACGGGAGTAATTAATGTAGAAAATAACATCAGATGTAGTAGTTTGGTATTGTTGTGTTTTTAGGTTAAAAGACGAGAAAGAACCAATAAAATTAGAAAAACTCACAGAATATCGAAACAAAAATGCAACAATACAAGTTAAATGTCTTCTATATATATAAATATTTAAGAAACAGAATTATTATGTTGTATCGACGACCTGCCTTTTTCATTTTAGAATCACCTTATTTGATACACTTTTTTTTTCTTTTTCTTTCCAGCATAGGTTTTAGTAGCATGCAACAAATACTTTGAAAAACATTACTGATACCAGAGATATTAGTCATTCCTCATGAAGTATGAAAATAATTTTCTAACCCCCCATTAATCTGCTCTCCACCTTGTTTTGGTGTGAAATTCCTACCCCTGGAGTTACCCAAAGTGGATACAAAATAAAACAACCGATTCAAAATAATATCTCATACATTATTTGATAACACTATTTCAACCTACATCACACCATTTTGTTCATTGGTGTACACTGTCTCCTTGCTTTTATTGTTCAGTGTCTATTGTCTTACCATATATGGGCCTAGGGCTTTTCTTTTCTTTTTCTATATCTCTTCTCCATCATTACCTAAATAGTGATTTATCACACCACCCATCAGGAATGTTTCCACAAGATAACACATTTGCCAACATAGATCGTTGAACTATACTATAAATCAGATGATGTTTACATACCACGACTTAGAACAATGGCAATTCAGATAAGTAATAAAAGCACCGCTGCAGAAAACGAGCCATATCTAACTGTTACAACACGGAAGGATTTCCATTTCCAGCGATCTCGTGGGGTTACCTGTTCAGAAAATGTTCTTGTTGCCCCTCTGTTTTCCTTTTCTGGACATCGATAAAGTGATGGCATTTGAAGGTTGCATGTTTTTTCTATTGTCGGTGTTTTCACTTACATGTTTTTTAATTATTCCCGAAAGTCCGCTCTCTAACAGTTTCTTTTCCGTTGCTCTTTGTCTGATCTGGTGACTTATCCAATGCTAACATACGATTATTAATAAAACTAATTTATATTCAGGTATCAGAACTTCCAAAATATTTGTTGCTTCCACCAAGAATCAATGTAGCAGCAGATGAATTCTGCTTTTTAAGGGTATTTTCTTTTCTGATTGCAATTATTAACTTTAAATATTCTTTCAATGCGATTCCTACTGGATCCTCATCAATTAAATCATGTTTCAATAAAGCTATTATTAAACTCGATGATAATCAAGCTGATTATATCTATGCAGATAGCAGAATGGAACTGTATTAAAGGATCTATTTACCTTATGGAAATTCAGAATTGATGAATTAGATGCTATCTTACAAGAAGTCACTAATGAAAAGAATATTTACTTGTTATCCTCATATTTGAGAATATGGAGTATGAATCATTTTAAAATCGCCAGGAATGCAAGAACAGTCCAGTAATTTATATTCAGGTATTAATTTTATATTCAGGTAGTGTTCTTCCACCCCACGCCAGTTCAGATTCTAATCTTATCGTACTCTGGACGCGATGGTTATTTTTCATTACAAGAATGTGTTCATGTTGCAACTTTCAACTGTCATTAACCCACATTTAGTGCCCAAAGTTCGAAGTATGAGAGAAACAGGCCATACTCTTGTTGTCCTTTTGGTTCTCTCTCAACTAATTTATTATATAAATAGGCTATAATTGTAACTGCAGGGTAATTTTCTGGGAAAGAGACTTCTAAAAACAATATTATTATTCCTAAAACTACACCAGATACTCACCATGGTATTATCGATTTCTCTACTAGTACTTTCTTCTATTTTTAAGCTAGGTTCCTCAATTAACAGTGAATGTGCCCAACAGATTGAAGAAAGGTTTTCAGCATTAGCAGCTAAAGCCAGTGTCGCAACTGAAAGTGCTGTTAACTTAATTGAACCTGTCCTCCAGGTCTGTCATAGTGTTGCCCAAAACATTTTGACTAAAAATGACCCAGTTGTTGATTATAAAACAAACTACAATACTTTTTGTTCTTCTCCATCTACCTTCCTTAACACATCAGTTGTCACATATTCATATGATCTGAACATCGCAGTTAGTAACATTACATTTATTGGATCGGAAATGGCGACCTTTGGAGACACAATTTTCGCCAGTTTTCTAAATGCCCATACTTGTAATAGTGGTTTAACTTATATTCCTAATGGTGAATATGGGTGGAATATTTGGGCAGAGGAATTTAACACAAACAACTTGAGTTGTTTGAGCCCCAATCCTTTTGTTGTTGCTGGTACACAACTAGTTGCCTTTGAAAACCTAGTTGCTGACAAAAAAACATCATTTTGTGTAACTCTTGAAGGGGATGATGGCTGGAGAGGTACCATTCGTGGAGAATACACAAATACTAATGATAGAAGATGGCCTAATATTGCCTCAATTCCCTGTTATCGTTCCAATGTGGGTTTCCCAGTTGTTACAAACTGTTTTAATGAGATATCCGATGTTTATTCCTTTTAACCAGACCCTTTGGGGTGGATATGCTGATTCGGTTTTCTTATCTCATTAATGTATAACATACCTTACCTTGTTTGCACATACTTCGTCTGGTTCATGAATTATCAAGGCCATCCCTAAGTTCTTTTTGTTTTTGTTTTTGTTTTTGTTTTTGTTTTTGTTTTTGTTTTCTTATTATATTATATTATATTTCTATCCTTTCCTATCTTCTCAGAAAAAACTATGTAAGTGTCACCATATGGTGTTATATATCTTTATAATGTTACATAATTCTAAAAGGTACATTTCGACCCTATTTTTTTCTTGTTGAACATTCCGAGGTAATTAATACAGTGACCCATCCACATCAATTTCTTCCTAACTAGTGATCAAGTTTACCATGATCTTTTCCAATCTAAATATTGTGATCCAAAACCAAAACCTGTGTGATTGGTACACTACCTGGTACAGTGTGGTTAACTACTTTAATGTATATTCAGATTGTACATAGGCCAATCCACTTTTTTACCCAGTAGTGGGTGTCATTAGGTGGTACTAACCGACCAGACAACTATTAATCAATTCTTAAAGATTCACCTGGTTACATATATATAGAGGATATATCTCTTAAAAATAAGATACTGCATATATCAGTAACCACATATATACATGATTTAAATGGCATGAATGTATGGAATATACTAATATTTCTTTAGTGATACGCATAAAGTGTTTGTTATGAAAGTGGCCAAGGTAAAAAGGCATGAAAGTGTGGGAAAATATTGGGCTAAAGTTCAGGTAATTCGCCCATATTATCGTTAATCACTCTTGAAAATAAATCAAAATTGGCTTCTAGAAATTGGTTTAAGAAATCTTGATTGCTAGTGATAGGAGAATCAGCAGAGTTTGGAGTTGAATCATTTGATAACGTTTCCGGAAAACTTTTAAAGTTTATGCTTGAGTTATCCATCAGATTATTCATTTGTCCTACCAAATCTAATGATATATTTCTCAATACATTATCATTAGCTAAATAACTTTTAACTAAATCTTGATTTTTAGGTCCAATACCCCATTTTGAGTTTACTTTCTCGATGATCCGTTCAGGAATACTACTAGAATTAAATATTCTATTCCAGTATTTGTTAACCATTATTGTCAAATGACCCTCATCTAAAGTATACACCAAATATCTAACCATTTGTAATGCTTGATATGCACCGATGTAATTTTCTTCCAGTTTTGCACAGCCTAGATCAGCAGTCTTTGCCAAAATATCTGTCAACCTAAACAAACATTTATTTATCGGGTTAAATTGATTGCTGTCTATATCAATACTAGATTTTTTCAATTGCTCTTTCTTATAACTAAATCTCAAAGCAAAACTGAATAACGATCTCCAGAGTCTGATTAGAGTGAAAAATATGGCTTTGTTTAAACAGAATTCATGTTCTTTTAAGATGTATTTTGAATAGGTTCCATCTAAGTATTCTAATACCAGTTCAGATAAGTTTAAAAATGTTTCGAATGTTTTGACAAAGAAGAATTCGTATAATTCTATCCATTTTGGAATCTTTTCTTCTGAAAGACATTTCTGTTCAAAATAGTACAATAGTATTGAATATGCACCAAGTATACCAGATGTTCCAATTATATTGACATGAATATTATAGAAATTTTTGATAGCGTCTAAATTCATTGTTGCATGTCTCCAAGTTTCTTCCTTTATAGTATTACTTCTGATTTCAATTTTTACTAATTCATCAAAAGAAAACTTATTTTCCATATACAAAGATAATTCATTTATAGTATCCACAATTGTTGTCAAATCTTGATTTCTTAGAGTCGGTGACATCAGCAGCATTAACTTACCCAATTTAGAATGAAAAGTGTATAGATCTTCATGTATAGTGAAAAGTTTGAAATCAAAAAGAGAGGACTCTTTGAATCTTTCATTTAAAATCGCGGAAACACCATCACTAGGTAATTTAAACAATTCAAGATATTTAGCATCCAATTCAGTAAAACTTCCTTCCAAGGTACATACTTGTAATTTGATTGATTGTAATGATATCCACAATTTTCTTTTGAATAAAACACTTCTGTAATCAAAATCAGGATTATTCTTATATCTATCAAATTGACCAGGATCATTATAGAGACCCAAGGTAGAGGCCAGATTCGACAGACAATTTAATGTTAGAACCTCGTCGTGAGTGGCACTAATGGTTCTGTTTTCAGCATGTAGGTATTCTGCAAGGAATAAGTATAGAGTACAACATAGAACATTTTCATTTGTAAATTTGAACCCATTTAATAGTGATAATAATTTTTGTGCAAATACGATTAATTGGGTAGCAATATCACTAGCATTTTTCTTGTCCAATACTTTCTTATCATCCTTCCTTTCTGTTGAAATAGTAGGATTAATCAACTTCGATCTTAGTGAAATGGATAATATTAACAAAAACATCACTAGAGTTTCTAATTTAATTCTAATATTTTGTTTGAAAACATCAAATTCGTAATGTTTACCTTGGTTTTCCACTAATATATCTTTCAATTTCTTTTCAAATAGTGGGATTTCGATCAATGGGAAGTATGGATAAATGTTCTCGTAAAAATGTTTTAAGTAGTAATCGATTTGGTCTTTGTCAATCATAATAATTTCAATTTCACGAATAATCATTTGAATTGCAGCAAGAAGATTTGGATGCATAGTGTCTTCGATTGTATAGGTAGTATTGAAATAGTCTAATGGTAATTGATTTTTCACGTATTCATTGGTCTTTTCAACCCATTTAATGATAGCTTTCTCCAGGAAATGCAATGGTCCTAGTTTTTTCTTTCCATCTTCATTTCCCGGTTGATCTGTACAATCACTAGAAATAAAGGTTAATCTGGATTGTAATTCATACAAAGTACTTCCATGTAATGCCCCACAAAATAATCTTGTATATGGATCATACTGAATTAACCCATGTGATCCCATTGAAGAATCTAAATAAGTTGTAGAACCATATGTGACTATTAACTTATTTGGATTCCATAGATTCAAAGTAATTTTTTGGTTGATATCGACATGATTATGAGGAAATGAATTGTGAGATAATAATGGATCATGCTTCTCTGTTATGAATAAGTTTGTGTTGGATGCACTAGGGTTGAATGTTAGAGTTGAGCTCGATGAACTTTGATTTCTTTCTCTTTGTATGCCTCTAACATCAGTGGGACTTTTATCATTTCGTAATTTATCTGATGCTATGGAATGGGAAAAGGTATCTAAATGATGTCTAAAGCTGGGACTTGAAGATTCATCTGGTGGGGTTAGTGTAGTGACGTTACTAATTGTCAGTGGATAAGTACATTGTTTCTTGGCTTTGAGACATCTTGAACAACTTGGTCTTAATTTATCACATTTTAACTTCTTAGCTTTGCAACTTGTACAAACAGATATAACTCTCCTGTTTTTATATGGTTTAACAACTTTTGTAGACATGCTTAACTTGGTGTAGTTTAGTTATTAAAATATTATACTGTGTTTCACTAAAAAAATGTAGTGTAATATCCAAGTGTGAAAAATGTTTTTTATCAAACAAAAAAAACTCCATCAATATTTTCTTTGTTAAGATAGAAAAGTGATAAAGTTTGAAAGAGTATACAATCATTGTTAAAAGAAGGAAAATATGTTCTGGAGTAAGAATATATGGATAGATTAGTGTAATAATGGATTACACATTGAATAAATTAAAACAAAATTATATAAGTACTAATTTCAATTAAATGCCAAATGTAACGTCCAAACCTTGATCCTCTAAATATCCCCAACAGTTTTTGTTTAGTTTCCAACAATGTGTCATGACATGTATGTGCTTTTAACAGCACGGTTAATTAAAGCGGTGATTATCGGTTTGTGTGTGTGTTCCTTAAGTTAAGGCAAGAAGAACTAAAATATTTGTTTAATCATTAGTAAAAGGGATATTTCATTATTATCTTCTAATACAGAATATGTATATAGATTTTTTGTGTCTATGTATATAAATAAAATTTTCTTATAAATAAGAAACTACAAAATTTATTCAAATTAGTTTAAATCAGCAACGATTTGGGACCAGTTACCATGTTTGGTTCTACCGTATTGAATATCAGCAATCCAAGAAGCAATTTGTTTAGTTAATGGACCACTTTGTTCACCTGGAATTAATGGAACTTCAATGTCGGAACCCTTCCAACCGATTTCCTTAATTGGGGAGACAACAGCAGCGGTACCAGCACCAAAGGCTTCTAATAATTCACCCTTCTTAGCCCTTTCTTCAACTTCAGTAATGGTACAATAACGTTCATTAATTTCCCATTCCTTTGGATCTAAGTTTTGTCTAGTTAAAGCTAAGATAGAATCTCTAGTAACACCTTCTAAGATAGTACCATCTAATGGAGCAGTGACTAATTCTTTCTTACCAGTGGCAGAATTCTTGAAAGCGAAGAAAACATTCATAGTACCGACTTCAGTAATATTCTTTTCTGGACCGAATAACCATAAGTTTTGTTGATAACCACGTTCAGCAGCTTGTAATTGTGGCAAGATACATGGAGCATAATTAGCACCTAATTTCTTATCACCACAACCACCTGGCCAAGCTCTAGTAGCATAATCAGTAGCTTCTAATCTAACAGCTTTGAAACCAGTCTTATAATATGGACCGACAGGAGAGGCGATAACATATAATAAAGCTCTATCAGGAGTAGAAACACCTAAAGCTGGAGTGGTACCAATAATGGTTGGTCTTAAATATAAAGAATAACCTTGACCTTGTGGAACTAAATTTTTATCTTGTTCAATTAATTTACCCATTAATTTAATAACTTCATCACCATTAAAAGTTGGTAAACAAATTCTAGCAGCAGATTTATTCATACGTTTCATATTCATATCTGGTCTAAATAAAGCAATCTTATTCCCTGGAGTTCTATAAGCTTTTAAACCTTCAAAGGCTTCAAACCCATAATGGAAAACAGCAGCAGATGGGTCTAAGACTAATGGACCATAAGGTTTAATTTGTGGAGCAGCCCAACCATTTTCTTTTGTCCATTCAATTTCTAACATATGATCAGTGAAAGTCTTACCAAAGACTAATTGATCATTTGGTTTTGGTTTGGATGGATTTGGATTCTTAGTAATCTCAAGTCTTGAAGCATCTAATGGAGCACCAGTAGCAGAAGCAAAAGTTCTGTATAATGGGATAACTCTACGAAGAGTAGCAGAGGCGACCTTCTTAGAAGTAGCAGAATAAGCAGACAACATAATCTGAAGGGGGGTATTGGCTATGTTCTAACTGAACTCAAAAGAACATTAATATACCTTTTCAAAGATTTGCTCAAATACATCACATCTTCTTATATAAGATTTTGAAATTTCACTTTAATGATTTTTTTTGTCATAATGGAAAAACCATCTCAAATGAGTGAAAAAATCACACGTTAGAAACTCAGTGGAAACAATAGTCGAAATGTGACTCAAATTTTGAAATTAATTTGTGAAATTTCTAAATTTTTGTCAATAGTTAGTTCTCCGGTATCGGAGAGTGGTCCACAGCGGCAACGGCCCTTTTCCTCATAGTTTCGTTTTAACTTGCCTTTAAGAAAAATCGGTTCCTTTAAAGATCCGAAATATTGCTATTTTAAGCAGAAAAAGTAACCAAAGCAAACCTGCCAAGATTAAGATTTTGCAGTGGAGAAACTCCATCTTTTTTTATTTAGCAGTGGAGGGAAGAGATGGATGTATATCTCCCCTAAAAGCAACCAACTAAGTAAGTGAGATATGAACATGGCTTCAAAGAAAGTGTTACGTTCTCATATGAGGAAAGTATTAAAGAGTATTTCTTCTCAAGATATTAAGCTACAATCGCAACTGATATCGAATGAAGTTCATTCAATTATATCAAATTATAAATGTGTTACTCCATCATCATCCGGGAAAAAAGTGGGATGTTTCTTAAGTATGGATCAAGGTGAAGTAGATACTAAATATATACTTGAATGGTTATTTCATCCAAATAAGAATGAATCACCATCACCAGTGTTTTTACCAAGATGTACCACCACAAACGAAACTGGACAAATTAAATTAAGAGAAGATCATCTTACTGGTAAACCAATTGATCATCCACATTTAACTTTTCATAAAGTTGATTCTTTAGAAACAATTAAAAAATGGGATCCACAGGGGAAATATCAATTAAGAGAACCACCAATGGAATCACCACCTCCATTACCACCTTTAATGGATATAATGATTGTTCCTGGTGTAGCATTTAATGTGGAATCAGGTGCCAGAATGGGTTGGGGTGCAGGTTATTATGATGATTTTTTCAGAAGATATAATTTAAAACATAATTCAAGACCTTTATTAATTGGTGTTGCATTAAAAGAACAAATTGTTTCACAAATTGAATTGGAACCGCATGATCAATTTATGGATTGTATTGTGGTCGGAGATGGCACTGTTCATTGGATCAATGAATCAAGAAAAATAAAATAAAATAAAATAAAAGATAAATAATCATGAACTAATTACAAGTATAAATAAATAAATAATTGAATATAAAATTATTGTATTATTGTTCTGAAATCAAACTTTAAATGAACCAGTACCTTGAACAAGAGTTCTTTGACCAGTTTGATCCATTACATCAGCTTTTAATTTAACAATGTTACCATTTTGATCGATTGAAGTGGTACGAACTACCACAAATTGATTGGCTAATGTTGGCATACGATATGATATAGATAAATCTTTAATCTTTTCACCTTTCTTATCAAGAACAAATTTAACACTTTCTCTCATTAAATCTTCTAATATGGTGGCTAAGATTCCACCATGAACAATAAATGGATATCCAGTTAATTTCATACCTAAATGGTATAAACCAACAGTATCTTTAGTTTGTGGATTATAATAAAATCTTGGTGGGATAGCAATGGCACCAGGACTAGATAAACTTTGTAAAATTAATCTATCATTAGTTTCTCCATTATTTTTATCTGTTTTCTTAGGACCATGTATCTCAATATAACCATTTGATTTTAATTGTTTAACAAGAGATAAATTTTCTAATCTATTTAATAATTCAGATTCATATTTCTCCACTTCGGGAGCATCACGAGGTAACTTATCATATCTCCAAAATGCCATTAAATCTGTAAAAGTCATATGTTTAGTTAAATACCAACCAAATAAGAAACTACCACCAAAAATTGCAGTTGGTATCCAACTTCTTGATGAACCTCTTGCAGAACCAACTTTAAATTGGGTAGAAGCACTTTCTGCATATTTGGCTCCGGTAGAAGCATATCTCTTCAAATTCCTTCTAATAATATTTCTAAACATCCTTGCTTTTATACGATATTCCTTGTGAATTGAATATTTGTTGTAACCATTTAAGTGGTGCCCCCCTAAGGTTGTCTTTTAGCATATTTTTTAAATATACTCAAAGTCAAATTTTAAACTTATGAAAAATGATAAATTATATTCAAAGAGTCATCGCCATCTTTCATTCCGCTTTAAAGTCTTCTATTTCAAATATATATCAAACTCACTCAAGTAATATAGCACAAGATGCATTTAAAGATTAGAATGTTGTCATTAAATGACACGCCGTCACAAGAAATACCGAAACAGACAAAGATACCGACGCCGCAAGAGATCATTTTATGTAAAGAAGAACTGGACACCGAAGCATCCCCATCGCCACCATCTTTCTCTAGAATACAAGAAAGACATCCCGAATGGAAACTTGATGAAGATACTTTTGAGGAAACTTTATTAAGTAATGAAATTTATTGTACAGATGAAACAAAATTACCTATTTTTGCAGATAAGATTCAATTCCCATCATGTCCAAATTTACAACAGGATAAGGATTCTACTCATTCAAAGAAACATCTTGAAAATATTAAATTACAAATTATTGATGATGATCAAAAATCTTTTTTTGGTAGAGGACTTTTTGCTCAAAAGGATTTTAAACCAGGCCAATTGATTTATGCAGAAGATAATCCAATTTGTATCGTACCGCCAATGGAAAAGTTAACTTTAATTTCTCATGGGAAAACATGTGCATTATGCGGTACCTCTTTAGGGTCTATCAGTTCACATTTTATTATGACTAACGGATTAGATTGTAATGATTGTTCTGCTACATGGTGTAGTAAGAAATGTAAGACCAGGGATGTAATCCATGGTCCTTTAAAGCATAATAAGGGAAGTAAAAGTAGGTTGGTTAATTGTTCCAGTTGGACTAAATTTGAACAATTTTGTCACGATAATGCTAACGACACTGTATACTCTTTAGGGATTGTGTTTGCCCAATTATTATTAAACAGCACTTCTTCCAAGATAATCAGACAAAGATTTGAATCATTATGTGGTGTTTCCCAAGAGATTATAGACAATACAAATATTACAGCAGGTAATAATGCTGTTGAAACAGACGATTCGAAGTGGGAGGAAGAATACAACTTGTTTATAGATACATTCCCCTCTTTAGGAGCGGAAATCGATTTTCATACCTTTCTGTTCTATGTTGGGAAATTGAATATTAATAAATTGACAAATAATCAAGTCTATTTTATCACATCGTTCATTAATCATGATTGTGAACCTAATGTGAGATATGACATAGATTCTAAATTGAAATTGAGTGTATTTGCTAGAAAGGAGATTAAAACTGGTGACCAATTATACATAACATATGTAAACCCTTTGCATGGTGTTGACTTAAGAAGAAGAGCATTGAGAGTCAATTATGGATTTATTTGTGAATGTGCTCGTTGTGTAAAAGAACTGGCGAGATTAGAAGAGAAAAATGCTCACCGTAAGAAGAAAGAGCCTAGAAGGGAAATCTTAAAACATGTCCCAGAGTATGAAGATAATGCGAACATCGACACTCTTAAGATTAGTTCTTTGCCATCGCATACAGGTAGAAGAAAATCTTCAATGAGAGATAAAAGGCCCGATTTGCAAGAATTATTGAAGAATGGTCAAGAATTTGAATTAGAGGTTCCAGATGATATAGGCTTCGGTAGAAGAAGAAAATCTGTTCGATTTGATGATACTGTTACTATGGCTATCGAGGAATAAGTAGTAAAAAAATAAATGAACGTTACTTAATTAAAAAGAATCTATGGATCTATATGTAATTATATATACAATAAATAAGACAGATCTTAATATGCAAATTGATATGTATCAGAATAGTAGTAATCTAGATGAGTATGATAACGTTAAAACGCTTACTATACTCGCTGTTTCTTGGAAGCTGGTTCATTTCCATCAAAAGTAGATGAATTTCTGCTGTTTGGTTGAGATTGTGTTTGGCTCATCATTTGAGACGTTGGATTTGAATCAATTGATGCAGGAGGTTGCAAGGCAGATGAAATAGGAGGAGTCATTTGTTGAGATTGTTGTAACATAGATGTTGGTAAAGTAGGAGAGATGGATGTATTTTGCTGCATTTGTGAAGCACTTGTAATATTTGGACTATTCCGTATCATATTCGGTGTTAACTGGGTGTTATTGTTATTTGCTGGATTTTGCTTTTGTTCACAAAGGGGAACCCTATCTTTCAAATATCTTATCAACATGGAGTGTAAATCATTTCTTGTAAATGGTTTGGCTAAAATATCATTCATACCATGTTGTAAATATGTTAACAAATCCTGATCTTCTATATTACCAGTCATCGCAATGATTGGGGTGTGATTATCAAAACTACGAACGATGGAAGTTGCAGTAGCCCCATCTAAGTTAGGCATGACAATATCCATTAGTACCAAATCGTATCTAAATTTTTCTAGAGTTGAAATTGCAGAAAGCCCATCCGTAACGACTTCTACTGTACAACCATATTTTCGTAAAAATCTTGAACATAATTGAATAGAAACGGCATCATCTTCGACTAATAACACATGGAACCCTTTTCTTAATGTGATTTCATTTGGATCAGTTGGAATATTATTATTATTGGAGCTCGGTTCATTCATATTTGCATTTTTGTTACCGTTACTGTTATTAGGGTCATTATTATTCATAGGATTAATTGACGCGCTTCCATTGGAGCTATTCGTATTGTTATCGGGACTTTGTATACGATTCTTTTGACTGGAAGGTAGTGACATTAGTAAATCATTATTAGTGGGTGTATTCATCATCGGTATTTGACTATCAAGACTATTCATAAGTGTATGTTGATGCATGTTTTGAATTGGGGATCCAGAGGAACTATCTGAAATTGCATTATTTAATCCATTTTCATTTTGAAGATTATATGTTGGTGATTTTTGGTTTACCATATTATTGTAAAGATTTTGTGGAATTTCAATACCACGATTAACCAAAATTGAACAAACACTATTGAAGTTATTAGTTAAACTTTCATGAACAGTTTTGAATGTAATTAAACTTTCTAAAAGTGTTGTGTATCTTGTGTTCATTCTATCATTTTCAATTTTAATATTACTTACTTCTTCTTTTGAAGATTTTAATTCATTTTCTAATCTATTTACTTTATTCTTCAAATTATTAAAAGATTCTTTACTAACCATATTTTGTAATAAATTTTCTTTGGTTTTTGTACTTAAAATATGACCAGTCATACCACCATTATTGTTATTTGTGTTGGTAATATTGGATCCATTTACAGTAGCATCTGCATCTTTCTTGGATACAGTGATTTTTCTCTTAATATTATCTAGTCCTGCATCAAAATGAATTCTAAATGAAGGATGTTTAAATTCCCAACTTAAATCACCATATTTAGGTTTTTCATCTTGCTTTCTCTTAACTTTATGAAAATCATATTTATTCAATTGTCTAACAAAACTTGCAAAATTTGAATGTTTAAAATGATTAGGTAAAATTTGTGATGTAAATTTTCCTGTATCTATGACAACAAAACTTTCACCATTGTCTGTCCAACGAACAATTTCTGGATAAGCATTTTTCTCAAGGATATTAAATAATTTTCTCACAAATTCATTAGAAGGAGGTTTATTTGATTGAAATGATGGAACTGTACTATTAGCAGATATCATAGTGGCCGGTCTATTATTTTGAGAGGGTAGGGAACTCGTATTTGAAGCAGTATTCATTTGTGAAGTTATAGAGTCCTGTGTCAATTGCAAAGTGTCTACCATCGATTTATCTAACTGGTTTGTTGAATCCAACCCAATTGACTGTTCAGTCTTTATCCCATTCGGGGTAATGTTCTGTAAATTATTCATATTTGAAGTATCTAAGGAGGTTGGGTTGTTGTTATTAGAGTTCTGATATGAGGAATTCGGTATATTTATATTAAAATTGTCGTTGTAACTCATGGAGATAGATATGGCTGAAAAAAAAGATGAAGTAAATTCTAAAAGGAAACGTGTATGTTGATGTAAAAGTCCGTTAAACCTGGAGTATGTAGGTTCTGTGTGGTGAATATAACGAGTGGTAAATGTAATCACCTGGATATTATTATTACAGAGGACCTCAAATGGGTGTAAAATAGAGATCCTAGTTCAAAACAGTAAGTGTAAAAACTTTCAAAAAAAAATTTGAATCTGGGTGCTTTGAAAACTTGTTAGAAGCGCTATGCGCGTTATAAACAGGCTGTTCCACAGGAGAGGTAGTAATGTAATATTGAATATAGATTTTAAGTCTACTGTACAAAAAAGTATCTATCGACTTTGGAACCTACAGATTCGTTGTTATCTTGTATCTTGTCTCCAAACAATAGTTTCTGTCATTAGGTGAACTTCCTTTAACATGAATTTTTCTTATAATTCCACTGAATTTTTAATGAAAAAAAAGACGCGATCCTTCAAAATAAGACAAATTGCCCGGACATTGTCAGTTCAAGACAGTGACAACAGCAATCTATTGAGTATAAATACAATTATTATTGGTTATTATTATTATTATTGTCAGGTTGTGGGAGTAATAAGGTTTGTATATAGAGTATATATATAAAATTTTGGGTTTAATATGTAAATTGTTTGGTTTGATTTGCTTTAGTTTGGAATTACAGTTGGGAGTGGAGAAGGGAGGAAGGGATGAATGAAGTGAAACAATTCGATTATCTATATTTCGAATCTCCCACTGACAAATTCATCATCCATATGTTGATCACCGTCAAAATCCATATGTGGATCGTCATGATTACCCTTTGAACTGTTGCCATATCTATCTTCTTCATGATCATCAATAACATCTTCATCTGGTGGTAAATTTGGATTACCTGGAATAAATGAACCAGGTTCCATAAAATATGAATTTTGTAAAAATTTACGATTATTATAAGTGTTATTATAATGTTCATCCATGGCAGATTCATCAACAAATGTGAAACCAGCAAATTTAGCTTGCATACCTGGTGATAATGGTGTAGCCGCGATTGGTTGTTTATTCATATATGATGTTGAAGTTTGTGTAAATTCAGGATCAAAATTTGATGTATCGGTTTCTGACGATAAATGTGGTTTAAATGGAGGTGGAATTTTCTTTTGACGTAGAGATTCCCAATCAATATCAGCAAAAAAAGGATGTGCTCTTAATTCTCTACCATCATCAATAGCACCTAATCTATGTTTTGGATTTCTATTTAAAAGACCTTTAACAAAAGAACGCCCTTCTGGAGATAAAATATCTCTTGGAAATTTAACTTTACCAAAAGCAATCTTTTGATACATCTTTTGATTATCTTCAGCAAAAAATGGAGACCAACCACAACACATTTCAAAAATTAAAACACCAAGTGACCAAAAATCAACCATTTTGGTATAACCGGTTTCATCTAATAATAATTCTGGAGCTAAATATTCTGTAGTACCACAAAAAGTATTTGTACGATCTTTTAAATCAGCTTTTGAAAGACCAAAATCACATAATGCAATATTACCATTTGCATCTAATAAGATATTTTCTGGTTTTAAATCTCTATAAACGATATCATTATCATGTAAATATTCCAATGCTAATACTAATTCAGCAATATAAAATTTAGCACGATCTTCAGAAAATCTACCTTCTTTTTGTAAATGCCAAAATAATTCACCACCGCTCATATAATCTGTTACTAAATAAAGATCAGTTGGTGTTTGAAATGAGAATTTTAATGAAACAATAAATGGTGATGCTTTTGTTGCAGTACTAACAAGAATATTTCTTTCACCAATGGTATGTGCGACTTCATTTTTTTTAACAATAACTTTTTTAGATAAAACTTTCATTGCATAAACTCTTTTAGTATCTTTCTTTTTAACTTGGTAAACTTGACCAAATGTACCTTTACCTAATAATCTTAATACTTCAAAATCTTGTGGACCGTAATGTCTCTTCTTTGTGGCAGTATAATGCCATTTAATTAAGATATCACCAGTGACAATTTCATCAAGAACACGACTTTGTAAAGTATACCATTGATCATGTTTAATATTTTGTGAAGTATGAATATTTGGATGTAATCTTACTTGACCTAAGAATTTATCATCTTGAGCAGCATCATAAACAGAAATATCTAATTCAGAATGAGCACCAAGAACATCAAAAGTTGTTTGATGATGCCATATTGGATTTGCACAATTATTAAAACTTTCATCAGAACCATGAGAACTACCCATATCATTATTATTTGTACTATTTGTATTATCATTTAATTTATTCAATTGAGAAGATGATCTATGTGTATAAAGTTGTTTCTTAATTAAGTTTTCCTTTATCACAGGTAATCCATTATTGTTATTTGAAGTGTTATTATTATTATTATTATGATTATGATTATGATTATTATTAGATGCTTTATTATCAACAGATTCCGGACCATCAGAAATAAATTCAGAACTTTCAAAAGTACAAACAACATAAGGTTGTGAATTTGAATTTCTAGTTAATAAATTTTTAGCTTCAACAATTGTCACTTCTAATTTACCTCTTGGAATACCACTTGTTGGACCACCAGTTGTTGTTGTTGCAGTACTTAATTTTGATGATTTTGTGATATTTAAATTATTATTTGATGATATAGTAGGTGGTGGAGTTGATTTATAACTTTGAGATGCATTAGCCAAAGAGCGTTTAGCAGAATATTTAATATTAGAATGATCAATCATAATATTATTATTATTATTATTTGATGTAATTTGATCATCAATTTTATATTGTTGATTAATATCATTAAAAGATTGAATATTGTTATTATTAGTAGAAGTAATATTTGAATTTTGTTGATTATTATTTTGTAAATTCATTTGTGAAATAACAGGTTCAGTATTAATACCTGTTGTCCCCATAGCATAAGAATTCGAACTTAAAGCAATAGTTGGAATTGGAGGTTGAGAAGCGAATTTTGGATAAAATCCACCACCACCGACATTTGAAGAGGATAGTGGATTATTACCTTGTTGGGGTTTATTATTATTATTATTACCAAAAAAATTCATATTGATTTTTGTTGTTTGATGAGGAGATAGTTTCTATAATAAATTGTGAAAAATAATAAAAAAGAGAGTTAGAAAGAGGTCTTGTATGGAGGTGTGATAGTAGGAAATAAAAAATTTGAGAATGACGAAAGGAATATAAATGACTTTCTTACTTTCTTGAATATATGTGTTGTGTGTGTGTGTGTGTTTTTCTTTTAACTAAATAGAGATTAGTTCTCCGTTTTTTTTAGTAATAAATATACGATGTGTGTGTGTTATGTTTGAGAAGTATAATCTAATAGATGATATCTCAGGTGTAGTATAATGTTTTGATAGTTATCAGTATTACTATAAGCCTTTAGCAATTTAATAAAAAGTAAAAAATAAAAAAAGATATTGCAAAATAAAAGATAGGGAGCTTTGGATATTGCAAAGAAAAGAGCTCCTTATGTTTAATAACTTATTAGATGGTGTGAAAGTATATAAGTGTTAAAAGTAGGCTTAAAAGCTTATTGCGATGACTAAGCTTAGTTATACTTTCTTTAATTTGTGGTGGAAAAGTTAAAAAAAAAAAAAAAAAGAGAGAGATAGATAACGTAATATGTACAGAAGAGAAAAATCTGAAAATTGAAAAGGGAATACCACTTGTGTTTCTGTTTTAAAAATCTCTTATCGATAAACACTTCCCACTGAGTTAAATGTGTGTGTATGTATTTGAAATAGATAACTTGTTAAATATCCTTATTGATCTTATCAATTGAAGATTTAATTATTTTGTTTATTTAACATTGCTGTGTTAATAAATTTTTGTCTGTGTTAAATTTCAATTTTCTTTGAAATGTCGTCAAGTAAACAATAGAACAATAGGTTTTTAAAGAAAATGCGGTAGGTTAAAACAATAGAATGCTATTGTTCTCGAAAATTTGGTCATCGGAAGCTGAGAAGCGGGTAACCACCCCATCTCATCATATAAAGATGTTACAAATATATATTCGTGGTAATTAGATCAAATATTATTGATAATTAGATCAAATAAACGTTGGTTAGCGGGATACAACCAAGGGTTAATTGATTGGCACGAGTGTATCCCAATTCTAATGATCCCACTGCCCTCCACGACGCGGTTGAGGCCGGTTTCATTAGTGACGGTTTGAAATCGGTACCATTGATCACAATAATATCATTCTCATTCATACGTAATCCATCAGCTGTGATGGCTCTATAAACCATACTTACACCAGCCCCAGCTTCTTTATTATTACATCTTGGATCTGCCACATTAAATAAATCAATCCCAAGTAATGAGTTAATACCAATCTCTTTACCATATGAATCTATTTTACCCAAACTAACCTTTTCCACACGGAAATTTTTATTACCATATGGTTGTTTAAAATTAAATATCTTGTTTTTATCGTTATACTCTACTGTGGGAGGAACATAATCATTGGTAAATGAAAACATTAAATCAAATGTTTCAATTGTAGATTTTCTTTTACATTGACTATATCTGGGATTGGACCATTGGTTATAAAATAATGAATTTAATTCCATTATCTTACTTTCTCTATATTGTGGTAATGATATTTCATACCGTGTTTCAATTTCAAACAGATCATTCATATCACTTAAAATATGTGAATATGTGAAATTTGTATTGTTATAATTATACCAGTATTTTGGACAAGATCCTTCAACAGGTCTCTTGACAGATTCATTTTCATTTATTGGTTTAAATCTAAGATATTGATATTCAAATGTACCATCATCAATTAATTTAATATGATCATCAAATCTTTGACAACGATCTAAATGATTAATATAAATTGTATCATTAAAATATTTATTTTTAGCATACCATTGTTTCATCTTAACAGTTAACCAAACTGGATGTGCTTCAGTACTAAAAATTATATTATCACGAGCCCCATGAATTTCATTAGTTTCATCAAATAAAAGATATAAATATTTTAATGTTTCACTAATAACAAATGTTTCCATTCTATCTTGTCTTTCTCCAGTACTTATATCTTGAATACCAGCAAATCCACATTTAGTCTTATATTTTGTCTTTAAATCATTCAAAATTTGATAACCAATATTT
This sequence comes from Monosporozyma yasuniensis, assembly GCA_030558655.1. Taxonomy (NCBI): domain Eukaryota; kingdom Fungi; phylum Ascomycota; class Saccharomycetes; order Saccharomycetales; family Saccharomycetaceae; genus Monosporozyma; species Monosporozyma yasuniensis. The sequence goes on along the minus strand of JAKTQC010000017.1, from coordinate 181,958 downwards.
AAATAAAATGGATCTCTTGTTGCTCTATAAAGATAATATGTTGATTCAATAAATTCTGGTCTTAATGGATACCATTCTAATGGTATAATAGATTGCCAACCATATTTTAATTCATTTTGTCCATTATTTTCACCATCTTCTTGATGTGATATAATTTGTTCTGGGATGGGATTAAATGCCCATCTCTCAGGTATAGCATGAAATTGATTCCAAAGTTTATTATATAAAAGATGATTTCTTATTGAATCTTCTAAATCACCATCTAAGACTTGTAAACCTGGCCAAAATGCACTTAATGAATCAACCCAACCTGTAGCTAATTGTCCACTATTTGACATAACATTTGTATAAAACCAATTATTTCTACAAAATAATTTTAATGCATTATGTGATTGATCCCAAATTTTATATAATTCATTATCATCAAATAAAATTGAACCTTTTAAAGCATATTCATAAAATGAATCAATAGATGCACCAATTCCGGTCATTAATTCCATTATTGAACCATCTTGTGGATTTACAGAAGATGGTATTAACCCTAATGTTGTTCTTGTATTCCAAATTTTATTAAATGAATATCTTGTTACTAATTCATATTTAGAATCACCTGTCAAGTAAGATAATAATGTAAATTCAAACATTGGAGAAGTCATCCCTGCAGCATTATTTTCAGACATATGATCTTCAGGAATTCCCTTGGTACCTGTCATTAAATTAATTCTTGGATATGGTAATCCAGTCTCGGTTAAATATGCAGGTAATAATCTATTAGCAAGATTCTTAGCCATAGTTAAGAGAAATGGGTTTAGTTCATATTCTTCACCTAAATAAACTTTTTTTTTGGGATCGGTGGCATATAAATGTGCAGATAATAATGAACCAACGATTCTAATTGTAGTTTCAAACACTTGAATAGTAACATTCTTGTCTTCAAATGAATAACCATTTGGTTCATAAATATCTTCAATTAAGTTAACAGTATATTTGAATCTCGGTATATCACCAATAACTGCGAGTGTAGTTAATGAATCGAATAAAGTTACAGTTAAATTCCCTAATACATCATTTTTATTAATATCATTTGGATCATTCCAATTTCTTGTATTTGGTACACATGAAATTGGTCTAACTTCATCAAATGGGAAACCATGTTCCATATAATTATCAATTGCAAATTCAATTAATTCACGAACTTCTTCTCTTTTAGTTAATATTTCATCTTGAGTGAAAGAATATGGTTTATTTGGTGGAAAATCTTTCACTGTATCATTAACACTAAGGGATAATGAAAAATGACAAACTGTTATCAAATAAAATATAAGATACCGTATTGCAAAAATGTTATTGTGGTATATCATAAGTTTATTTGACGATATGTGTATTGATATATTAAACAGTTTGGTATGTTATGTAGATTGTTAAGTAATATAGTTTATATATAGGTAAATTGTTGATTTAAGACTATTGTTATGACTTGTTTTATGTTTTTTTCAAAATAATAAAATTTAAAGATTCTCTCAAAATGAAGAAATCCATTTAAGATCTTCAAAATAAATATACTAAATAAGTTATAGAAAGAAAATGTTAAAAAAGCAATAATAATATTTGACAAGGACAAACGAGTCTCTTTATATATTGATATATATATATATTCTAATTTCATTCAATTTGTTTAAACCTTTTTAACGGAGAGAGGAGAGAAAAGAATACATATCACAGATATATATATGTCAAAAAGTGATTACAAAACTATATATACCTTGTTTACTAAGTTATTAATAATAACATTAAACTGACTCTATATTTAATTGAATTATCAAGTTTATAGTAAAAATTGTGGGAAAGGACTAAAACTCTAAGTTAATGTATCGAGAAGGTTTGTAAACTAAAATAACTTGTATATGTAAGCTTCTGCCAAAGATATTATGACATATCAACTTTAATATAGTCCTTCTTTAGACATGAGTTAAACACATATAAAAATAATGAACTCAAACCAATACTGTATGGTTACTTCCAGTTACCACTTCAATATATTGGCAGGTAGATATAGTTACAGATAGACAGTCACAGTTACAGCGGCTAATCAACTTTCTCCGCCTTGAAATGTTTCCATTGTGAAAAGAAGAAAAAACCAAATGAGGACTGTTGGGCAACACATCCAGACCTCTCCCGGGACTGTTTTGCACGGTTTCCCGTTGCGGAGATAACCGCGGCGAACTCTGGAAAAAACAGAACCGACGCAAAACATGAAATTGAAGAAATCTCGAACAGAGAAATCTCCAGAGGAGCTGCCTGGGCAAGAGGTCTGGTGGGCACTGTTGAGCCTGGGCAACACTCTCTTCCCTTCAGGCTGTGCGATGTTCCTTCTACACTTTACACCTTCCCGTCTAGACTCAATTGTGTCCAGACAGACACTGTCTCCTTCTATTCCCTTCGCCCGTCTACCATCGCTAATTTACCACTAGCTACCTCATCGCAATGAGTTCCAACGATATACCTAAAAGTTAATTAATAGACACATATACACTAAATATTGAAATATAACATATACATATATATTAATTATATTTTTATAAGATAATTAGTTAATTTACCATACATTAGATATCAAACCGATTAAGGAAAGATGGCTAGAGGACCGTATGTTAATTTTTGTTACTATTAAGATGTTATTATTATTATTATTTTATTTTGGATATATATGAACGGTTGAATAATTAGTAACCTATACAAAATACTGAAATCATTAGAATAAAACTATTATTATATTATACTATATCCAAATATTAAATATTGAAATTCTTTCTTTATAACAATTTTACTAACAATTTATTATGTGTTGTTACAAACACAAATTTTTTTTAATATAGAAAGAAACATCTAAAAAGATTAGCAGCTCCACATCATTGGTTATTGGATAAATTATCCGGTTGTTACGCCCCAAGACCATCTGCTGGTCCACATAAATTACGTGAATCTTTACCATTAATTGTTTTCTTAAGAAACAGATTAAAGTATGCTTTAAATGGTCGTGAAGTTAAAGCTATCTTAATGGAACGTCATGTTAAAGTTGATGGTAAAATTAGAACTGATACCACTTTCCCAACTGGGTTCATGGATGTCATTTCTTTAGATGCTACCAACGAAAACTTCAGATTAGTCTATGATGTTAAAGGTAGATTTGCCGTTCACAGAATTACTGATGAAGAAGCTACTTATAAATTAGGCAAGGTTAAGAAGGTTCAATTAGGTAAGAAGGGTGTTCCATACGTTGTTACTCACGACGGTAGAACCATTAGATACCCAGATCCAAATATCAAGGTTAACGACACTGTTAAGATTGATTTAGCTTCTGGTAAGATTACCGACTTCATTAAGTTTGATGCTGGTAAATTAGTTTACGTTACTGGTGGTCGTAATTTAGGTCGTGTTGGTACCATTGTTCACAAGGAAAGACACGATGGTGGTTTCGATTTAGTTCACATTAAGGATTCTCTTGATAACACTTTCGTCACTAGATTAAACAACGTTTTCATCATTGGTGAACAAGGTAAGCCATACATCTCTTTACCAAAGGGTAAGGGTATTAAGTTAACCATTGCTGAAGAACGTGACAGAAGAAGAGCTCAACAAGGTTTGTAAATTAATTAAAATATTATTTATATAACTATAATTAACAATATTTTTACATCTTTAAATAAAACACACATAAAATCTATCTCTATCTCTCTCTACATTTTTAAACTACTGTTTCAATCAATAACTTAATCTTATAATGCAATCTTTTTTTTTTGTTTTATTTAACTTTTATACATATATATACTTTTATAGAAAATAGCAAGAATATTTAATAGTTTGTGAATCGTTGTTGCCTTATTCACTTATCTCAATAATATATTCACGTAATAATTGTTTAGCAGATTTACCACCATATCCTTTAACATCATCATCAGAATAAAATCTTGATGGATCAATATTCTTTAAAGCATTTAATACATCATCCTTTAAGAAACTGAAAAATATGAAATCAATAATTTCATTTTCATGTCCCATACCTGGTTCAATTGGTAATGTACTTGATTGAATAACGTTTGGTAATGGATAAATCCTTTGAGAATTATGTGGTGTATCATCACCATCACAACCATAATCATCTGATGTAGTATAACCTTCAGTTAATCTAGGTTTTTTAATAAAGGGACATTCTTGTAATTTTACACTATTAGATGAACTCATTATCATCATATTTTGAATTGATTTTTGTTCTGGTGGACTTAACATGGCAATAACAGGTTGTGCATTTAAATAATCTTCAATTTGAATGGCAACCCATTTCTCTAATTTCATATATCTCCAATCATTTTCAAAGGGCAATACACTATATTCAGTGTCTCTTGTAAATGAACCTTTATATAAATCAAATCTTACTGCACCTGTATTTAACATAATAATACGATTCATTGATAATTCATCCTCTGGAACTAAATCTGATTGTAATCTAGGTAAGATTTTATTCTTAATTAAATGATAAATGTTATCTTCAGAATTTATTGGTCTTGTCATCATATAATAAGTTTGAGGAACAGTACCAAACTTTTCATCTAATTGTAATGTTTGTCTTAATTCATTTAACCTATGTGTCACTTTAACACCTCTCTTGGTTAATAAATCTAAACTGTGACTATGAAATTTAAATGATCTTTTATTAAAATCAATATAACTTCTTGAAATAACAGGTTCATCAGCGGTAACATTATTAATTGATAAAAAACCAACAGTTTCAGAAAATCTACCACTTTGAAGACATGTCCCCTTGGGATCAAATTCAACAAAATCACGGATATGACTATGACCACCAAAATGTTGAATCACTAAATTTGGATAAATTTCTCTTAAATATTTATGCAAGTCATTTAATTCATGATATTCTTCATCTCTTGCTGGAATATGTCCAAACACGACTAACATATCTAATTTATCCTCGGGAAATTCTTGAATTAATTGTTGAAACCATGGTAGTTGTACTGAATCAATGGGTGCAATCACCTTAGCTCTTGGATTTTTATATTGGAAATTAAAGATGAATGAAAGACAAAGTACCCTTAAATGATTAACTGGAGTCTCCATATAAACAAATTTATTACCAAAAGGAACAATTTCACCATTTTCAGTAATAAAATCGACATTACTAGAAATGTATTTATCTTTAAATTTGGCAGATAACACAGTAGAATAATATTCTAATGCTGTTCTTTCTCCATCATATAATTCATGATTTCCTAAAGTTAATAAATCGTAATCTAATTCGTTGAAAATTTTTGTACTTTCAATTCCATTTGGTACAGTTGCATCACTATACCCACTACCATCATGTTTATCACCTGTATCAATAATGATTAAATCTTGTTTCTTCTTATTAATTCTTTTATGTTTAAATAGTTCTACAAAGGAGACAAAATCCCCCCAATTAGCATCATAATCTTTTTGATTTGGATGTGATCCCAACCAGCCATGAGTATCTGTGGTATGAAGAAAATTGATTTGACCTAGGGTCAATTTTCTTAAATGGTTAAAATTAACTTTATCTTCTATACCTTCATCGATGTAATCATTTAAAATGTTGAAATTAGTTTGATCCCATTCAATAGGGTTTGCTGCCGATAGTAAGGAACACACGGAGATTACACCGAGTGTGGTAACCTTCATCCTTGGTTTTGCTATCTGTATGTTTGTTTCACTTCTTGGGTGTAAGTAAATCAATCTTTAAATGTGTCACAAAATTTGTAGAAAGTCACAAAATACCAAATTCTTAATAAAAAAATATACTTTATATACAAAACCAATCCAAAATGGAGGTCACTATTAATATTATTATAATTAAATATGTTACTTACAGATAAATAAAATTTAAGAATATATGATCAACTATTTATAAGGATATTCAACTTTTCTATCCTTTCTTAACCAAATCTTCTTCTTCTTCTTTGTAGTAACATGTTCTACAAATTTATCTTGACAATATTGTTCTTTAAATGATTTAATAAAGACTGGATCCCATAATTCAGAACCAATTCCCAAATCTTTACAACATCTCATTAAAGCATTACTCTTACAACCTTCTGTTGCAGTTGGGATCCCAGTTTCATTAAAATAATCTTGTTCACCTCTTGCAACACCAACTAATTGTCCATGACATATAAGACCATATTCTCTGGTCACTAAATTTGCAGTGACAATGGTTTCAGAACGTGGGACAAGACCCCAACCACCAGCACCAAATGCTTTATTTAAGATACGACGATACTTAATTTCTGGTAAATAAATTAATCCATCTGGTTTAATTTCAATATCCTTTGGTTCAATTTCTTGTAATAGGATCTCTTGTACTTTATCATCAAATGGATTAGACCCTAAGCCATGCCAAGAATTGTACCAATCTATTTCAAAAGATGGAATTGTCCTTGTTGTGTTGTTATTAATATTATCAAACTCTAATGTCTTGTTACCCATCTTAGAGGTAGCATTCAATTTTTGTGCTAGATCCACAGTGTAACCCTTCACATTCTTATTTATATTTGGGGTTGTTGTGGTGGAGTTTGTTGATTTTAGTGGTGTGGATGATGTATTTGTGGTAGAAGCTAATGGTTTTTTGATAGCTGCAGAAATACCTGGACCAGTAGCCATACATCTCCTTAAAGAAGCGTAAAATATTCTTGAGTGGGAACCTTTAATCACAGCTTGCATCGTCGTCTGTATATGTGATTATGTGCTCTTGTTTGTTTTGTGATGAGTTATGATTTAAAGTAAAAGTTAACTTTAAAGAAGATTTAATGTTAAATTAAATGAAATTTCAATGTTTTTAAAGTAATTATAAATAGCTAAAAGAAATAGAAAGATTGAGATGGGAATATTGGGACAATACTTGATTTTACTTAAATATATATTTGTTGCTTTAATTATGTGAAACAAAAGTGGGTTGGTTTCATTTTGTTTAGAATCTCCTGACATTTTTTATAAGATTGCAGTGGATATAGTAATGTTTCCAAGAAAAAAGAAACAAACTACTTTCCCAAAGACATGAATACATAAATATTACTAAGTTGTAACGATCCTCAAACCATTGACCCCATGCAATACTTTTCATTTACTCTAACTGCACTCTTTTATAAATAAATTTACATCTCATCTCATCGCATCTCTCATAGTTAAGAGATTGAAAAAAAAAATTAGTATTGTAATAAAAACATTCAAACATTATTGAAACATTCTAAAAGAAAGAAACATAACAAACAAAACACGAAGATGTCAGTGACTACATTACGTGGATTTTTAGAATTACTTAAATCCAAACCAATTAAATCATTTATTACTCCCTTGACAAAATTAGCTATTGTTTGTGGTAATGAATCTGCAGATTTTGATTCTGTATCAAGTGCATTATCTTATGCATATTTTGATTACTTGTATAAAATACAAACTTCACAATCAACTATTATTACACCTTTATTACCCGTTATTAACATCCCTCGTGATGATTTAAAGTTAAGAAAGGACATAACATTTATGTTGGAGAAAGAATATGCGATAAGTGAAGACTTGTTATATTTTCATGAAGACATAATTAAATGGAAGAATGAAATTAAGGATTTGAGTATTGATGCTGTCTTAGTGGATCATAATGAATTAGTCAATGAATCTAAGAATTTAATTGATAATGTCATTGGTATCGTTGATCATCATGAAGATTTGGGTTTATATAAAGATGTTAACCCACGTATAATTCGAGTGACTGGTAGTTGTACATCATTAATTTATAATTATTGGAATGATAAAGTGGAGGATAAAATAGCAATGAAAGATATGATTAAATTTATGTATGGTGCTGTGTTGTTAGATACAGCAAATTTTAAACATAAAGTGGAAGAACCAGATAAAGAAGCATTAAAACATTATCAAAATGAGATTGGTGAAACTACTGTTAATATCTTATCTCATGGAGGAACTTTCGATCAGGATAAATTTTTTAAGAGTTTAAAGAAGGCTAAGAAGGATATTAAAGGGTTATCAGTGAGAGACATTATTAGAAAGGATTATAAACAATTTGAATTTAAGCGTAGTGCAAATAATGATAAACCATTGATTGTTGGTATTGGATCTATGGTTAAATCTTTGAAATGGTTATACAAGGAGTATAATGGGGTGGAAACATTCCGTGATGAGTGTGAAAAGTTCAGACAGGAGTTTAACTTGGATGTTGTGGTGGTTATGTCATCCTTTAATGACAAAGAGAATGGTTCATTTACTAGAGAGATGGCTTTGATATCTTCTCCAGAACAGAAAGAGCTTGTTGCGGAAATGATCCACGGGATGACACCAATCTTACAATTAAAACCACATACCCATGGTCACACCACTACTTGTTGGGAATTCAAGCAATTGAACGTTGAAGCTAGTCGTAAACAAGTGGTCCCATGTATGAAGAGTGTCCTGGAATCGTTGTAGAAAGCTCTACAAAAGCTCTACGGCACTATCACACTGCCCTGATGACTCACCGTGCAAGATTACAACCTATTTCTCTTGGCAAAATAAAAAACCACCACAGTGAAATATTTGAAAAAGTGTAAAATGCAGTATTTAAAGTTGAAATATTTAGTCATTGCCAATCTAATCTTGAAGACAAACTCTGACCAATTGAAGCAAGTTTGCATAAAGAACTATATATTTATACTTCAAATAAATAAAAAAATATAAGATAAGATAAAATGTCCCCTCAAAAGACTGTTAGTGTTGCTGTTATTGGTGCCGGTGTTGTCGGTGGTGCCTTTTTAGATCAAATTATCGCTTTAAAGAGTGATATTACTTATAACATTGTTCTTGTTGCTGAAGCTGCTGGTTGTTTAATCTCTCGTGATTATTCTGGTATTAAATTTAATGATTGGAAAAAACAATTAACCGAACCAAATGAAGAACAATTAACTATCCCACAAATTATTGATTTCTTGAAAAAATCTCCAAATCCACCAATCTTAGTGGATAACACTTCAAGTGCTTATATTGCTGATTTTTATCCACAAATTGTCGAAGCTGGTATCTCCATTGCTACTCCAAACAAAAAAGCTTTCTCTTCTGATATTAAAGTTTGGAATCAATTATTTGCTGGTAATCCAACTGATGGTTTAGTTTATCATGAAGCTACTGTCGGTGCTGGTTTACCAATTATTTCTTTCTTAAAAGAAATTATTCAAACTGGTGATGAAATTGAAAAGATTGAAGGTATTTTCTCCGGTACTCTATCTTATATTTTCAATGAATTCTCAACTTCAACTCCAAATGATATTAAATTTTCTGATGTTGTTAAGACTGCTAAACAATTAGGTTACACTGAACCGGATCCAAGAGATGATTTAAATGGTCTTGATGTGGCTAGAAAAGTTACCATTGTCGCTCGTATCTCTGGTCTTCCAGTTGAAAACCCACAAGCTTTCCCTGTTCAATCTTTAATTCCAAAACCATTAGAATCTATTAAGAGTGCTGATGAATTTTTAACTAAATTACCAGAATACGATAACGAATTAACTAAATTAAAAGAAGATGCCGCTAAAGAAAATAAAGTTCTTAGATTTATCGGTAAAGTTGATTTAAAGACTAAAGAAGCTTCTGTTGGTATTGCTAAATATGATTATTCTCATCCATTTGCTTCTTTAAGTGGATCTGATAACGTTATCTCTATCAAGACTAAACGTTACACCAACCCTGTTGTTATTCAAGGTGCAGGTGCAGGTGCTGATGTTACTGCTGCTGGTGTCCTTGGTGATGTTATTAAAGCTGCTCAAAGATTATAGATCTTAAAATCCATACAACAGATATTTTTTAATAAGCCCCAAACTTAAACAAAAACAATTTGTCACTTGTAAGTACATAATTTTTATATATCTATAACTGATTCTATTATACTTTATCAATAAGTATCCTGGAGTTTTTTCCATCCCTATAACTATATAAAATAGAACAAATCAAAACCAACCAACCTTAGAACGAATACTTAAAGTTAGAAGGGAACACCAAATACAACAAAATAGATTATTAACTAACCCTCAACATATATTAACAATAAAACTTGCAATATTAAATAAAATAGTTTGTTAGTATTGCTTTTTTTGTAGTTGTATAATTATCGTGTTTGATGCTAACAGAACCTTTTTAAGGGGTGATGGAGGTTACTACTCATCTATATATTTATCTATCTCTCTATATTGATATATACAGATTTAAATATACATATATATGTATGAAATATCTGCACTTCTTGAACTACTCTGTACAAAAAAATAGTATTTTCTCTTGAATGGTGTCACATTTACGAAGAGTAAAAAATAAAAGGAATAATATATAATGACTGGCACAGAAGAATTTCCAAAGAAAAAAGACAGAATTTTAAAGAAGAAGTTAATATCAATAATAATTACACAAATATTGTAATACCTCTTAATAAGGAGAGGAATGTTTTGAAAATGAATCAAATTTACATCAAAAATAAAGCAGTTGAATTTTCTAAAATGATTGCAAATGAACTTATTTCAAGTGACCTTAAATCTGAAAGAATTGAAGAACAATCTAAAATTATTGAACGTTTAAATAGTAAAATTATTACACAAAGTGAAGTGATTAGTAATTTAAGAGAGGAGTTGAATAACCAAAGTATGGCTTTTGAAGATTTAAACAAAGAACTTAAAGAAAAACTTGAGATCATAGATATCCTAAGAAAACATATTGATGAACAAAAAAGACTTGATGATGAACAAAATAAACTTATCGATGAACAAAGAGAACTTTTTGATGACCTTACTCTATTTATAAAAAATAAAATGATTATCATTGATAAACACTCTCAAAAATGAACTGATGTTCAAGAAGAAAATGATGAACAGGAACTAAATATTGTTCAATTAAAGAAAACTATTAAAGAACAACAAGAAAAACTTATAGAACAAACCAAATTAGTTCATGGCATGAAAGGTGTAAATTGTAACCGAAAATCGACAACAAAATAATGTAGTGATATAAATAAAAAATTGGATATATCAAATAACTTAGTGACTTCATTGAGAAAACAGCTTAAAAATAACCATAGCAAGTTTGATACATTAAATTTAAGGTTAATTGTATCTGACAAAAAATAGAACCAAAAGAAGGTTGGATTGAAAAATTTAGAAAGAGATTATTCTAGTTTAAAAAATTCATATAGAACATTAAAGAGGGCACATCCTGATCTTTGAAATTTATGATAGATTTTTTATTCATTTTCTAAACTTTCTCAGAACTTTTTTTTTTTACTGATATTGTTGGTTGAGCATTTTCACATACGCCATTTTAAACAATTTCTTTTTAATGATTCTATAGGTTTACAAAAAGATTTGATCCACACTCACAATTCAAAAGGGGGTTCTATAGTTCTTTTTTGAATTAATTTACCATAATGTTGATTGATAAACGGTTCTTTACATATTTAAAAGCCAAAAGATCTTTAATAAAATGTCACAAATAAAATGATTTATCGCTTATGAATATATACGTTTTGTATCTGTATTTTTACAATTCTACAATTGCTTGAATACCTTATCTTTTTTACGTCAGTACTTTAACAGCCCACCTCAAACATTTTAATGCTTGTTACTTACCCCACAATATTTTAATTTTGTATGTGTTTTTCTTATTTATAAAAAAAAGGTAGGCGCTTAAATAGTTTGTAACGCGAAATCATTGGAGTTCTTCTTTTGCAACCACTTCTTTTTAATAAAGAAACATACAAACACGTAACAAATGCACATATTTATTATATAACAACAATAATAGACTGTGGTTTAACAATCTTTAAAATTATTATTACAAATAAAGTATATTATTAAAAACCACTTTTTTTGAAGTTTCTTCACGTAATATTCCAAATTTTTTTGAACTTTTAATTATTAGAGTGCCTCGTTTTTTCTTCTCTTTTATATTATCATTTACAGACTTGTCAAGTCTGTTTACTAAATTAATATTTTCCTCGTCAACTCTGTCTGTACGGGATTCAAGTTTTAATATGTTTTTCTCACTCATGTCCATGATTTTTTTTTGAAATGTTATTGTTATAATCTAATGAATGAAAGATAAATTCATACAATTCTTTTGAAACTTTTGTATTTGCTTTTAGTTCATTTGTAAAATTATCAAATATTTGTTTCATAAACCCTTCATCCAGATTCCAATTTACAAAGGGATTTTCTCATTGGGGTTTGCATTTTGGCAATTGGTACCAGTTGAAGAAAAGGCTTTTGAAGAAAGACATATTCAAAATTAGCAAGAACACAATGAACACAATGAAGAAGGGGAAATCAGCCAGGTGTATTAAGAGGAATGTTTAGTCACTCTAATGAAGCACCCCCCCCTTCTCCGAAAACCAATCTTCGAGGGGATCAAATCCCTTTGTAAATTGGAATCTGGATGAAGGGTTTATGAAACAAATATTTGATAATTTTACAAATGAACTAAAAGCAAATACAAAAGTTTCAAAAGAATTATATGAATTTATTTTTGATTCATTAGATTATAACAATAACATTTCAAAAAAAGTTATGGATATGAATGAGAATAATATATTAAAACTTGAATCCCGCACAGACAGGGTTGACGAGGAAAATTTTAATTTAGTAAACAGACTTGACAAGTCTGTAAATGATAATATAAAAGAGAAGAAAAAACGAGGCACTCTAATAATTAAAAGTTCAAAAAAAGCTCAAGAAACACAAGAAGAATTCTCAAAAGACATCAAATCAAAGGATAAAGAAATCCTATCCTTGGAGAGAAAGAATTGGAATGATAAAAAAAATGATACCAAGGTTTTAACAGAAGTTTCACTAAAGTTTAAAGTAGCTGAAGCAACTATCAAACAAAAAGATGAAACTATCAAACAAAAAGATGAAACTATCAAACAAAAAGATGAAACTATCAAACAAAAAGATGAAACTATTAAAAATATGAAGAACGAACTACAAAATATGAAGAACGAAATACAAAATATGAAGAACGAAATACAAAAAATGACCACGAAGGCAGAGAAGGCCAATGAAGAAGAAGATAAATTAAAAACAGCTAAATCTCAATTAAGAAGAAATAATAAAGAAATTTCTAAGAAATTGGAAGTACTGGAAAAAGATTTAGCTAATTGGAAAAGAAGAATAATAAGGATAAACAATCAAAATGAAATCTTTAAAACAAGTATTTCAGAAAAGGATAAAAAATTAAAAGAAATAACCTCCAGTTATTCAGACTTAAAGAGATCATCTAGAATTCTAAAAAGACATAAACATAATCAAAGATAACTCTTTTTCAAAATAGATAATAAATGGTATGCTTTTTTTTCCCTTTCAACCTTCCTATCTGAGGTTTTGAAATATTTTCAATCCAGTTCAGTTCAACTCCATAATTACATTTGCAATAAAGTTCTGAATGATTTTAAAGTTCCTATATACTCAAATTACTATATATACCACGGATCAAACTAAGTTTGGACCGTTTTAGAAAGATGGCTTCTCAACAATTCAAGATCAAAAGAATCATTTATGTAAACATGATGATTAATAAATTTTATTTCAATATTTTATACAAAAATATATTAAAATTATATTTTATGAGATGCTCTCTTATTATTTATTTTCACCATTCTCTTGATTTGGTTGTTCACCCTCGTTATTACTAGTATCATTAGATTGTTGTTGTTGGTCTTGTTGTCTAATTCTTTCTTGTCTTTGTTGTTCTTCTTCCATAGATAATCTTAAAGCCATAGCTAATTCTGGATCTAATTCTGGATCGACACCAAAGTCCATAAAACCACCAGAACCACCACCCATGCCACCTGTCACATCGCCACCATCCATACCTGCAGCAGCAGCTGCGGCTGCATCATTTTCTTCTAAAATAATTGGTGAAGTGGCAATATGTTCATATAATAATCTTGGTCCTGGTCTAACAGTTAATAAATGACTTTTTGAATCATCACCAGCTGTATTATTTCTATTTAAAGTATCAATAAATTCAGTTAATAAAGTTGTATTTTCATCAATTTCACCAAAATTAATAATATCTAATGCAATCTTCTTTTCCTTTAATAAATTTGCTACACCACTTAATGAATCATTACTTTCACCGTGAATTATAGATAATGGAGAACATATGAACATGACAATACGTTGATGCTGTAATTTATTTTGTCTATGTTTTAAAGTTAATGCAGCCATTTCAATAGTGTTAACAAAATGTATATGATCCCCTGAGATCATTGTTTCATTTAACCCAGAAAGAATCTTACCAAATTGGGATGTGAAAGTGGACAACACTTGTGGAGTAGTTTCACCAGCAGAGGAGATTAAAGCTAAAGTATTTTCTAAATTACTATTTCTCTTAGCTTGGAAAATATATTCAATGGCATCAATTTGTGCTTCAAATCTGGTACGTGGGAAATCCCCATTACGAGAATATTGTGAGTTATCAATACACAGAACAACAGCTTCTAACATTACTGGAATTGCGGGATGAGTTGTCTTTACTTTACTTTATCTCTCAGACTTTTTAGAGGATTATGTTGGAAAGGTTTAAAGTGGTTTTCATTTAATTTCCATGTTTCAAAGTGGCAATTAAACCGTATAAAACAACCATAAAGAGGTCAACATTACAAAACAGAACCAAAAAGGCTATTAGACTCCCAGAAAGTCACTTTAAAACAACCACATTATCGCTAGTAACACAGCAATCCAATCATGACCACACAAGAAAAAAATAATCAAAACGGTACGGGCCCAAGTGCAGAAGAGTTAAGACAACACGCTAGAGATCTATTAAACAACCGTCAAGAAACTTTACAATCCCAGATTCAAACCATGTTAAATGAACATCGTGAACGGTTAGAAGAGGCCAAGAGGAGCCTTATAACTGAGTTTGAGCATGGGAAAGACGAGTCCACAACCAAGAAGTCTATTTCTGCTCTTTTAAACCGAGAAGAGTCGGGTTCAGACCATTAAAACTGGCTACCATCTGTACTCTACTAAACTTTTATTTCTTCCATCAACACCTACCAATCAATCATCAAAAGCTTTCACTCTCTAATGCCCATCTTCTCTCTCTCTTCCAATATTCAGGGACATCACCTTATAATTTCGCAAATCTTATTGTGTTTTTGACACTTTGAAATATTTCAATTAATAATCATTGAAATATTTCTAGGAGTTTTATTTGAAAGCTGAGATAATCTTTAGAACATCCCACTACCTCCATCAATCAATCAATCAATCAACGCCAACGATATAAGCACGATGATTGCTGCTAGACTACCACTTTTACGTTCCTCAGGTGCCCAATTGGTAAAGAACCAATCCATGGCAAAATGTATTACGACAAGATTACATTTCTCTACGAAACAGGCGTTCTACAATGCTAACTCATCTAACAAGACTACCCCACCTCCACCTCCACCACCAAAGAAAGCTAATAGCAAGTTTGTTACAGCTGTTGTCTCTTTGGCTCTGTTAGGTGCTGGTTATAAGTGGTTTAAAGGTAATTGTAACAACAAAAATGGCGATTTTATTACAATTCATGAAGATTTAAAACCATATACAATCAAGTTATCCACCGAGGACACTCCATTCCAAACAAACTATTCTTTAGTGGGATCTGGTGTAAGAACTTTATCTATTTCTACTTTCAAAGTTTATGCTATGGGTATCTATATGGCAGATGAAGATTTCCCCCTAGTTTCCAAAATTATTGATTCGAATTATTTATCCAAGACATTGATTGATATTAATGATGGTAAATTTAAAGACTTATCTCATAAGGAAAAGGTTAAATTAGCATTAAACGATCCTGTTAAGTCTGAAATTATTATTAATTCATTATTAGATGGTGGTGTTAGATTTTTAATTAAAATGACTCCAATTATTAAATCAAACTTAACTTTTGTTAGGGAAGGTGGGATTGTGAAATCATTGAAAAACTCTCCCGAATACAATGATTTAGAAGAATATCCTGGTGCTCATGATATTGTGGAGAAGGGTATTGAAGATATTAGAAAAGCTTATAATCGTAAGGGTTCTTTAGTCATTAATGATGATTTAGTAATGGAATTAAATAAAAATAATAACTTACAATTCTATTATTATAACGTTAAATCAAACAAACATTATAAAATGGGTCATGTTGATGAACCGTTAGTTGGGAAAATCTTATTCAGAAATTATTTAAGTGCTAAGAAACCATTATGTGAAGAAGCCAGACGTGATTTTGTTGATAAGATTATTGACACTTTGTAAACAAACGATGTTTAACTATTCTTCTTATTCTTCTATTTAATTTATTATTGTTATTATTATATTATACAGTTTGTATAGCGGTAGTAGTGATACTAGTAAGTATATATATATGACTTGTTCTAAAATTGATCTCTACTTTATTTATTCATCGTCGTCACTTAGTTCAATATCTGGGATAACGAAATCTTCATCGTCATCATCACTTTCTTCTGGTTCTTCAACCTTGGCTTGTTCATGAGAGACAGAATTTGATGGTTCATCTTTACTGAATTCAACGGCTTCCACAGTTTCACTGATCTTAACACGTTTAGTAGTAGAATCTTCCTTAGCTTCATCTCTATCTCTTTTGAAAACTTTAGTTTCATCAACAACAACACTAACAGCAACAGGTTCTTCAGAAGCATTTTGTTCTTTTAAACCAATCTTAACATCATCATCTTCAACAGTTTCTTCGTGTGTATTTTGTTCTTCCTTGGCATCTTCTTCTTGTTCCATTAAAGCAACTTCATCAATTGGTTGGAAATTGTCTTCAATGCCACCCATATTGTTATTATTCTTTCTCATCATATTGTAGATGATACCTAATGGTAATTTTGGATGACATAAAGTGTCAAAGACATCATCGGATTGATCATTTAATAAAGTCACAGCAATTGGTAAGATTGAAACACGTTCAAAACCTGGATTAATAACAACAATTCTTAATAATTTAATAAATGATTCTGGAATAGTAGTTAATAATTGTTTATAATAAATGGATTTATTAATTGCATATTTGGTAATCTTAATTTGTAAAAAGGATGATAACTTCCAATTGTTAATAATGTTATATAAGAATTGATTAATTTCATCATATTGTTTTAAATTAATAGACACATCAAAGTTAACTGAATGAGTGTATAAATCAGATAAAGCGCCATTGGAATCCTTATTAGCCTTTTTACCCTTTGAATGTTGTTGAGTCTTATTAGTATTTTTTTCCATCTTTTGTTTCTTTTGTAAATTGTAAAATGGTTCTAATAAAGATTTATCTTCAACAAGATACATAGACATATCTATTAATTTAGTTAAAGAATCTAATTCAGTGTTAAATTGATGACCTAAATGTGGGAAACATAAATTGATAACTTTAAAGATGTCATTAAAAACAGGTTTAACTTGATCACAACGAGAATAATCAATTAATTTATTACTCTTTGGTTTGAATGGAATGAAAACGCTCATTGAATTGATAATATTTGGAATAAAAGTTAAACATTGTTTACCATAAGTTTGTAACATATTTAACCAAATATTGACACTTTGAGATTGCAATTTAATTAAGACATTTTCAATAACAGTAGCTAATTCTTGATCGTGACGTAATTCACGTTTAATGGTTAAATATTTAGTGTTTAATCCCATTAAAACTTCAGCAATGTTATTAACTAATCTCAAAGGAACTCTAATGGCAAAAGGAGTTGGTAAAGTGATGAAAGCAATTAATAAATCATTTAATAAATTAACACGATTAACAATTTCAAATAAAGTGAATGGTTCATTGAAATCTAATTTTAATGATTTACCAAATAATTTGGCAGTAGTATCATCAGTTTCTTTACCTTCTTCAGTCTTAATTAAAGGTAACTCATTAATTAAAGTCTTTAATTGGTCATCTTGATCCATATCTAAGATCTCGTAGAATAATTTAAAAATTGGTTGATACTGTCTTAAAACAGAGAATAAACCTAATCTCCAATTTTCATCAGCATGAGAGGTAACATGATTATTAGCAGCGTTATTATTTTGGTTGGTATTGTTGTTACCTTTAATTAAATGTAAATAAGCATAGTTTTTACAAACTAATTTCTTCAAATGAGTATCAAATTGATTATATTTATCTTCAGAAGATAATAAATTTTCTAAAGCAGCACGATACTTGTTATTAAATGGCTTAAAAGTTGTAGAATGCTTATATAATAATTTAGCTAAGACAGGTAAAGTTAATAATGGTTTAGAATCAGTTAATTTGATTAAAGTTGGAATAATAGCTTTTAATTTTGGCACTAAACTTTCACGAGATAAGGTTGGATTATTTCTCATTAAATCCATTAAGATGGTTAAAGAAGAAACTAAAGTGGATAATAAAGTTTCAAATTCAATGGTCCAAACTTGAGTGTTAATGTAATCAGTTAATTGTTCTAATTTATTATAGATACCAGTTAATAATTGACCACCATGAGCGACTAAAACCAATGGATTGTATGAAGCAATGATGATAGCAGTATGACAACCTTTCCAAATTTGATAGTATTCTTGTGGAGAGTTAGAGGATCTTAATAATTTCATAATCTTAGTGACTAAAAGACTTAATTCATTCTTTAAGATAGATTCATCGACGTAATTTGGTAATTTGATTTGATCTAAAAGAATTTGAAAATCTGGACCAGATACAGTTTCCAATCTCTTAGCCCATTGGGTCATTGAAACGTGAGACATTATTGCAGTGATTGATGGATTGTTTGTAGTATTCTTACCATCTTTAAAGGTTATCAAACTGGATCATCTCATCTCATCGATTCTTTAAATATCGAAACTTTGTAATATTGAAAAGAAAATTTTTTCCATAAAAAATCCAGTTCTAATGTGGATTCATAGCTTTCAAGTAAAATAGAAGATTATTATTAGATATTATTTAACTATATGATATGCAGGAGGTATAATTGAATGAACTATTGGTTATTTGAATTTGAATGGTTGCGAATAAGCATTCTTAGTATCAACTTGAGCATCTAAATGTGATGCTTTGGATGGTGAAAATTGCAAGAATGATGAAGATGAAGATTGTGAATTTGGATTGACTAGGTCTGGTTTCAATTGTAAATTTAATGAATTGTTTAAAGATTGTGATGATCTAGGGATTGGGACCGGTGAAGAAAGAGCACTATTTGATGAGATTTCTTCTTTAACTTGTGGAAGTTCTTCGTTGTCTTGTTCAGACTGTTCTTCCTCAAGTTTTTCAGGTTCTTCAGGTTTTTCAGGTTCTTCAGGTTCTTCAGGTTCTTCAGGTTCTTCTTCATCCAAAGTGATATTAGGATTTGGGGTGATATCAGCGATATCTTGTTGAAAAGTTGTGTCAGCTGGTTGAGTTTCCTCAAGTTCTTCTTTCTCCGGTTCTTGTTCTATTTGTATTTCTTGTGGTTTGTTATCTTCTTCTGATTCAACTATTGCTCTATTCTCTAAAATGTTTTCGACCTCCTCTGGTTGTCTAATTACTTCTTCGACTTCTGGAGTAACGTCTTTTGGGGGTTCAGCCTGGTCTTGTGGAATATCTTGTAAAGTGTCATGATTATTCACATTTTCCTCTTCTCCCGTAGCTTCTTGATTATCATCATATCTATCTATATTGACTCTCCCATGATGTCTTCTAGTCCATAGATCATGTAAAGGTAACAGTAGTAAACAAACTATCCCCAAAATGTAAAGTACTAGAACATCTATCTTATCTACCCATTTATTACCAATATCAACCCATCCAAGTAAATATTTAGCCCCTTTATTATTTAACAATTCACTTTCCACTGTAATAATATCTTGTGATAAGTTAGGTAAAGGACACTCATTCTGTGATGGAGATGGACGTGGATGTTGTTTATACCATGGTTGTTTATCAATATAAGGTATCCTACGACTTAAAAATCTGCTTAATCCCACGACAAACCCGTAAGATGATGTGATTGAATACACATTACCGATCACTGAACCTCTTCTCATATTTGATTGTATTACTAACTCTTGTTCTTCTTAGAAGTGTTGTTTTCTTTAAAACTACCTTTAAAAGTCAATTTGACGTTATTTCAATTGTGATTTTGTTTATTTATTTATTATAATTTATTATGAATGGAAAAGAATATATTTATTAATTTATGTATATGATATGATATCAAGTAATATTGACAAGATTTACGATGCAATTGATCCCAATGCCATGAGGACCACCTGAAGGAATAATTGGACAGACCAAAAGGTAACTTTCTTGATTCTCAAGGTCTTTCTTTGTTCATCTGTAACATATAATGCAAATGCATCCCAACATTTCCAAGAGACATCCTGAATTAAATTAGAATCGTACACGGTCCATGCTCCATTAAAATCTGTCATGGGTTTCTCCAGAGAACATTCAATCGGGATATATGTCTTATGTGAATTAATATATCCCACAATTGGTTTCACTAAAGCTTTATTCTTATATGTCATAAATTCATTTTTAAAGAAAGGAATCTCTGCTTTAACATCTTTTAATTGTAAATTGATATCAAATTTAACATTTTGTATGTCTAATGATTGTGGGAACGTCATATTTGTCTCAATATCGACAAATCCGCGTGTAATCCAACCGAAGGGTCCTAATGTACCACCATTTAAATGATCAATATTCAATTGATCTACTCTAAAATGTGATGATGAATGTTGTCGTTGTAATACAAACATTGAATTATCAAAAGTACCAGTGACAGAATCACCATTTAACATGTCATACAGTAACCATTGTTTCCGTAAATGTGGTAATTGACCATGAAAGATACTAATTTGGAAAGGTCTAAATCCATTTGGCTGATATAAAGTGACTAGCACATCATTAACTTTAAATTTATCAATTTCAAAATCACCGGGACGTCTTATATATTTTGGTTGTCTTGGTGTATTTGGATCCACTGGCTTTAAATGTGTTCTATCTATAATACCTCTCATCCCAGAAAGAGTCAAATCTTCAATAATACCTTTACCATTTAACCATTTCCAAAAACTTAAAGAAACTTCACATGATTCAATGGCTAAATCAAATTGTGTAAAATCACCATTTGAGAAATGATCCATTTGAACCAGGATATCATCATTTAATGCCCATTTCACTCTTTGTATAATATCCTGACGTTCTTGATCATGATCATTCACTATTCTGCTTAGTTGTGGTCTTCTTGAAAGATATAAATTATGACATTGAATGGTACCATGAGTCCAATTATGTTTTAATTTAGCTTGTTCAAAGAGGATTGTCACACCAGTAGATTGTGTCAAATAATTTGATAATTTTTTAGTGGTCCAATTTTGACCAGATTCTGTAGAACCAACTAAATATAATAAACCTGATACAAATGTGGTGGTCGATAAAGCAATCCACATGGCATGAGACCATAAAACCCATGAAACCACTGCACTAACATTATCTGGAGATACCCTTTTAAACCACGATCTTTTGACTCTTTGTGTCGTATAAAACCGCTGTGACAACCGCAGTGGCACCGTTCTACACGTAAATCTAACTTTCCTTGCATTCAACCCAACCACACGTCTCCACATCTTTAGCTTATCCCATCTCTCTAAGATTCCAAACCATTAATGAGCAGCCCATCTTCTTCTTCTAATAATAATAATAACAATATTAAACCGTACAAAATTCAATTTCACCCACTCAAAATCTCAAATTATGAAAAAAAACATCCAAAAAATATAAATGTCGACAACGAAACTTCGTAACAACCATTACTATTACTCTTTGGAAAGGAATGTCAATTGAACTATAACAAGCCAACACACACAACTTAATAATGTCTGCCATTCCAGCCAACGCCAACGTCACCATCTTATCCAAGAATGAAAAGAAAGCCCGTGAAATTATCACCAAATTAGGCTTAAAGAAAGTTAAAGGTATCGTCAGAGTTGCTTTCAGAAAGAGAAATAATGAAATTATTGCCATTGAACAACCAGATGTTTACAAAACCATTGGTGGTAACTACGTTGTCTTCGGTGAACCAAAGAAGGACGATTTCACCCAAAGATTAGCTGCTGCTCAACAAGGTTTACAACAAACTGAAATCTCTGGTGAAGAAGATAAATCTCCAGAAGCCATTCAAGCTGATATGCAAGCTGCTGCTGATGCCGAAACCCCAGCTGCCACTGAAGGTGCTGATGATGAAGAAGACCAAGATGCTGGTGACTTATCTAATGACGATATCGAATTAGTTATGCAACAAGCTAATGTTACTAGAGGTAAAGCTATTAAAGCTTTAAAACAACATGATGCTGATATTGTTAACGCTATTATGTCTTTATCTAAATAAGAGAATCATTGAACAATTTAATATTTAATGTATAATTTCTATATACTTTTTTTAATGTCCAAACTTTAATCTCTTTTTGAGTTGTCATTATCTTCTTCCATTTCATTCAATTCAAATCCACACTCAATACATTTAAATTGGATGGGTTCATTAACGTAACGATATAACCCAGTGGCGTGATGACATTTAGAACATATCACTTTCACTAATAAGTCATTCCCACCTGCAACAATACCAACAACTTTATCAAACCATGCATTCTTATCATCTTGATCTTTTAATTTATCAATCTCTGATTTTAATTTATTCAATTCATTATATTTCCCTTCTAATTCTTCATTAACCACTTCAACTTGATCTGTACCATTACTAAATCTTTGTAACATAGAATTGGCTTCATTAAATTGCGTTTCTTGTTTAAATTTATTTAATTTATTATCATATTGACTACGTAAATTTGATATCTTACGAGTATAATATGATCTTTGCCATAATTTAAACTTCCAAATACAATAATTGACTAGGATATAACTGATAAGGGTTCCACACCATACAATATAATTCTCTAGACCATAGAAATAATATATACCACTCAATATTAATGGTAAGATATAAATATGAAACCACCAAATATAAGGTTTCTTAGATGACAATCTTGCTTCCAAAGTCTTAATTTCAATACTCAATGCATTCAAATCTTTGGTATATTCCACCACAAGATTCTTCTTATTATTATTACCAAAAAACCAAACCATCTTTAACAATTATTATTCTTTGTATTACCTTCTGCCAGGTATATCAAACAAGAATCTCACAAGTAAGCAATCTTTGTTTTAATTGAAATTTTTCACTACAACTAATAACAAATGTTCTTATAATAATCAAGAGATCAAAGAGTGTAAAGAAGTTCAACAAGATGCATGTACCAATCTCTAAATCTGAACTGTTACAATTGGACAAGAGCAATGACAAGGAAAATAAACAACAACCTTTAGTCATATTAACGTCGTTGGGTAGAACTATTATAGAAATTCAAGGTGATTTAGAATTACCCACAAATGACTCACCAGATCAAGACAAAGATGCAGAGATAAGATTTGGTTTATTAGACATCGAGGAGAATCATGATGATCCAATAATGTCTCGTGTTACCTTGTATGTTGGGAAGAAACAACGTTTACTAGGTAAAGTTGTTTCATTAGAAGTTCCATTAGGTGTATTAAATTTTAATAAATTAGATAATAAAGTTACATTACAAGATGTGATACGATACAAGATCTTGTTTCAAGATAGACCATTACCCATCATGTAATATTTGTCTTTGTATATCTCATTATTTTATATATAATTATGTATAATTTACACAGTGTAAAGACAAAATATTTGTAATAAATAAATTAAATATATTCAATTAAAACATTCAATTTAATGTGAAAGAAAAGAGGTACAAGAAGAAGAAGAAGAAGAAGAAGAAGAATTTATACAAGGAGGGCAATGGAGAAATTACATACATCAATCCCTCCACAGACAACACATAATTTGTCATGGAATTTACCCCATTGGGAGGATGTTACCAAGGCTCAAACTGAAGGAACATTAGGTTATCCAAGATATCAATTACATCCCATGAATCAACGATTAGTCGATATCTTAAAGGATAAATATGCTAGAGGTAATGAAAAATGTCTTGTATTTCCCTCATATACGGTGGCAAAACGCGTTAGGGAATATATTAAATTTCATAATTCATTAAATAGATCCTCTGCTTCTACTACCACTAGATTAAAAGTTAGAATCTTACAATTATCTACATCTGAACCATTAAATGATGAAGAAAGAGTGTGGAAACGTGTTTGTAAAGTTGCTGTGGTATTTATTAATGAAGAATATTATCATTTAATGTGGGAATATTGGCAATTAACAGGTGAAATTATTTCAAGTCGTGTAGCTGAATATGTATTACATGAATTATTTATTATAGAAAAATCTACTAAAACCAGAGATAATGTTACATCCCAACCTAATGATGATAATGAGACTAAATCAAAGACGGGTCAAGGGAACACAATTGAATATATTGAAACTAGATTTGGTCGTAGTTTAAATTTTATGTTAGCAGATAAAGCTAAGAGATTAATAAAGAAAAGAATTGCAACAAAAGTGGTTGATTTGGAAAATGATACTTTGTTGAATGATAGAGATGAAAATGATTATATGTTGAACATGGATTTAATGAATTTACATAATTTTAATGATGATTCAGACGATGATGATAGTGAATTTGAAGATCAATATAATAGATCCCTACCAGTTACTACCACAAACAGTAATAACAGCAGTAACATTTTACAGTCTTTAATTCCTGCAGAACCAATGAGTCAAGGGTTTAATGATATCCCAGAAAGTGATTCGAATTTAAGTCTTGTTTCATCTACTACACCAGCAGCAATTGCATCACAACAACAACTGCATCATCATCATTTAATTAATTTCAACAGAGATGTTTATTTGTTCCCCAGTGGGATGGCTGCCATTCATTTGGCACATAGAACGTTACTTTACCTGGATAATGAAAGAATTAATAGATTAAGAATACCGTCAAATCAACAATGTCCATCTAAGAAGAAAACTGTTATCTTAGGGACATGTATTCCTGATACATATAAATTAATTTCAAGATTTAATGATTTCCATTTCATTAAGGCTAGTGGTCAACAAGGGTTGGAAGATTTAAAAGAGATCTTACACTCTGGTGAGCAAATTCTTGCTGTTTTCATTGAAGCACCAAATGTAATGAATAAATTTGAAATGATTAATTTAATAGATTTGAAGAAATTATCTGAATTATTTGGTTTCAATATTATTATTGATGAAAGTAATGGTGGATTTATAAATATTGATGGATTAATATATTGTGATATTATGGTTAGTTCACTTGGGAAATTATTTAGTAATTATGATATCACAAATAATGAAGAAGATCATGATGTTATGGCAGGTTCGTTAATTGTTAATCCACAGGGGAAAATGTATAATGATATTCAAACTTTCATTAAAGAAGATTATGAAGATTTACTTTGGTGTGAAGATGCAATTCATTTAGAACAAAATTCAAGAGATGTTATTAATAAGAATAATAGAATTAATAAGACTACATTAGCATTAATGGAAACCATTTTCATTCCAAATAAACCATTTTTCAAAGAAATTTTTCATCCAAGTTTAGATCATTCTGGTAAAGAAACTTATGATATGGTTAAATGTAAGAAGCATGGTGGATATGGTGGTATTATATTATTAACTTTCAACTCTATGGATGAAGCTACAACTTTTTTTAATAATGTTAAATTATACAAAAGTATTGGTCTTGGTACAAATTTAACCCTTGTATGGCCATATTATCATGGTATGGATACAAGAGAATATGAAATGAAATATAATTGTCAATTTGATAAGACAATGATTAGAATTTGTATTGGATTAGAAGATCCAAAAATCTTAATTGATATATTCCAAGATATCTTGAACAAGATGAAAAAATAGGGTGTATATAATAATTTATGTAATGTATAGAAATGTCATGAAATAATAATAAAAGTAATAATTTGATTATACATTGAATAAATTTGTGGATGTATATGAAAGTAAGGTTAGATATATTTATATGTTATGGATTTGTCTTAAAGAATATATAAAAAAAAGGTTGTTTTTTCTTTTGTTAAGTTTTGAAAGTAATCAATTAATCTTTTTTAACTTCAGCCAATTTTTCACCTCTAGCAAATCTTGGATTTCTTGGATCATTAACGAATTCATCAGCATGTAACATTGCATTTGTAAATTTAGATGCCCCCCAATAAACTAATAAGCCACCAACAAAAAATGGCCAATATGGTCTTAAAACTGGAGTTGGATATCTCTTTAACATTATTGTATAGACTGTGTATGTGTTTTTGATTTAGATGGATAGTAATAGATGTAAACACAAAGGGTTAAGTCTTGTAGTTGTTGTAGTTGTCTTTAATTGCAATTTGTAACTTTTTGCATTTTTTGATTTATTTAAAATTTAAGAAACAAAAAAACAAACTGCTATTTTAATTGGTTCTTCCACTACTAAATTAAAGGATATTGAGATAAGACAAAGAAGGGTGTTACAGACAATCATTGACGAATATGGTATTGAGGGTGTTGTAGGCATAAAGCTATTTAAAGTTGGAGTAGAGTTGTTTTTTGTTTGTTTTGCATTTGATGCGATTTGAACTCTTCCAAGAAAGAGTAACCTCTGGGCGGCAATTTTATAGAATCTTGATATGAAACACAAAAGTACTAACAATATGAATTTTAATCATGAAGGAGAGTCATCTAATATAGGATATGTAACTCACAGGTCGGTTGGTCTAGCATTGCTCTCTTTGAACTACCAACTTTCACATAATGTTAATGCTGAGCTTCCTCAGGTTCGAACAGAGGCAAATATTACCAAAGCAAATTTACTATAAACAATACATTGAGAGTGTATTGTAAAAGACAAAACATGCAAGAAATTGATAAATGCACAGAATTTAGTTGTTAATAAGAATGGCTGTTGTTAAGATTATATTATTCCATTTGAAAAGAGATCTGTTACAATATAATAATAACAAAGTATTTTGCTTGAAAGATATATTTTATTTACTAATCTGTATCCCCCCCATCAAGCTTTTGCATTCCACTTTCAATCTCTAAGTGTATTGTATTAATTGTCAAGAAATTAATTTTGTCGTCTTCTGTCAAGTTTCCCTTTCTTATTGTGGTGTTATTAATTATTTTTTTTTTTTTCATTGAGATTGAAATTTTTCACTTCGAATTGAAATTTCTATATTGTGTCTATTCTGGATTCTACACCGTTAGTTATCCATTATTAAATCTGAATACACCTCATTTTGTTATTCTTAAATTTCCCTGACAATACTTGTTAACACCGCTGTTTTAAAGTGTTAAAACCTTTGTGTGATTTTTTATCGTTTCCTGTTTTGAAAGTTTTTTCTTTCTGTATTTTACCTTTATATCTGGGTTAAGAAAGATAAGTAAATAATATTACTCTGTAATTGTCCTGTACATTTGATATCCATTTCATTAACAAGTAAAAGAGACACTTATATCACAGTTCATTATATTTGTTGCCTTCATAATCGATTGTTTTTTGAGTTCGTGATTATTTTTTTTTTTGTTGGATTTCTTTCTCTGTCAAAATTAATATTATAGATCATCAGATACAACATATTTGGAAAACCTTATGGATGAGAATAACATGACCGCAATGAATGACCCTTCCACCATGATATCAGATAATAATATTATCCATAATAACGATAACATCAATATGTTGAACAAGTCTAGACCATTTGTTTGTCAAATTTGTACGAGAGCATTTATTCGTCAAGAACATTTGAAAAGACATATGAGATCTCATACAAATGAAAAACCATTTCTTTGTATCTTTTGTGGTAGATGTTTTGCTAGAAGAGATTTAGTCCTTAGACATCAACAGAAATTACATGATACATTAATTGGTACTTCACAACATCATGAATTATTAAGTCAATTCCATAATGATGAAAATATCTTGGAAAAGATTGAAGCCACAAAACATGTTATTAAGATTGAAGGTAATAAACAACCTATCCTACCTACACCAACTAATCCGATGGCTAAGACTGCATCACAGTTAAAAAAGGCTGCTAAATTAGCTGAAAGACAAGCCAAAAAATTAGATAAACTACAAAAGAGACAAGCCAAATTGATTAATAAGACTACAAACCATAATATGAGTGCTGCTGGTAAGCTACGGGTCACAACTGCAATTGACACTAATAAGATTATGGAAGTATCACCAATTAGTCAGCAATCTTCCACTTCTGAAGATACGACCTCTACAATGATTGCAACAAAATTAAATAAAACAATCCCATCACAAAGAAGACAAAGACATGCTTCATTTTCTGCAGCAAGTGCATTCACATATAAACAGCAAAACGAACGTCCAACTGCAAAACAATTACAAGATGACTTAGATTTAATGACTGGGATTCCACATCAAGTTGGGTTTTCTACACCACAAATGTCAGCAACAGATTTAGTCGACAAGGCACATGAAAATGGTATTGAAAATATTCCATTCTTAACCTTAGATACAATAAATGATGGGAAATCTACAACCAATTTCAAAGAGTTGTTCTTCCATCATGATAAGAACAGTAAGACACATAAAAATGAAGAAAGTCTAATCTATAGTCCACGTTCAAAACACCAACCACAACAGAGTCAACATCCAGTGAAACATTCGCATGATGAAAATTTAGCTGCATTCGATAGTGTTCCATTTTTAGCTGATTTCTTAACAATGAGTTCTTCTGCTGGTGGTGTTGGTGGATTTCTGAATAATCCTGATACAAACAACATCGTACATGGTAATAATAATATCAATGATACAAATTCTCACGATCCAAATTTTGAAGCCAATGCTATTACTAATTTAGATTATTTCCAATATGATGATAACTTATTGAATTTATCAAGAATTAATACAAATTCATCTGCGACTAGTTCATTATCTTCGAGAGATAATTCACGTCGTGCGAGTAATGTTACTCCTGTTATTACTGTACCAAATAATGTACATCAACATCATCAACAACATGATGATCAATATTTGAATAGAAATAATCATGGGTTATATTATAATGCACATAATTCACATAGTTTGAATGTAGTCAACGAAGGCGAAGTGGTGCATAATACTCATGGAACACAACCTCATTTAAATAGGGCACAAAGTGATCCAGAAAGAGTTTTGTCTAAATTTATTACGCATGCACCATTTGAAACCGATTTCTTAAATCATGTGGATACCCAACATTTTAATGATATTGGGTTTGCAAACATTCATGATCCGAGTTATCCATATCAAAATAATGAATTTACAGAATCGTTGTCAAGACATCCATCAAATGCTCCAACTTCATTATCACAACAATCTCCATATAGTGTTCATCAAAATAGTTATGCACATAGTACTGCATCCACAGGTGGGCATAAGAATCCATCCCAAGATTTGTCAAATACTTTGTTATCAAGAAATCCATCGAATCATGTTTATGAAAATCAATTCCCAAATCAAAATAGTACTAATAACATTATATTGAATCAAAGGAATAGTCCTTCCGATAGTAATAGACACATTGGACAAGTGACAAGATCTGTGTCGATGAATCAAACTAATGGCAGTATGCATAGTAGTCATACAGGTAATTTAGCTACTCCAGAGAGGCCAGCTCCTCAAATTAATACTGCGCCAGTTGTTGTTGATCAAGCACATAACAACAATAGCACTCTTGTTGAAGATTCTGGAGATGCTCATCTTACAATCAATTTCTCACCATCATACCCTGCGCATCATAAAACTCCTTCAACACGTTCTCAAACTCAAACACCATTACCACCACCATCACAGATTCCATCACGTAGTCAATCTCGTACTGCCTCTGTTCCTATGGCACATACTCCAGTCAATCATTCTAAACATCAACACAATAAACCATCTCATAATGATCAATATGATTTGATGAATTTATTTCAATCCAGACAAATGGATATTTATAACAAACATCTTGAAATTTCTAATTTTGCTAAAGTGTTATCTACAGACAATTTGCAAGCTTCATTCCATCAAAATATGGCACATACCGAGAAATTAGTTAATGACATCAATTTTGATAATAGTAAATATCGTGTTGTATTTTTTACCGATCAATATTGTGATGAGATTATTCGCGTTAATGGGTTAAAACCTGATCAATTCCCAACCACTGAAGAACTAAACAAATATGTGAATTTGTATCAAGATGAATTCCACAAATTCTTCCCGTTTATTCATCTACATAGTATTATTCCAACTATTGAGAATCATCCATTTATATTATCGATTGCTATGATTGGTGCATTATATTCTTTTCATTCTATTCATTCTGTATTGTTATCTAATATTTCATGGTTTCAAATTAAAGAATTATTAGAAAGACAGCATAACAATTATTCAATTACTCCATTATGGGCTGTTCAATCTATTGTCTTATTGACATTTATTGGTATTTTCAGTAATGATATTAATGTTACCAAGAGTATGAAGATTCAATTGGCTACTTTAGTCGAATTAGTTAGATTAACTAAACTGAATCAACCTTTGGAACATATTGTGAATCCACCAATTGAGAGTGACCACTCCCTATTATATATGGATGACCCGAGAGCATTACAACAACTGAAAGAACGTTATCATTCTAAAGTTCAATTTGAAAAGGATTTCCACTATTTCATTAAGGCTCAAACTAGGATTAGAACATGTCATGTTATCTTAATTATTTCTAATTTTTTCACCTCTTTAACTGGTGTCGAATGTATTTTCCATTCTATTGATTTGAAATGTGGGTTACCATGTTACAAAGAAATCTTGTATCATTCTCCAAACTCACAAGTTTGGTCAGATAATTTACAAAAATTCAACATTGAATTAGATTCTAAATTTTCTTTAATTGAATTATCTAATGGTAATGGTACATATGATAACTGTTTGATGTACTTGTCGAGTGGTGCTGAATTTTATTCATTAAATTCAAAGATATCATTCAAGACTTTATTGTCTTTACTTTTCTCTATTCATGAAAAGATTTCTATTGAAAGATCTGCAAGTCTTGCTACACCAAATGGGAAATTGCAACATCAATTGAGTAAGAATGACATCTTCTTAAGATGGAAAATTAATTCTATCCCAGTGATTTCATCTATGTTAAAACATTGGGAAATATTATTTTTAAAGAATGGTGGTATTTTCAAACCAAATCATGATAATATTGAAACTATTAATGCATATCCATCATTAAGATTAATTATTCCACTGTATCATTTTGTTAAAGTTCGTGAAAATGTTCAAATTGCTCCAATGATGAGAAAGATTTGGAAACAAGATTGGAATGCTATGAATCATCAAATGTCTAAATTTTATTTTGATTGGGAAACTTTACGTGAAGCTTGTACTCATGGATTACAAATCTTAGAGTTTTGGATTGATACAGTGACTATCCTAGAATTTGATCCAAAGAGAATTACCATTACAACACCAGTGTTTTCGATCAGTTGTATGGTATCATCTGTTTTAATCTTATCTGAATATTTAAGGGTCATGGAATTAACTTTACAAAATAACAAGAAGGGCAATCCAAATAACGCTGTAGCAAGTCATTTACAAATATCTGATAAAGTGTTATGGATTAAAATATATCATCTTTTAGATCGTATCGAAGTTCATTTGAAACAAAAGGGTGTTAGATTATCTGGTAAAGCACGTTCCTCCATAGTAGATATTGATAAATTATCTATGGGTGAAATTAGAGACATGATCCGTACTTCTGGGTTATCGCAAGGGATGTTACATACTGGTGTAGACATGTTAAGTGCTTGTCCTGTTTGGTCTGTGGGTATTTTGTTTGCTCAAGCATTACAATCTCGTTCTCTAGCTTTAGAACAGATGTAGTTGTATTATAATTAAATCTCTCCCCACCATTGCTATCTACCCAATTACATATAGTACATATATTATATCCGTTATATACTACCTCTTAATAGACAAGGTAGATTGCTTTTATAGACATCAACAATGTTTAAAATTTAAAATTTTGCGATGAGCTTTCTTGAACATTTTAAAGTTGGATGAGTAAGCTTAGAAGAAGAAAGTTGGAAAGTATATATCGACAAGAAGACTGTTTGAGATCCAAATAAATTCCTCAGAGTATCAAGATGACTGCTACTAAATTAACTGGTAGAGAACTTTTCAATAAAATTGGTCAACCAAGTAAGATCTTGGCCCCAATGGTGGATCATTCTGAACTGGCATGGCGTATCTTATCACGTAAACATGGTTGTACATTAACATATACACCAATGTTACATGCTCGTTTATTTGCAACCAGTGAGAAATATAGACGTGATATGTGGGGTCCCTTGGATGGTGATTCTAAGATTGATAGACCACTTGTGGTGCAAATTTGTGGTAATGATCCAGAATATGTCTTACAAACTGCATTATTAGTTCAAGATAAATGTGATGCAGTAGATTTAAATCTTGGTTGTCCACAGGGGATTGCTAAGAAGGGTCATTATGGTTCATTCTTAATGGAAGAATGGGATTTAATTCATAAGATTATTAGAACATTGCATGAAAAATTAGATGTTCCAGTGACAGCTAAGATTAGAGTATTTCCTGAACGTGAAAAGACATTAAATTATGCAAGGATGATATTGGATGCTGGTGCTCAATTTTTAACTGTTCATGGTAGATTAAGAGAACAAAAGGGTCAAAAGACCGGTTTAGCAGATTGGTCCATTATAAAATACTTAAGAGATAATTTACCAAGTGATACTGTGATGTTTGCTAATGGTAATGTGTTATACCCAGAAGATATTTCTCGTTGTTTAAAAGAAACTGGTTGTGATGGTGTGATGAGTGCCGAGGGTAATTTATATAATCCTGGTGTTTTTGCTTCAAAGGATTCATCAGATAAAGATCTAACGTTTCCAAGAGTAGATATAATCTTAAGAGAATACTATGAAATTGTTAAAAAAGTTGCATCTGAATCACCTGCTTCTAAGAAGACCATGAAATCACATATTTTCAAGATCTTAAGACCATTCTTGTCAGAACATACAGATATTAGAAGTGTTGTTGCCTCGATGGGTGGTAAAGCCACTTTAGAAGAATGGGATGAAAAAGTTGTTAAACCAGTAGAAGAGATTGTCACTAAATTATGTTCAAATGGTAAAGATGTTGTTGTGACAGGACCATTAGAATCATGGGGTGGTTCATATAAGACAGTTCCATATTGGAGATGTCAACCTTATTTCCGTGCAGTGAATGGTGTCACTGGTGATAAGAGACAACAACAAAAAGTGAAAGATGCAGATGCAGAAGCAGAAACTGAAACTACTACAGAATCAGCTAATAAGAGAAGGAAAATTGTAGAAACAACGTCATAAGAAGCATATCTAAATGTGTTTTGTATCATATACTGTAATTATATACACTCTTTATAAGGTGAAAAATTATTTATTCAAAAGTTTTAAAGCCTAAAACTTACTTTTAACCAAGTGAAAGAGGTCTAATAAGACAAGTATAACTATTTAAGATGAATTGTAGTGAAGCCAATTATGAATCATACACTGTGGACAATGCATTAAATGTCATTGACACATTAGAACCATGTAAATATATTGCTAAGCCGATGGAAAGACCCACTGCTAAATTACAAGCTATCATCGATTCATTACAATTATTAAAACATCCAGAAGGTGGGTATTACAAAGAAACAGATAGATCGCCATTCATTACTACGAACAAAGATGGTAAGATCCGTAATTATTCTACATTAATTTATTATTTATTAACCCCTGATGGACCTCGTGGCAGATTCCATTATAATGAGAATCGTATCATTCATACTTTACATCGTGGCCGCGGTCAATATGTGTTAATTTACCCTGATGGTAAAGTGCATTCATTTAAAGTTGGGTATGATGTTGCAAATGGTGAAGTGAGTCAATGGGTGGTTCCAGGTGGTGTTTACAAAGCTAGTTTTGTCTTAGAAAATGATGAATTAGACGATGGATTACTAATTAGTGAAGTTGTGGTTCCAGGTTTTGATTTCGAAGACCATCATTTTATGGCTGGTGGTGTTGAAGAATTAACTCGTCGTTGTAACGGTGATTCTATCATGGCTAACAAGTTGGCCTTCTTGTTATAATTTTATTTGTCCAATTATATATAAGTTTGACTCATTTTTTGTATAAATTTAAATAAGATTAATTAATTGCATTTTAAAAAAGGATCGACAGTTTCGTAAACTTGAAGTTGAAAGTAAGGCAGACCTACTCAGGTATACATCCATCAACTCAATATGTTCAAGACTGTTACATCTCGTCGTTTATTCTCTTCTCAATCTATGGCTATGGCCAAGAAAGTGTTTTTTGAACCTACTGTTAATGGTTCTAAGATTGGTAGAATTGAATTCACTCTTTATGATGAAATTGTTCCAAAGACTGCCGAAAATTTTAGAGCTTTATGTACTGGTGAAAAGGGTCATGGTTATCAAGGTACAAATTTCCATCGTATTATCCCACAATTTATGATTCAAGGTGGTGATACTGATCACATGAAGGGGTTTGGTGGTAAATCAATCTATCCAGGTGGTAAATTTAATGATGAAAATTTTGTTAAGAAACATACCAAACCAGGTTTATTATCCATGGCTAATGCTGGTCCAAACACAAATGGTTCTCAATTTTTTATCACCACTGTGGCATGTCCATGGTTAGATGGTAAACATACTGTGTTTGGTGAAGTTACTAAAGGTATGGATATTGTCAAGACCATTGAGTCCTACGGTTCTCAATCCGGTCAACCAAGAGCTGAAATTGTCGTTGAATCCTGTGGTGAAATTGTTGATTAAGCAATTCAATCCATCCAAGCAACAACTCGTTATCCTGTTTATATAATTTTCTATAATCTTTCAAATCAAATATATAAATTAATTACATTTAATATCTAAAATTAATTTGAAATATTTCAATTAAAAGTAAAACATCAGTTTAAGGACAACTAATTGAAACATTGAAAGTAAAAGAGAATAGACACACAACACACAACACAACATTTAACAATGAGTTTAGAAGATACATTATCTAATATGTCACTTTATGACGCCAAGAAATACTTTCGTAAAGCACAAAATGCAGTTTTCAATTTGACAGAAATGGAGGGGAAAGTTAGAGAAGCGACTAATAATGAACCATGGGGGACTTCCTCCACGTTAATGGAACAAATTGCTCAGGGGACATTTAATTTCCGTGAAAGAGAAGAAGTCGTTGGTATGCTTTTCAAAAGATTTACTGAAAAGACTGGGAGTGAATGGAGACAAATTTATAAAGGTTTACAATTATTAGAGTATTTAGTGAAACATGGATCTGAAAAATTTATTGATGATGCTAGAAATAGTATTAGAATTGTTCAAATGTTAGAAGATTTTCATTATATTGATTCTCAAGGTAGAGATCAAGGTATTAATGTAAGAAATAGAGCAAAGGTTATGGTAAATTTACTTTCTGATGATGAACAATTAAGAAATGAAAGGAAAAAGGCTCGTGAAACTGCTAATAAATATAAAGGTGTCATGGGTGGTGCTGGTGGTGTAGTTGCTGGTGTGGATACTAGTATGAATCCAAGAGCAGGTTTTACTAAATCAACTGCACATGGGATTAGTGTTAGTGCCGATTTCGATAGTGATGAAGAAAATGATGATTTACCACCAAAGAGTTTACCTAAATTAGATAATGTGACAGGGTATGAAAAGTTTTCATTCAAAGATGAAGAACCAACCGCATCTGCCGCTGCCGCTGCTGCTACTACACAACAACCTGTCCAAGATTTACTTGGTAATGATGATGAAGATGATGATGATGATGATGAATTTGCAGATTTCCAAACTGCTACTCCTGTAGCTGCTGCATCCATAACAACACCAGCTACCAATATAAACAACAACACATTGGATGCACTAAACTTCAATGCACCAGTTCCAACTACTCATCAATTCAGTAATGTGGTTCCAGCCATTCAACAAGCTTCACAAGAAAAGAAATCGGATCCATTTAGTTCTTTATTTACTACTGCTAAGGATATTAAAGATGTGGAACCAATAAAACCACAAATCAAATCACCAGCACCAGTTGTTGCCCCAACTCCAGCTACTACTGTTGATGATGATGATGACGACGATCTATTTGGGGATTTAGAGACTGCTCAACCTCAACAGCAAACCAACAAGAACAACAACTCAAATCAAAATGAAGAAATAGATCTACTAAGCTTTTAAACATTAAAAGGGAATATATAAATAATAAAGAATAAATAAATAAATAGATGTTGTTATGTACAATTTAATGAAAAGAAACCAAATTCAAATAAATAACTGCTGCTTTTTGTTGTTGCTTACGCTTGATTCTTTTGTTGTTTCTTCTGTTTATCTCTAATAGATTCGTCAGGACTCTTCCTCTGTGATTCTGCATCGACTGTATGGGCAGGACACGGAAGGATCGACCCTAAAGCAACACTAGAGAAGGCTACTAGAAACGTCACTAAATACAGATTGTTCATTAACTTGTTGCGTGTCACAGCTCTCATCGTTTTTTTTCTTTTTATATTGGTTATAAATAAATAAATAAAGGTGTTCTTTATCGCAGCTAGACTAGTGGATATATTGGTACACGGATGGTTCTTCTTTGGTTGTTTAACTCTTCTTAACCATGGATAGCTGAAAACTCCTTTGCAGTTGCTTTTAATTCAAATTTGATATAATTTGAAAAACATTTAAATACAAGGCTTATTATTTGACAAACACGTCAAGTTTATCAATTTCATTCAGAGAACCAAACAAGGGCAAGATAGTCAATTGATTAACACGTTTGGCAATGGGTTGTAGTGTTATTGTCAGTGTATTGAAGGAGTTTTTCTCCGTGGAATCTCTAGATGCCAGGATCAAACCACAACAAAGGAAAAAAGTGGGTAAAGAAACTTCAAATAATATAGGTTCTACTCCACAACCATCTAAATGGAAGACTTTAGAATTTAAATTTTACTATATAGCCTTTGCTATTGTGGTTCCAACCATGTTTTATTCTGCAATAACTGCTACTAATGAATCAAATACATTAAATTATTATAAATTTGAAAGATATTTATCTCAAGGTTGGATTTTTGGTCGTAAAGTTGATAATAGTGATGCACAATATAGATTCTTCAGAGACAATTTTGTCTTATTAACCTCTTTGATGTTAGGACATGTTTTAATTAAACGTGGTGTCTTAATGATAACCCATGTTTCAAAATTAAGATTTGATATGATTTTTGGTTTATTCTTTTTATTCATTGCTCATGGTTTTAATTCAATTAGAATCTTAATTCATATGATGGTTATGTTCTCAATTGTTCATTTATTTAAGAGACAAAGAAAAGTTGCAACAATTTTAACTTGGACTTATGGTATTTCAACATTATTTATTAATGATAATTTTAGAAATTTACCCTTAGGTAATTTATTACCATTTTTGAAACCAATTGATTCATTAAATTTTAAAGGTATTATTGCTCGTTGGGATGTTTTCTTTAATTTTACTCTTTTAAGATTAATTAGTTATAATTTAGATTATTTAGAACGTTGGGATAATCAATTTAAGACTTTAAAGAAAAAGGACACTGAACAAAGTCCAGATGAAGATAATTTAATTCAAGTGAATCCACCAATGCGTCGTATGAATTCTTCTGAAACCTCATTACCAACTATTCAAGAAGATGGTAATAATTATGATACTGAATTATTAACTAATGAAAGAGCACGATTAATTGCTCCACATCATATTTCAGAGTATAATTTGAGTAATTTCATCGCTTATGTGTTGTACACACCATTATTTATTGCAGGTCCGATCATTACTTTTAATGATTATGTTTATCAATCTAAGAATACTTTACCATCTATTAACAAAATTAGATTAGGGAAATATGCCTTACGTTTGGTCTTGACTATTCTTGTTATGGAATTTATTTTACATTTCACATATGTGGTTGCCGTATCAAAGACTAAAGCCTGGGAAGGTGATACACCATTCCAAATTTCCATGATTGGATTATTCAATTTAAATATTATTTATTTGAAATTATTAATCCCATGGAGATTATTCAGATTATGGGGGTTATTAGATGGTATTGATACTCCAGAGAATATGATTAGAATGGTGGATAATAACTATAGTGCATTAGCCTTCTGGAGAGCATGGCATCGTTCTTATAACAAATGGGTTGTTCGTTATATTTATATTCCATTAGGTGGGTCTAAGAATAGGATCTTAACTTCATTAACAGTTTTCTCATTTGTCGCCATTTGGCATGATATTCAATTGAAATTATTATTTTGGGGTTGGTTGATTGTTTTATTCTTAATCCCAGAAATCGTAGCCACTGAATTGATTCAACCATTTAGACAAGAATGGTGGTATAGACATGTTTGTGCTCTTGGTGCAGTGATAAATATTTGGATGATGATGATTGCTAATTTATTTGGGTTCTGTCTAGGAACAGATGGTACCAAAGCATTACTTTGGGATATATTCTCTACCACAAACGGGTTTTTCTTCTTTGTCATTGCTAGTGGATGTTTATTCATTGCTGTTCAAATCATGTTTGAATTAAGAGAAGAAGAAAAGAGAAATGGGATATATTTAAAGTGTTAGTTTTTGTATACATCTCTCTTAAAATATTAAAATATTGTGTAAATGTTATGATATATATATATATATGATTGTTATATGATTAATTTATGCCATTGATCTTTTTAATTAAGGTTGTTTGCACTTTTCAATTTATCGAATTGTTCTTAATCAGTTTAAAGATAATTGAAAAATTATTTAAAAATTGGAACTTGGATGAGATGAAAGATGAAAGGACATGAATCATCCTCGAGAAAAGGTTGAAGTCAGGTAAATATAAGAATCTTAACAACTCATAGGGGCCAATAATGATCCGTATTAATTGTAGAATACTACCTCAATGGCGTTTTATTACTATGAAGAGATGGTATTCGTTATCTAAAAATGTTCAAATTAAACCAGTGACTCAATTAAGACCATGTACAAAAGCAGATTTTGTGAGTGCTCCAAACTCAAAATTACAATCAATGATATGGCATAACCCTTTACAAAATGTTTTGATTACAAAGAAACCATTTACTGTGGGTACACGTAAAGCGATGGTTGAATTTATTTCACATTTACATGATTCATATCCGGAGATTAACATCATCATCCATCCCGAAGTAGCAGATGAGATCTCTGATGACTTTAGTCAAGCTGTAAATAATGATCCAAATAGACCACATATATTATACACTGGTACACAACAAGAAATTGTTCAAAAGACAGATTTATTAGTTACTTTAGGTGGGGATGGTACAATTTTACATGGTGTCTCCAATTTTGGTAATCATCAAGTACCACCTGTGTTAGCTTTCTCATTAGGTACATTGGGGTTCTTATTACCGTTTGATTTTGAAGAATATAAAGAAATCTTTAAAAGAGTGATTAGTTCAAGAGCTAAATGTTTACATAGAACCAGATTAGAATGTCATGTAGTGAAAAATGGTAATGATTTAAAAGAACCAAAGAATAAACATGTTATTCGTCGTGCAATGAATGATATTTTCATTCATAGAGGTAGTGCACCACATTTAGCCAATTTAGATATTTATATTGATGGTGCATTTTTAACTCGTACTATAGCGGATGGTGTTGTCCTATCGTCACCTACAGGGTCTACCGCTTATTCATTATCTGCTGGTGGTTCAATTGTGTCCCCATTGGTTCCTGGTATCTTGTTAACTCCAATTTGTCCAAGATCTTTATCATTTAGACCATTATTATTGCCACACTCTTCTCATATCAAGATTAAAGTTGGGTCTAAGATAAATCAAGTCAATGCCAACACAGTAATTAATCTTTCAGTGGATGGGTTCCCACAAGATGATCTTCATTTAGGTGATGAGATTCATATAATTAATGAAATTGGTACCATTTACGTTGAGGGGACACAAATCCCACCATATTATAGAGATAAACAAAATGGTCTTGATAAGAGTGCAGACACATCACAAGAACCACATCAAAAGCAAGTATTAAACTCTGGTATATATTGTGTGGCAAAGAGTGAAAACGATTGGACTAATGGTATTAATGAATTGTTGGGATTCAACTCAAGTTTCAAATTCACACGTCGTCTCCAGGACAATTAAATGAGTAAACATTCAAGTATAGTATATATTATTTAAGAAGATAAGATAAATTTACAATTAATAAAGTAAAATGAAAAAAGTTTGTATTATCGATCCTTGCAATCACTCCCATCCGGAGGCACGAAGGCTGATCCTTAGATCTTCAACAAGGAAGACAACAGATGAATCATTGCACCCAAGATCAATAATTGGAATTTAATCTCCAGTCCAAGCCAAAAATTAGCAGATCGAGATTAATATCCTTAGTCAAAATCGAAATTTATCGAAAAAATATTAACGTCAAACCTGGTAGCACGAGATCTTCATGGTCATGGGTCAAGGACGCCCCGGAGGGGTCCAACCTCAACAAAGACACTGTTATATGCTACAAATGGCTGTGTATTATGCGTTACTTCTTTTAGAAAGGGGAAATAAAAGGTAGTAAATGCAGTATAAAGTATATTAAACTGAAATATTGCTTGCTTTTATATGAAAAGTTGAAAATTTGACATTTCTCAAAATTGAATAAGAGCACTTACCCGAAGGTTTTCTGAAAAATAAGAAGGGTTCGAAGAGATGAAACTTGAGAAGAGTTGAGTCTAAAGTAATGATTGAATGAGTATTCGTATGAATAAATTAGTATTTAACAGATATATAGCGATTTGGTTGCATCTATTTTATTTTTTTTAGTGTTTTTTTATATTACTTTTATTGATCTTCTTTCTTCAGAAACGAACTAGTTGAAGTGCTTGATTGATTAATGGGAATGCCCTTCTTGAGAGTGGAAGATCCCAAATAACCATGAGAACCAAGAACAGAACCCTTTCAGTAATCTACGTAATACATTTTGGTATTCTTCAGTATTCTTATTCTTAACAGCAACATCACGATGTTCAACATTACCTTCTGTTTCAGAAAGGGCCACTTGAGCCACTGGATTTTCTAACATAGTATGAGAATCTGATTCTTCGAGTTTGTTTGGTGTAATAACGTCAGGTTCTTCTGTATGTTCATCCGCGGCAATTTCGTTTGACATGTTTTTAGTTGTTGTTATTGCGGCTGTCTCCTCTGGTGTAACATTATCCTCTTTCTTAACTTCAGCACTTTGCTTTATATCTTCATCTTTACTGCTGTCCAATGATTTTGAGTCCAGCTCATCATCATTTTTTTCAGTGGTTGTGGTTGTGATAATATCAGGCGTGTCTTCTGGGCATTCTTCAAGGATATTATCATTATTAGTAGTGCTACCATTATTATTATGATTATTATTGATGTCTGGTAATGGAACACTATCTTCCTTCATAGAATCTGGTTCTTCAATAACTTCATCTGGAATATCAATCGGATGTTCTTCTTCTTGTTCAGGGGTATCATTTGATTCTGTATTTTCAACATCATCATCATCTTCTTCTTCAATAACAATGTTTTCTTCTACTTGTGGTTCTGGGACATCTGGAGTAGCTTTTGGAGTTTCAATAATTGGTTCAACAGATTTCAATTTCTCATCTTTTAAAGATGGTTCTGGAGATTCTGGGCCATCATTGACCACTTCGGTTTCTGCAGCTTCTTCTGCAGCATCTTCATTTATATCCTTTGGTTTAGCGACTTTAACATTATTAATATTATTATGTTCATCAGGTTCAGATGCATAATCTGGTACAATAAACCAATTATTATTATCATCAATAAATTTAAAATGAATTAAAATTTCATTCTTATCATTTAAATTTTTACAATTTGATAATAATGAATCCTTAATTTGATAAATCCAAACAGGTTTTGAATCTAGTTTTGATTGAACCATGGGTTCAATTTGCCAATTATTGAAATCACCTGCAATCTTTAATGAATTAAATTTATTTGCATTGGTATTTTCAATTTCAGTTTCATTATCTTGATATACTGGGTATACAATTTCAATCATTTTGTTGTTGTTGTTTTGCTGTAAAATGATTTGATTTGATCTGATTTCTATTTAAAGGTTATTAATTTATTGTTATTTTATCTATGTATGTTTGTTGTTTTTTTATTTGTTAATTAAAACTTGTACTATATAATAAAGTCTGTGGGAAATGGACAAACTAAGATGACTTTATTTATTTATTATTTTATTTCTTGATCCAGGGATAAAATATTGTTTAAAACATACATTAAATTTGGATATTTCAAAACAAAAGGGTTAAGAAAACGAAGATAAAAAAAAAAAATACAAGCAGCAGCCACAAAAGAATGACAGAAGAAACAAACAGATAAACAAATACGAACAGGAAACATTGCTTCATCAATCAATTCGATTGTATGACAGTATCCGTTGTTTATTCTCTGATTCAGGAACCCCTGTTGGAAATGATATGAGATGGAAAAAATATCCATTACAATGGATAAATCTTAGCTAAGAAATTTCACTGAAAAATCACGCCATTATTATTTGTACTATTGTAAATAATGGGGAAAGGGACACGAAAAGTTAAGTCTTAATAAAATAAAATAAAACTATCGATGCTCCGTTGTTTGTTTGTTTGTTTATTTACTTATCAATTTAATGTATTTGTTGTGGGATATTACCACATCTATCTTTACCGAAATTAATCTTTAAATTATGAAATTCTGGCATTTGTTGTATTTGATCTAATGCAATAATAGCGTTATTAATATTTGTAAAATTAATAAAACAACAATTCTTTTCTGGTAAGAAATTAATTTGTTCTACTTCACCATATTTTTCAAAAATTTGTCTTAAATTATCTTCATTAAAATATTCATTATTATTGGATTGATCCCAATCAATATTACCAAGATAAATATTTCTTGATGCACCACGTCCAACTGCTTTAGAAATATTATTTGGTAATGGACCTGAATGTTTCCCCCAACCGATCTTACAACGTTTTTTATGTATAGTTAATCCATGCAATGAACTCATTGCATAAAATTGTGCTGCAGCAGTTGGATCTATAAAAGTAATAAAACAAATGTTCTTATCTGGGATTAATTTAATAAATTGTAAAAGACCACCACGTACAACATTACAAATATCTTCAATTTTAGTGTTTTTAGTTAAATTACCTAAATAAATGGTTCTATTACTCAAATTATTTGGACCACCTGCAGAGGTAGCAATTGCTGCAGTGGCTGCAGATTGTTGTAATAATGTATTTGTAATAAAATCTCTATCATTTAATTGTTTAATAGAACCTAAATCTTCTGTGTTTAACCCCAGAAATTGTGCAG
This sequence comes from Monosporozyma yasuniensis, assembly GCA_030558655.1. Classification (NCBI taxonomy): domain Eukaryota; kingdom Fungi; phylum Ascomycota; class Saccharomycetes; order Saccharomycetales; family Saccharomycetaceae; genus Monosporozyma; species Monosporozyma yasuniensis. Next base: position 138,377 of record JAKTQC010000017.1, on the reverse strand, counting down.
CATTATACTGTTGAATTTTAGTAATAAAAGCACAGCGATCTTTACCAAATGCAATTTTCTTATCCTCATAAAATAGATTTCTTTCAATGATCTTATCCACTGCATGAATTGCAGCAATGATTGATGTAAAATGAATAAATGCAATACCTTTTTCTGGAATATATTTAATACAATCAATGGTACCAAATTGTTCAAAATCTTTTTTTAATATATCTTCATTTAATATTTCATTATTTTGACTCTCTTCTGAGTTTAGATTTCCAATATAAACATTTCTTGTTGCTGCTTCAGTTTTCATTCTTTTTGCAACTAATGGATCTCTTAAATTGGATTTTCCCCAACCAATCTTAATATCATTACCATCAATATTTAATCTTTTCAATATTGAATCAGAATGGAATAACAATGCAGAATTTTCATCGATAAATGTTATAAATGCACAATGTTTTATAGTTAATATTTTACAATCTTCAATAACACCACTTGAAACATTATCTAATATTCTTTCTATCGTAATATCCTTTGGTAAATTACCTAGATATACAGTTCTACTTGGTGCATTAATAAAATTTAATGGGTTTGGTGTAGAAATGACAGGGGTATTTGGTTCAATAAACATACCACTGTTGTTATTATTGTTATTAATATGAATTGATTGATCATTTGGTGAATTATTATTATTATATTTCTTCTTATTTGAAGAAGAGACTGTAACGGGGGCTTGTAAAGTCTGTCTCATTGGAGGTGTAATTTCTTCCAACTCATGTTCGTTTATACTTCTACCACTCATATCACTCTCCCTGTTCTCTTGACTTGACATATCTTCTTGGATGGCTCTTTACCTTTATCTTTATTCTATTTCTATTTATATCCTAACGGAAATACTACTCTTACAAACGGGATCAGGCCTTTTTTTCTTGGTTCTAAAGTAACAATATCAATATCTATACCTGTCACTATTTCAATTGACTACTCTCGACTTCTTGTTCCTTCTTTAACCTGTCTTGAACCCTTCCATAACCTCCAATTGAAAGTATATATTAACAGTTCATTTGTGATCAACATTCGTTCTTTTCTTTATTTTTACACAAAAACCCAAAATAACCGCCGTTGAAATTTTAAAGATAGAAATTCGATATTATTTCTCACGAAAACTTGAATATTTAAAACTGGGAAACACTACATTGAAACATATACTAAGCAGGGTCAAGAAACGATAAGAAACTTTGTTAGAACAGTGCAATAACACGCCAGATGATGAACCAGATAAGAACTGTAGCTAAAGTGACCCGAAACTTGGGTCTTTTAAGCCCCGTGAGAACGGTAATGACCGGTTATAAACCATCCATTTTCACCCCTGGGTTCAAGATGATGAGTAAATTATCTACAAATATCACCGCTACTACTACTACTACTACCACTTTGGGGATGTTGAAATTTACTCGTGGGTTTAAGTCCAAGAGTTCGTTGAAAAAATTTTGTAAAGATTGCTATATCGTTAGAAGAAAGGGTAGAGTTTACGTTTATTGTAAATCCAACGGTAAACATAAACAACGTCAAGGTTAAACTGAGCTATATATTCTCTCAACGCATATATATATATATTCATACATTCATATATTCATGTAAATATAAATCACAAATCTACAAATTCAAAATCTATCTATTACGTATCTCTATTATTATTATTACTATTACTATTATACAACTTAAACAATGATTATAAAGTCCACATCGAAATACCAACACCACCAAGTAATGCAACATTTTTATCATTACCAATTGGTAAGATATCACAACAACCTGTATCAGCAATAGTAGTATATTTGTTATCTTCTAATGTTAACAATTCAGTATCATTATTATCTTGTGAAATATTCCAAACACGAACAATTTGATCCACTGATGTGGTTAACAATTTCTTACCTTTGTCAAACACTTGACACGAAGTAACAGTAGAAGAAGCCACATCTGGAATCACCTTGTGTGTAACATGTACAAGTTTATTACTCTCATTATCAAGTGCAAACACAGAAACACCAACACCATTATCATCACCACCAGTGTAAATCATCCATTGACCCTTATCAGTGATATAATTGTCAATACATTTAATACCAGATTGATGTATTCTAACAGATAATTCTGGTGTAAAATCAGTAACCTCTAAATCATCCCCCTTGCCTTCAATCATACTTGTGACGTTATAAATGGCTAAATAACCATCAGTTGGAGCAAGTACTAAGTAAGTATTATTTCGATATTCCACTAATGAGGTATTGAAAATACAACAAGTCTTATATCTAGTAGATAACAATAATTTAAAAGTATTCAACCTCTTTTCATAACACCAAACTTTAACAGCAGAATCAGAATAAACTGTGTTTAAAATGAAATCATCTTTATTAATAAATTTAATATCAAAATCCATAATTCTCAAATCAGGATTATCACTTGAAACAGGTAATGTTTGTTTAACACTGATATATGGATTTGATTTAAAGTCATCATTAATTTCCCATAAGAATAATTCTTCTCTGGCACTACATGAAATCATTAATTTATCATTAATAAATTTTAATTTTTGTAAACCTGATACATGTTTTCTTTCAGACCAATGTGTCTTAATTTGACCAGTGGTAACATTGAAAGAATTTAATCTAATACTAGTATCTTCAGAACCAGTAACAAAAAGATGTTCATCAGTGGTATGCATAACTGGGCATATACTTAAATCACGGATTTCTCTACCATGTAACCCATCCACTAAAGTTTCAGGAACAATTGGTTTATATATTCTTCTGAAATGCAATTGAGCAGATTTAACAAACACTAACATAAATGATTCTTTATCATTATCAGAAAGTGGTGACAATTTCCATTGTCTATGAGCACCACCACATACTTGACTCACAATTTCATAACCCTTTGGTTCATTGCACATGTAGAATAAACTCGATTTAAAGCCATAAGTAATATATTCATTATCAGAGTTATAATATGCACCTTCTAAGAAACCCTTAATAACTTTATTAGAATGAATAATTTCATGTTCAATTTCAGTAGATTCATTTAATGACAATGTAATAAAATTGTAGTAACCATCTCTATTAGTGACAGAAAATAAATGTTTGTTTTCTTTAGTTTCCACAAATTTAATGGAGGTTGTGGTATCACCTGGATTAATTCTTCTAAGTAATGTGGCAGAATAATCCTGGGTGTTAGCTTTAGTTAAATCAAAGATGGCAATAGTACTAAATCTGGAACCAACTATGACGTAATAGTCAAACACTTCGAGACATGAAGAAACAAAATTATTAGGTTTCTTGAAATTATATTCTTCTTTAATTTCAAGTATATTGATATCAAATCTAATAATCTTAAAACTATCACGAGGGTTTGGTGATTCAAAAGTTAAAAGGAATGTATTATTAGTAGATGGGATAACCATACAATTAGTAGTCTTGGACAAACCATCGATATGTAATGCTGCTTTAGAGGTGACAATCCTACCATCCTCAGAGAATTTTAATAAAAGCAGATCAGCTTTGTTATTAGAAAACACAACAATGTTATTACCATGAGAATCTCTAATACTATCAGTAAATGAATACAGGACTAATCTCTCATCAGTCTCCAATAATGTCCATTGCTTGTTAGAAACATCATATTTGATAATCTTACCTAAAGATGTAATGGCGACTAACCCAAAAGAAAACCATGAGAACCCTTTAATAACCTCATCTTTCTTGATATCGATATTAAATTCTTGACCAATTTCAGTTAAATCAAAAGTTTCATTTTCATCGCCATTTCTAGAAGATTGTTTTAAATCAATTAATTTTAATCTACCATCATTACCAGTAGTGGCAGCGATCATATCGTTTTCTTCCACATCAACACTCCAAACATTCTTAATTAAATGAACCTCGAAGACATTAGTAGCTACTAATTCAAAATCTTCACTATTATCAATTTGGTTAATATCCCAGGTTCTACATGTACAGTCTTCAGAAACACTGATTAATTTATTATCATGATCAAAAAACTTTAAATTCCAAATTCTAGCAGTATGACCCCAACCCACAGCAATTTCTTTACCAGTATTCATATTCCATAATCTAATGGAACGGTCATCAGAACAACTGGCAATAAATTGACCATTATTACTAACAGTAACATAAAAGATAGAACCTTCATGACCAGTTAAGTTATGAATCTTAGATTCTGAGAATAACTCCCAAATCAAGACACCGCCCATAACTGTACCTGCATTAATATAAACTTTATCGGCCATCACTTTAATAGACCCAGAATATAAGATAGATCTTTCATTGACTAGTGATTTTTTGTCTAAAATCTTACCTTGTAAATTCACAATCAACAGCAAATTATAACATGTTAATAAATAAACTTGATCATCAGTATAATTGAATTCAGCAGCAACAATCCATTCAGTTGCAAGAGTTTCGCAGTTGCTAATATCATCGGGACCTAAAAGCTTTTCAACATCAACGATAATGACAGATTTACCACCAAAAATAACAATATGCTTGCCGTTGTTACTGAATGAGAATCCATGAATCTTATTTTTCTTGAAGATTCTAACTCTACGTATCAATTCTTTGGTCTTATAATTGTGAACTTGTAAAAATGGACCACAAGCGGAATAAATCTTGTTTTCTTCTTTGAATTTCACACAAAAAGATGGACCATAATGGGAAACGTCCTTCATGTTACCCATATTCAATTCTTTTGGACTAGTTATAATATGATCTTACGGTTCAATGACTAATTGAAAAGTGTTTAAAATGTATGTTTTCAATGAGATGAGCTTAACAATAATTTCAATTTGAAAAAAAAAAATTTGAGCATTTAGAATCTCTCTATATGAAGTATATTATTATATAAATTAATACAAGATGTATCATTTAGATCAGATGTCCGTAAATTAAGCCCTCTGGTGTGTTGAAGAAACGTTTTCCATGCGTCTGCTGACTGCCCTTGTGGTTGGTTGGAGTGAGTTGATCATGCGTTGCTGGTGATGTAGGTTTGTATTGGAACCAACTGCGTTTCTCAAAGAATGTCTAGCGGCTAATATGGATGATTGATGGTTGGCCATGTTATGGTATGGTTGTCTTATATCAGGGTTCCCATTGCCACCACCATTTGCACCACCATTTGCACCACCATTTGCAGCCATTTGACCATGGTTTTTACTTAATGGATTAACTTCATTACTAAAATTGACACTTTCTTGATTCCAAATTGTAGTTAACACTCTTTGTGTCTTAGAATTCTGTATATTACCAAACAAATCATCTGCTTTCAAATTGTTTTCACTAGTCTTACTGGTCACTGAATGACCGCTAGTGAATGCGTTGAATATGGTCTCACCTTGTGAAGCCAATGATTGAGATATTTCATTTTCATTTGTGGTTTTTCTACGATGAGATTTGATATTAGCATTAGTGGATGTTTGTCCTAAAGTAGGTTGAATATTATCTTTATTTGATTCAAATCTGGTCAAAGCAGCATCAATAGGGTTGTAAAATCTTCTTAAACTGGTGTATTCATGAGAAATACGTTCAAATTCTCTTTTAACATCAACATTGGTAGCCATAAAGATTGAATCTGCACTAGCATCATTTTGTAAATTAAGATCCATAATAGAATTTTCTCTCTGTAACCATAATTTTCTTTGAGTTCTGGAATCACCCCCATCCGTATTCTCTGATTTCAAGAATTGAGAGAAATTAGATAAATTATCATCCAAGTTAGCCTTTGTTGCAATACTGGAATCTTTCTTTGTACTATTAGAAAGTTGGGATAACAACGAAGGACCAGTTTTATCAGTTGGGGCTTTGGCTTCTTGCTTAGTATATGTTTGCCTTGATGCAGGTCTTCTATTAAAAATTGTACTGATATATGATGATGGTTTTGAGGGGTTTTCTGGGATAGTGGCAGCAGTATTTTGTTTAGCTTTATTTTTTGCAGAGTTGTTTGCTGCACTAGCAGCCATAGCTAATGAAGCAGCTGCATTGGCTCTTTGTAAATTGTTAGTTAAACTGGAAAACGAATTTGAGAAACTATTTCTTTTATTTCTACTTTCAATATTTTGTGGTGACTTTTGGATGTTTGAAGTTCTGGATTCATCTAAAGTTCTTTGACTTTGTGTTTGTTTGTTTTCATCACTTTGTTGAGATAAATTACTAGGTCTTCTTCCATGTCCATTTTCTTTCCCATTTTGGAAGCCATTAATATGATTATTTGGATGGAAATTATCATTATTCAAATCAACACCATTAGGTGTATTATTTCCATTATGTCTTCGAAGTTCGTTGGCAAGTGAATTTTGGATGGATGCAGGTTGTTCAAAAGTTCTTTCCATACCGGTGGATTGTGATAGGATCATATTTGGTATATATTGATCTGTAAGACTATTTTTAATAACAGGTTCATTACCATTCATATGATTACGTAGTTCATCATTTTTGAGATTATTAGTTGGTACAACATGGTTATTAGTATGATTAAGTTGTTGGGTTCCCTTCTTGGGTATAAGATCATCATTGTCACTTGAAGTGACGATCTTATCATCTCTTTGTAAATTATTAATTATCTGGTCACCTTTCAAATTTGATTTTTTTAACTTGCTGTTTCTTACCTGTCTTGTTAATTCGTTAGAATTACCATCATCCATCTCATTTGCAGAAACAATTTGACTTAAATCAGTATTTTCAATATGATCATCACTATCTTTCCTTATTATTAAATTATCTGAAGAATCAGATTTATGAGTGATATTATCATTTTCCGAAGGTGTACTATTTATTATCTTATCTGAGTCATTTGAGTCAATTGCTTGAGCAGTGACATCAGCACCCTCAGTGGAAAGTTTAGTTGATGTGATTTCATTCTGGCTTGTCCCAGAAATATCTGTTGGTGTAATTTCATTCACATCTTCACTGTCGCTATTAGAATTATCACCGTTCTGAGTCGGACTCTCTATCTCATCATGATCAACACCAATAGTAAACTCTGGTTTTTTTGAAATGGGGTTGGGGACACTACTTTTTCTTGTCCTAGTGCCAGAAATAGTACTCTTACTTTCTGCAGCATCAATTTCCTCGATATTTGACATCATCATACCATTTCTATCTGTACTTTCTGCAGCATCAATTTCCTCGATATTTGACATCATCATACCATTTCTATCTGTACTTTCTTCATTTTTGATGGGATTCCCTTCTTCATCTGTGAAATATTCTACTTCTTCCTCACTAGCAAAATCATCAATATTGTTAAACAGTCCAGGATCTTCTCCATATTGTAACACGTTCTGTGTACTCTTTGATCTTCTAGGCCGTATTCCAGGACTTGTTGGACCAAATGAATGGCTACGACTATGGGACCCAGAGCCTGTTGATCCCGTGGAAGTCATTATCGTATTAGGATTTGATCTCGCCAGTCCCAAAGAAGTCATGTTTAGTCCACTTAACGTTCTTCTTCTTGAGATTGAGTCAGCAGATTTAATTCTAGGAGGATGATGATCTCTTTCCATAGAGTTTAATGTATCATGAGTTAGGACTCGTCTTAAACCTTTAAAACTTGCTGTACTCTTTGCACGAGACCTAGTAGAGAATTGTCTTGGATGTTTCATATTGCTAGCAGGGTGGGATCCCTTTTCAAACTCTTGGATTCTTCCACGATGCACCATATTGTCGATTGTGGATTTGGATATTGTTGGTGCTGTTAGACTGGAATTAATCTCTTACTGATGGTTCTGTCTTCTTGTTTGAAGAAATTAATTTCAATAATTTAAAGGAATTAATTATTTTATGATAAATTAAAGATAAAGTGTTGAAATAAACAACTTCTGAAGGAAAGATACAACACAAGACGCAACCAGACTTGGAAAAGTGGATTTAACAAAGATACAAGAGAATTAAAAGATGGATTTGTTTAAAGTTGGTGATTATTACGTGAACAGAATTGTCAATTCTCAAAGCAAAAACAGTTTAAATAAAGATGGGGCTGGAAATTTAAGCCTTAACGAACAAGACAGAATTAAGGTGCTGTTGTTGGATAAGAATACCACCTCGACTATCTCGATGTGTGCCACTCAAAGTGATTTGTTAGAACATGAAATTTATCTGGTCGACACCATTGAGAATGCAGACCGTGATATAATGAGACATTTAAAATGTTTGGTTTATGTGAAGCCAACAGATGAATCAATTGACTGCCTGGTCAGAGAATTGAGTAACCCTAAATATGGTGAATACCATCTTTTCTTTAGCAATAAGATATCTAAGGACCAATTGGAAAGATTAGCAGAAGCAGACGATATTGAAACCGTGGTGAAAGTTGAAGAAATCTTCCAAGATTATCAAATTCTTAATGAACATCTGTTCTCTTTAGACCTTAACCCAAACAGAATCTTAACTGAAGGCTCTTTGATTTGGGATGCATCTTATCTTCAAGAATGTACCAGTAATATGATATCGTTGTTATTATCCTTAAAGATTCGTCCAGGTGTCATTAGATATGACAGTGGGAGTAAAGCTTCTTTAAGTTTAGCTAAATCTATTGAGAAAGAAATTAAGAAAGATGAGAAACAATTGTTTGATTTTGCTTATGATCCATCAGCCCCATCTACTTTAATCATTTTAGATAGAAATGATGATCCATTGACACCATTATTACAACCGTGGACTTATCAATCCATGATTCATGAATATATTGGTATTAAAAGAAATATGGTTGATCTTTCCCAAGTGCCAAATATTGATAAAGAATTGGAGAAAGTTACACTATCATCAAAACAAGACATTTTCTTCCGTGATACCATGTATTTGAATTTTGGTGAATTGGGTGATAAAGTTAAACAATATGTGAGCAATTATAAAGATAAATCAAAGTTAAACAGTTCAATCAACTCTATAGATGATATTAAAGAATTTATTGAAAAATATCCAGAAATTAAGAAACTTTCAGGTAATGTTTCTAAGCATATGGCACTTGTTGGTGAATTAGATAGACAATTAAAAGAAAGAGATATTTGGGAATTAAGTGAAGTGGAACAAAATTTAGCTGTTCATAAAGATAGTGCAGAAGATTACAATTCAGTGTTAAGATTATTACAAAATCCAAAATTGAATCCATATTATAAATTAAAATTAGCATGTATTTATATGATACGATATGATGAAATTCATTTTGATAATAATACTAAAAATATGGAAAAGATAAGTCAAATGGTTGAGATTTTAAAGGATTTCTTACCAATTGAAGATATCAACTATTTACATAAGTTTAGAAATTTCTATTTGGGTAAAATCAAAGCTAACAAGAATAATGAAAATGTGGAAACACAAGGTAAAGATGATTTATTAACCGAATTGGCTAAGAAATTTAACACAAGAATGGATTTACATAGAAATAAGAATCAATCTCATCCTGGATCAGACAACGTTTACATGCAACATATTCCAAAATTATCTCAATTGTTAAGTGATTTATCAAAGAACAATTTATCAGAACAGAAATATAAATGTTTAATTAGACCAACTGGTGGTAGCCTCAACACGCCAAACCAATTACCTCCAACACAAGATGTGGTGATATTTGTTGTCGGTGGTGTTACTTTAGAAGAATCTAGATTCATTAATCAATTTAATAGAGCTATGGGTAATAACAGAATGAGAGTAATCTTAGGTGGTACCTCAATCTTATCTACTAAGGATTTCCTTGAATCATTGAGATAAGTTTCCAAAATAACTTAAATTAACCTTGTGTCTATTTTATAAGATTATAGGTAGTTATATATATGATAATATTATCTCTCCTTCTATATAGATTCATTAAAACATTGGATATGATAAAAAAAAACTTAAAGTTAGTTTTCATCGTTACTTGCATTAGTGTTTTTATTAAACGAATATTTCTGTTCCCAAAGTAATAAATTTCTTGTCAAATCATCCATTAATGATAAACTCTCATTATATTTATCATAGACACCATTAACTTTGTTAATAAATTCATCATTTTCGACAAATTTTATTAAATCTTCCTTTGTCTGTTGATCTTCACTTAATTCCCATTGTGTTCTTGATATAAATTCTAAGATGGCGGAGGTTCTTCTTCTCATTTCATTTAAAGTAGTTCTTGCAGGTGGTAATCTTGGTTTAACAGGTTTATTTAAATTAACTTCAGAATTTGTTCTTGATACATGACTTTGAGTGGAGCCAGTTTCGGTAGGAGTACCGGGATTGTTACCACCAGTGGTTCTGGTACTCTTACCTCTACGACCACCTTTAAGTACTCTCTCAGTTGGTGTTGCAGCTCTTCTTGGTCTCTTAACACCTCTTTGAGATTTCCTTACTGGAGTGGGTACTCTTTTCAATGAAACACTACTACTTGTTTCTGATAATTGATCTGGTGTTTCACTCCTTATTGAGTCTTGTGCAGATGAATTTAATTCTTCATTAACTGTTGATAACTTTTTTGCCATAACAGCTTTAGGTTGTTTAATATCATCAGTTGTAGTGTTGGCATCAACCTTAGGGATGATAGTGGTATTATCGACAGTGGAAGCGGTATCATTTCCACCCACTTCATCTTCATCAATTTCATCTTCATCCATCATTAAATCTTCACCAGAATCACCAGAAGCACGTTTACTTTCCTTTATAGCCTTTTCTAACATTCTTTGATATTGTTTTTCTTCACGAGCTAAGAAGGTTGCACGTTTCCTATCTTGTAATCTTCTATCATCTTCATCATATGGGGTGGATGATGGTTCATCATTGTCACCATGACTACTTGTATTTGTACTATCTAATTGAGATGATTTAATTGTTTGATTAATTAGTGTACTATCATTTGTTCGTTCGTTATCATCAGCCAAAGGACCAGTAATAGCGGTGGCAGTGGTGGTGGTACTATTTGTTTGAGGAATATCATTATCACGACTTCTTGTAGAACGTGATCCGGCCAATGTTGTATCATTATTTTGTTCTGATGATGATGATGATACAAGTTTATTATTATCATTAGAAGTTTGAAATAAAGTTGGAGATGATGGTTCAGTAGATTCTTCAGATGTTTTACCTTTACCATTTTTCCCTTTTTTACTACCATTTGATGATGAAGATGAAGATTGTCTACTTAGTCTTTTCTTTGATCTTCTTATATTTTGAACCGGTTTATAAATAGATCTATTATCACCTAAATCTGTGACATATAATCTATGTAATTCAGGTTTACATTGTTCACACCAATATTTATCTGGTGTATCTTCATTAGTGATACCAACGCAAAATCCATGTTGCCAAACACCACATTGTTCACATTGAATGAAAAGACCAGATTCATCCGGTGGATCTAATTCACCACAAATACATCTTGTTTCTCCTTCATCTTCTTCATCTCCTTCTGCTTCATCTGCTTCTCCTTCTTCTTCCACAAAAGATTCTTCTTTAACTTGTTCTTCCTGTTTTTTTGATTGAGTATCTGCCACATCTTCTTCCTTTAAAATATTTGTTTCATCTGTAACTGTAGTAGTGGTACGTGGTGTCAAAGGTGTTGGTTCAATTTTATCCTTATGTTCTTCATTTTCAATGGGGGTTTGTGGCACTTTCAAATCATCTTTCTTAATATTATTATTATAATTATATGTAGGGACATTATTATCATCTTCATCAATTTCATCTTCATCTTCATTATCAATCTTTAAATTCTCTTCATTAAGTGTTGTTGAATTATTGCTATTATCATTATCATTATTTGTTATAGTTTGTTCTATATTTTTATCAGTAACTTCACTCATCATATAATAATCTATAACTAAATTATTCTCTATTGTAGGAGTTTTTCTTCAAACTAGTTTGATATTGGTCTTATATATGTGTATATATTTCTTATTTAGATATTTATCTATGGTATAGTGTTTGATTTAAAGGTTTTAGTTTAAATTTGAAATGGAAATAGGTATCAAACCCGGGTAAACCAGAGTTAGTTTACTTTCCCATTTGACCTACTTTGCACAACAGTCAAACCCTGTCTAAGCTTCAATTAACCCTTATTTTGAATGCAATATCCCGAGATCGGCCCCAAAACCCTAACGCGACGCTTAAAAAAGAAAAGAAGGTAAGCAACCCCTCGGCCGAGATCTCGCTCTGGCCGGGCAACGTCCGATTTTCGTTGAAAAATTATTTTTTTTGCTGTAAAATTTACAGCGTGAAATGGACTTTTTGACAATTTATTAATTAATCAATTACAACTCATTGAATTTAAAGATTAGTTAATTACTTGATTACTATTATTATTATTATTATTTTGGGTGTAGTTTAAAGGATTATTAATCATTTTATTTGATATATATTTTAATATTTCTGTAACCACTTTATCTTAAGTTTGAATCATTGACTTTTTTTCATTTAGTTATTTTAACACACCCTAGTTTCAAACATCATCAATTGATTATTATCATATTATTATTACAAATCTTTTCATCATATATATATATCTATCACACTGAATGAGAAGAAGAAGCCCGTCCCATTCAGAGAAAAATAATTTTAATAATATTCTGAATCAATCATCTACAACAACAACAAATAATAATCAATCAACAACAACAAATAATGACGATATAAACTCTAATGAACCCACTGAACCTGATGATAGTAGGCTATTGTCTACTATCAACAACAACAACATTCAATCTATTAATGACAACAACTATATAAAACAGAAAAGAACTCAGAAAAGATCTGCATCTCCCGCTCCACCTATAAAACCTCCGCATACTTCTTCTACTAAACCATTTAATATACCAACTTCAAGACCTATTACTGCTACTACTACTCCAACTAATATTTTAACCTCATTACAACCAGGAAGTAATAATAATAATAATTCATTTGGATCTACTCCATTTTCATCGGTATTCTCTTCCACTTCATCCACTATCTCTTCAAATTCAATATCTTCATCAAATTCATCTTCTACTTATTTGAAATATACTAATTCAAATAGTACTCCATCTTCTTCATTCACTTCATCTTTAACTTCAAGTTTTAAAAAGATAAGTACAAGTAGTCCTGTGGAAAATAATACAACAAGAAATACTCCCACAAAGAATAAAGATGTCTTTTTGAAAAGATATCCAAAGGATTCTTCATCAACGGAAGGTATTAATTTAAATGATATGATTAATAAATTATTAAAATTAAATGATAATTCAACAAGATCATCTTCTTCAAAACATAAGAAATCTTCTTCATCAAATTTCCCATTCCATTCATGGGAAATTCAATTAATTTGTTCACATGTACGTGAAATTTTTTTAATGCAACCATCTTTATTAAGATTACAATCACCAATTAAAATTGTGGGTGATATTCATGGTCAATTTAATGATCTTTTAAGAATCTTTAAATTAAGTGGTGATCCATCAGAGACAAATTTCTTATTCTTAGGTGATTATATTGATAGAGGTCAACAATCTTTAGAAACAATAATGCTTTTATTTTGTTATAAGATTAAATTTAAAGATAATTTTTTCATGTTACGTGGTAACCATGAATCCGCGAATGTAACAAAAATGTATGGTTTTTATGATGAATGTAAGAGAAGAAAATCAACTAAGATATGGAAATGTTTTATTGATGTATTTAATTGTTTACCATTAGCAGCCACAATTCAAGATAAAATTTTTTGTATTCATGGTGGTATTTCACCTGACTTAAATTCAATGAAACAAATTTCAAATGTCGCGAGACCCACTGATATCCCTGATGTAGGCTTAATTACAGATTTACTTTGGAGTGATCCCGACTCTAATATCCCCACATGGGCACCAAATGATCGTGGTGTTTCTTATACATTTTCAAAGAAAAATGTATTAGATTTTTGCACAAAATTTAAATTTGATCTTATTATTAGAGGTCATATGGTGGTCGAAGATGGGTATGAATTTTTTGCAAAGAAAAAATTTGTTACAGTTTTCAGTGCGCCAAATTATTGTGGTCAATTCGGTAATTGGGGGGCTGTATTAAGTATTAGTACAGGTTTAATTTGTAGTTTTGAATTATTAAAACCACATTCAATTAAGAAACGATATTAATTTAACCATTTATTTACTAATTTTTTACTTCTATTTCTAAATTTCTTTGTTTTCCTTTTATTTTATATAGCTTTATTTTTATATACCCTTATAATTTAATTCTAGTTTTACTTTTAACCTACTGTCTTTTGGATATAAGAGTCTCATTTGTTTGATTAATGATACCCGGAAAAAAAAATATAGCTGCAGTCACAACGAAAAAAATATTCCAAACTGGAACTGAATTGCTCCGATACGGGGAGTCGAACCCCGGTCTCCACGGTGAAAGCGTGATGTGATAGCCGTTACACTATATCGGATTGTATTTCTTGAAATTTTGAAATTTATGTTATTAGTTTTATATTCTATTTTAATCCACGAGAATTATATAAAATTTATAAATACATGGGTGAAAAGACAGATTTACACTACTGATTCAATAATCACAGGTGATGTTTTCAATATAATATTTTTATTTAAGAGGTTTTTTCTCAAATAAAGCAACTTCTGATGGTTTTAACTTTTTAAGTAGGGAAGATAGCTTCACCTTTAGTAAATTTAGAATAAAGAGGTTATTTTAAAAGTGATTCAAAGTTTATGAAATAAATTAGAATATATATGGTACTTAAAGTAGTTGAATTTAGTGATCAGTAAACAAAATAAAATTTGAATATTTAGAATATATTTAGGATTTTAACTTTTAGTATCCATTTAAAGTGAAAAAAAAGAAGAGGTAAAATAAACAAAATTCTAAATTTCAACTGAATCAGGAGAAATCTTGATTATTTTGGTTATTATTAAACATTTTTGTAAGTATAAAGTATGGTGATATTTATGTACCTAATATTTTCTTATCTCACAACTCCAACAGAATCTAGTTAAAGAAATGAAGTTTAAACTGCATAAATTGAACAAGAAAAAATGGTTTCCTGCTTATATAGTACACTAATGTACACAATAAAATAATTTCGAGCCTTGGTTTTTATTTAACATTAGTCTCTTGAATCTATTACATTAATATTTCCAGTATTTGCATCGATTTCAACCAA
This sequence comes from Monosporozyma yasuniensis, assembly GCA_030558655.1. Taxonomy (NCBI): domain Eukaryota; kingdom Fungi; phylum Ascomycota; class Saccharomycetes; order Saccharomycetales; family Saccharomycetaceae; genus Monosporozyma; species Monosporozyma yasuniensis. Next base: position 123,215 of record JAKTQC010000017.1, on the reverse strand, counting down.
AGGAAGTTGCTTTAGCTCGTCCAGTGTATTCTCTAATTCATATACCTCCCTCTCTAATTTTTCATACGTCCTCCCGAATTTAATGTAGTCACGCCAAAACTTATTTTCCTAACTGGTAAGATCTTCCCATCCTCAGCGGTTAAAATATGTTGAATCAGAGGAATTAATCTTTCTGTGAATATTTTTAGATTAACTTTACTGTCCATTCATTGGAAAAATTGAAGCTCTGTAACAACACCAATCGTATTGACTCGTTCTTTAATTAAAATAATTTTGTACCCCAGATGTCCAACATCTTTCTCAATCTTCTTAACATTGGATTCATAGTCTGGTTCCCCACGGAAACTACTAAACACATCTTTACACAATCTAGCAATTTTATTTCCTATTTGAACCTTTCTAATTTTAACGTTGGAAACAATGGTGTCTCTTTTCTTAATGTTAAAGATTGTTTGAGATAGTTTTGGAGAAGTTTCAAAGGTATCTTGACACCTCAAATCCTTGGAATTTTGAAAGAGATCTTCTGTAAATTCGATACAATATTTTAATTCAGGCATCAATGTACTCTGTAATTTTCTTGCAGTTGAAAATCATACCATCATAAATCGTCAGACCAATTTCTATATCTGGATATACAGTGTCAAGCTTAAGCCTAAATCGTCGCATACTATTTTTTAAACAAGAATCACCAACCACAGTATTCACAAACATAGTTGCAGATTCATTGTTATATTTATCTTGGAGTGGATCAACATTTTGAGTGGCTTTGTGTTCAATTTACATTTTAAATCAGGTAGTATTGTTTTCAAAATATTATGAGAGCAAATATGAGGTACAACAATTAACTTTTGAAACAAACCTTCCAATAGTTAATGTTCATTCTCTACTATACTCAACTAAATAGATAGAAATTGGTCAGATTATAAAATATTGTTAATGTTGGAGATATATTTACATTAAAAGGCTTGGATTTTATCAAAGCAAAAATTCCAAAGTTACAAAAAGTTTATTAAACGGTAATTATTTACACACTGCTATTTTGATCAAAAGAGATGATATTTGTTCCGAATGTAGTCACCTCTAAACCGTTTGCTAAGCCTCGAAACAAAGGAATTGATGCAATTTTTGAAATATTGTGTTAAATTAATATCTTATTGAAAGATAAATTGTTCTAATTCTATGTCATTAAATAAATGTACTGCTGTGAAAACTCACAAAATACAATAAGGCTTTTTCGTAATTACCAAACAAACAACAAAACAATTTCTTTGGTTTTATTACCAAGCAACGACTTAAAGAGGGAAAGTGAAATATTTATTGATTTCTTCTTTCATACTATCGTGGTAATATTATTGTATATAAAACTCCTTTCTTCAAAGTTTCAATATTGTAAAAAAGTAGCAGAGACAATGATCGAATTTGTAAACTGCTTTAACCTTTACTTAAATAATATTACTTTTTATCTATTTGTAATAATGTGTATACGAATCATTTAAAGGGGAAGAATACATAACTGGATATTGTAAAGGTTAGATAGAACTCATTACCTCATTGCATTTGGTTTCAGTGTTTTTTTTTTTTAAGTAGAGATTGAATAATAATCAACACATTGAAACACTATTTACACACAACAAAAAAGGTGAAACTCATTCAAACATGAAAAAATAGTAAAAACATTATAATATTCAATGATATAAATATTGTATATATAAGAAAAGGTTATAATTATTATTGCATTGAACCATCTTCACCATCACCAGTTAATAATTTCAATTCATCAATTCTATCGATTAATTTCTTTCTCTTTGTAAATAATAATTTTGGTTGATCTTCACCTGGTAATTGATTTTTCCCCTTTTCTTCCTCTTCTACAGATTTAGCCATTGAATAATATCTACTAAAAATTTTTCTTCTTCTTTGATTTATAAACCAATTAGATAATTGAATCTTGGTCAATCCTGTTTTAATTAATAAATCTCTTTTCTCTTGTGCTGTGGGGTATGGATTATGTAAATGATTCATTAACCAATCGTTTAAGATAGTGACACAATCCTTTGGTAAATTGTAACGACAATGTTTTCTAGCGATAATTTTAAGACCATCTTTTTCATAATTAATTTTACAAGAGATTGTCTTTGCTGTAACGATATTTTGACTACTTTTACTTAATATAGTCCCTTGTTTTGAATTTGTTTCATTTTGATTCTTTGTATTAAGATTTTCTAATATAATCGGTGGTACTTGAGGAATATTTTGATAAAAATTATTATTATTTTGTGTATTATTAAATGGAGTAGAATAAGAATTACTTCTTCTGTTATTGTTATTATTTAGTAAAGATGTATGGGTATAAACATTAGACGCTCTGCGTACTGCTATACTTGTATTATTATTATTTTTATTATTATTATTATTACTTAAAGGATCAGGTAATATTATAGGAATATTATTATTATTTGATGTGTCATTATTATTTAAAGAATTTAATAAATTTTGAATAGGTGGTAGTTGAATATTGTTGTTCATTATTGTATATATGTGTATATTGTGGGGTATCCTTGGTTTATTAAAAAACAACAACACAAAACAGGTATAAAGATATTAGTAGGTAAAGGGAAACCGGTCGAGCGAAATATGGTCTTCACCCTTTTATATATATATATATATATATATATATTTTCTAGAGATCTATCTGTATTATAAATAATTATCCGAGTCAAATACAAACCCACAGTGGAAAAAAAAAAAATAAAATGATTGAAACAGCGACCAGATGAATAAAACAATAGAAAATAAGTACCACAGGAAATAAAGAATTAACGCCACTGCCTAAATTGTATTGTTTCGAGTATTATCTGTCATCATCAAATTACTGCCGTTTTTTTGCACTTATTGCGAAAAAAAAAACAGCTATGAGTAATAAACGTGGGCAGATTTGTGCCACAATTAAAACAATGAATATACAATAGAAACAATATAGATTTGATCTTCTTTGGTTAAAATTGAAATATTGTGACAATGAAACAATAAATTTAAGAGTAGCCGGATGTGACAATGCAAGCTATTTGAAAAGAATAGAACACAATAGAAGACAATGGGACAGATCTGTTGACAGAGTTACCCCTTTCGGCTGTTGAGTCGGATAGATGGGCAGTTCTATTGTTTAAGGATAACCACAATATTGAAAATTTTAAAAATTTAAATAATTTAACTAGATCATGATTCCGCGGAATGATCAATTGGTTATAAAACTATTATGGGGCAAGTATGCAAAAAACGGAATGCGGTTTTGTTTGCCAAATAACCTTTTGTTCCGATTAATTGTGGGCCTATATTGTTTCCAGCCTTTTTTACATATAAACCGGTTTGTGTGTTATCATGCGGTACGATATTTCCCTCTGTAGTGGAAATATACACAGTGTGTAATCAAATACGTATAAAAAACTGTGTGGCCAAATGATGATCGTCGGACTTTACCCAGCCGGAGCACGGGTGTCTGGGTGAATTGGATCAGATTGCAAAGAAAGAAAGAAAGAAAGCGGGGTAACACCAGTCTCAGCGTCACATGACTCTCACATGACGTAAATGTGTCAATGTTTCTATCACTCGGCACGTATCATCTCTTTTTTCATTCATTTCACACCCCACTCATTCCATTCATTTCCAATTTTGAAAAAATTTTCAATATTTTCAATATTTTTTCATAAAGCTTGTTGACTCATCTTCAAATAAGATTGATCTTTGTTTTTTACTTAGAGTTCCTAGAGGGAATTATAGTTCCTTTCTTTAATCTTATTGTCTTAAACAATAATTAACTATCAACCAAATAGGCAATCATAAATAAATATTTTCTTATTTTTAAATTTTTTTCAATGCCATGTTTTTTCTCGATGGTTTTTTTTTATCACATCAATTTCTTTTACAAAAAAAACTACTTTATATATTACGCTATCACTCTTTAAATATATAATAACTTATATTTCTTGCATATTTATTATACTCCATTTACTTATACCTTGTTAAAACAACAGCAAAATAATAACAATCAATTATGTCCCAATCTCCTGTTTTTAACGCTAATGATGAAGCTTCCGAAGATGTTAGAATCTTAGGTTATGATCCATTAGTCTCACCAGCTCTTTTACAAGTTCAAATTCCAGCTACTCAAGAGTGTATTGAAACTGCTAAACGTGGTAGAAAAGAATCTATTGAAATTATCACCGGTAGAGATGATCGTGTCTTAGTCATTGTCGGTCCATGTTCTATTCATGATCTTGATGCTGCTCAAGAATATGCTATCAAATTAAAAGCTTTATCTGATGAATTAAAAGATGATCTTTGTATTGTTATGAGAGCTTATTTAGAAAAACCAAGAACTACTGTCGGTTGGAAAGGTTTAATTAATGATCCAGATGTGAATAACACTTTTAACATTAATAAAGGTTTACAAGCTGCTAGACAATTATTCGTTAACTTAACTTCTTTAGGTTTACCAATTGGTTCTGAAATGTTAGATACTATCTCCCCACAATACTTATCTGATTTATTATCCTTCGGTGCTATTGGTGCTAGAACCACTGAATCTCAATTACATAGAGAATTAGCCTCTGGTCTTTCTTTCCCAATTGGTTTCAAGAATGGTACCGATGGTACTTTAAACGTTGCCATTGATGCTTGTCAAGCCGCTTCCCATTCTCATCACTTCATGGGTGTCACTAAACATGGTGTTGCTGCTATTACTACCACTAAAGGTAATGAACATTGTTTTGTTATCTTAAGAGGTGGTAAGAAAGGTACCAATTATGATGCTAAATCTGTTGCTGAAGCTAAGGCCGCTTTACCAGAAGGTTCTAATGGGTTAATGATTGATTATTCTCATGGTAATTCTCAAAAGGATTTCAGAAATCAACCAAAGGTTAATGATGTCGTTTGTGAACAAATCGCTAACGGTGAAAAAGCCATTACTGGTGTCATGATTGAATCTAACATTAATGAAGGTAACCAACCTGTTGTTGCAGGTGGTAAAGCCGCTTTGAAATACGGTGTTTCCATCACTGATGGTTGTATAAGTTGGGAAACTACTGATGAAGTCTTAAGAAAATTAGCTGCTGCTGTTAGAGCTAGAAGAGAAATTAACAAGAAATAATAATTGTAAATTAGTTAATCTTCTATTTTATTTATGTATATAAAAAAATTTATGTCTTTATCTATTTATCTAATACACACACTATCTCTCTACATCTTATCAACTTAAACTTGACTCATCCCGTTGATTTAATTATTTTTCAAAATTAAGATTAAATAATTTAAATTAATTTTAATACTGAGTCAGTGCCAAAAAAAAACACAGTATATAAACAAGTGACATAACAAATCTTATAAAATATTTAACTTATCTTGATCCCAAATACATCAAAAATAACATCAAAAATGTCCAAACCTCTTGTTCACGTCATTGACGTAGAAAGTGGGAATTTACAATCTTTAACAAATGCAATCGATTATTTAGGTTATAATGTAGAATTAGTGAAAACTGCCACACAATTAGATAAATGTCAACCAGAAAGATTAATATTACCAGGTGTAGGTAATTATGGTCATTTTGTTGATAATCTTTTCTCTCGTGGTTTTGAACCCTCGATTCATAAATATATAAAATCTGGGAAACCAATTATGGGTATTTGTGTTGGTTTACAAGCAATGTTTAAAGGATCCGTAGAGAGTCCAAGTTCAAGAGGTTTAGAATATCTTGATATGACTTTAAATAAGTTTAATGATGAAAATAAACCTGTCCCCGAAATTGGTTGGAATAGTATTATCCCATCTGATTCATTATTTTATGGATTAGATCCATTAAAACGTTATTATTTTGTTCATTCATTTGCTGCTATATTAAATAATCAATCCGTTGAAGATAAATTGAATCAAGATGGTTGGAAAATTGCTAAAGCTAAATATGGTGATGAAACTTTTATTGCTGCCATTGCTAAGGATAATATTTTTGCTACACAATTCCATCCAGAAAAATCTGGTATTGCTGGGTTGACTATTATTGATAATTTCTTAAAACAAAAGAAATCTGTTCCATTACCGATATACACTGAGGAAGAAAAATCACAATTAACTAATGATTATAGTAATTACGGTTTAACAAGAAGAATTATTGCTTGTCTGGATGTGAGAACTAATGATCAAGGTGATTTAGTCGTCACAAAGGGTGATCAATATGATGTACGTGAAAAGGATGGTGATAAAAATGATGTTAGAAATCTAGGGAAACCTGTTCAATTAGCACAAAGATATTATGAACAAGGTGCTGATGAAGTTACTTTCTTAAATATTACATCATTTAGAGATTGTCCCTTGAGAGATACCCCAATGTTAGATGTGTTAAGATTGGCAGCAAAGACTGTCTTCGTCCCATTAACCGTAGGTGGTGGTATTAAAGATATTATTGATGTCGATGGTACAAAAGTTCCGGCTTTAGATGTCGCAAGTTTATATTTCAGATCTGGGGCTGATAAAGTTTCTATTGGTACAGATGCTGTATATGCTGCTGAAAAATATTATGCTAATGGTAATAAAGGTGATGGTACTTCACCAATTGAAACCATTTCTAAAGCATATGGTGCACAAGCTGTGGTTATCTCCGTAGATCCAAAGAGAGTATATGTGGATGATCCAAGTGATACCAAGAATAAGACCTTCCAAAGTAAATATCCAGATTCACAAGGCAGAACGTGGTGTTGGTATCAATGTACCATTAAAGGTGGTAGAGAATCAAGAGATTTAGGTGTTTGGGAATTAATTCAAGCATGTGAAGCTCTTGGTGCTGGAGAAATCTTATTAAATTGTATTGATAAAGATGGGTCAAATTCAGGGTATGATCTTGAATTGATTGAACAAGCCAAGAGTGCGGGGAAGATCCCTGTTATTGCATCCAGTGGTGCTGGTAAGCCAGCCCATTTTGAAGAAGCATTTAGTGAAACAAGGGCCGATGCATGTCTTGGTGCTGGTATGTTCCACAGAGGTGAATACACAGTTAATGACGTGAAAGAATATTTATTAAATCACAACTTCAAAGTAAGAATGGATCGTATTACCAAATAATTTATATACCCTTCTACTTCCAACTTCTCTCACGACTTTCCATGAACATATATTATAAATATTTTACATAAAAGCTAACACTTTCTATATAATTTTTTGTATGTGACACACTACTAATAAAATTAATGAATTATTTATTGCAAAAATGAAAATTTAAAGCTTATTTTTCTTTTAAGAAAATTTTTTGATATGAAATTTCAGTTTTTATTTTAGCGATGAGCTAAACTATTATTAAACGTAGAATCCATATAATATCAGATCATCAACGAACAAAACTGACCAACCATGGGTAGAGCTACTAATTTTAAGAACAGAAAACAAAGACATGATCCTTTGATGAAGGATTTAGATACCGCTGAAGGTACTCTTAAGAAAATTAACAGAAAAAAACAAGCTCAAGCTGAAAATGATGACGGTGAAGAAGAAGATGAAGAATTCGTTGATGCTAAAGCTTCCAGAAAGATTTTACAATTAGCCAAAGAACAACAAGATGAAATTGCTGAAGAAGAAGATGCTGAAAGAGAAAAAGCTAACCAAAATGATGATAGATTCAAACATATGACTTATAACGACAGTGAAGAAGAAGACGATGATGATTTTGCTGGTGAAGATATCTCTGATTTTGAACCAGAAGGTGAATTTGCTGGTGAAGAAGAAGAAGTTGTTGAAATTGATGAAGAAGATGCTGCTATGTTTGAACAATATTTTAAGAGATCTGAAGATTTCAACTCCATGGGTGGTAGTTACAATTTAGCTGATAAGATTATGGCTTCTATTAGAGAAAAGGAAACCGAATTGGCTCATAATGATTTTGATATGGATGATGAAGAAGAAGTGGAAGAAAGACAAGAAAGACCAATGGATGGTGTTGAATTACCAGAAAAGGTTATTAGAGCTTATACCACTGTGGGTTCCATTTTAAAAACTTGGACCCATGGTAAATTACCAAAATTATTTAAAGTTATCCCATCTTTAAAAAATTGGCAAGATGTCTTATATGTGACAAACCCACCAGCTTGGTCTCCACATATTGTCTATGAAGCTACCAAATTATTTGTTTCTAATTTATCTGCTAAAGAATCTCAAAAATTCATTAACATGGTCTTATTAGAAAGATTCCGTGATAACATTGAATCCAGTGAAGATCATTCCTTAAACTACCATATCTACCGTGCCATTAAGAAATCTTTATATAAGCCAAGTGCTTTCTTCAAAGGTTTCTTATTTCCATTAGTGGAAACTGGTTGTAATATCCGTGAAGCTACTATTGCTGGTAGTGTTTTAGCCAAGATTTCCGTTCCAGCTTTACATTCCGCTGCTGCATTAAGTTATTTGTTAAGATTACCATTTTCTCCAGCTACTACAGTTTTTATCAAGATTTTATTAGATAAGAAATATGCTTTACCATATCAAACTGTTGATGAATGTGTTTACTATTTCATGAGATTTAGAATTCTTGATGATGGCAGTAATGGTGAAGATGCTACTAGAGTCTTACCTGTCATATGGCATAAAGCTTTCTTAACATTTGCTCAACGTTATAAGAATGATATCACTCAAGATCAAAGAGATTTCTTAATTGAAACTATTCGTCAAAGAGGCCACAAGGATATTGGCCCAGAAATTAGAAGAGAATTATTAGCTGGTGAATCTAGAGAATTTGAAGAACCAACTGACGGTGCTAAAGATTCTATGATGATTGATGTCCAATGATTATAGAATAATATCATCATCACCAAAAACAAACAAAAATAAAACTTTATAAATAAATAAAACTAAATATCATTTGTGTACACTATTAGAAGAATAAAACATATATCCAACGTGAAGTTCAAACAACAAGTTTTACAAATAAAAATAACAAGAAATAATACATATATAATAAAATTTTCGCCCCACTACTATCAAACTATGAGCTGTAGGATTTCAGCCATTGTTAGCGAAAAGGGCGTGAGTGATCTGTTCTGGGGTCACATTTGGTTATTTCTCAATGCATGGGGGCGCTTTATGGAAAGATCAAACTTTCTATAAAGAAAGAACAATTTCACAATACAATAATGACGCACGAGGAAAACCCCCGCAAGGTGCCATATTAAACCACAAAATCGTATCTAACTCCATCCAATCCTTCCAATTCGAGCATGTCGAAGTTTTAATCAAAAAGACCCATAGTTTCTTTTCTTATGAAATAAACAAAAGTTAAATGCAAAATAAGTTTAAACTAAACAGATTGCTTTTAAATATAAACTTTTTCTTCCCACCGAAGAAAATTTTTTTAGCGCTTTGCGGGTAATTTTATTAGTACTATTAATATGCAAGTAGGGCTTCAATGAAGAGTAATATACAGTGTTTTATTAAGACATAAATATTTCTATATCAGATGTTGGGGGTGTTGTTTCCTAACTTATATGCAAAATGTGAATAATAAAATCTACAAATAGATAATGATTGTAAGAATAATAATAACAAAAATGATGGAGAGAAGTTCGAATGATCAATATGTGTTTCTAATTCTTCGAATTTGATTAATCAGACATCATAGCGGCCTTCTTCTTCCCCTTTTTGTTCTTTTTATTATGCTTCTTAGAACCAGCAAAACCACCCATTTGTTTATGGAATGGATTTGTTAGTTTACCTTCTACACCATTCATCTTGAAAAACTCATTATCTAAATCTTCAGCAGCATTGTACAAAGCAGCTTGCTTACCACCATGGGTGACAGATTTAGCTTCTTTATTGTCATTACCACCAGTATGGGCTGAAAATGTCAATTTATTTAAATCACGAGATAGATCGATAACATCAATACCTTTATTTTTAGCAGCTTCTCTAATTTGTTCCTTTCTTGATTCAGGTAATCTTTCAAAAGTGTATAAATCTTTGTTAAAATCTTTACATTCTTCAATAGAATATGGGGTATCATCTTCAATATGTGGTGGTGGATTAATATATAATAATTTACCATTAACGTAATCCTTTAAGATGTAACGACTGGCACGAGATTCATCAGCAGAACCGAAACCTTGTGTCATATAACCACGAGCTCTAGCATAGGAGACTAACAATTCTTGACCAGTTGGAGTAATACCATCACCACCTTCATCTTTGGTTCTAGTTTGAATATGAATACCATAGACAGCTTCTAAATAATATTTTGGCACTCTTTGAGCCACTAAATTTGATGGACCAACAAAATCACGTAATTGATCAATTGGTAAGACACCATTACAAACTAATTCACCCTTGTTATAAGCGAAATTTGGGAACACTAAACCAGGACAATCACATAACATAACAGAATCAGATAACATAATAGTTTGGAAATGTTTGGTCTTACCTGGAGTAGAGGAGACAGAAACCTTCTTAGCACCAACTAAAGAGTTAATAGTAGAAGATTTACCGACATTTGGATAACCAACTAAACCAATTTGTAAGATTGGATCTTTACCTGGTAATGGTTCAGTTAATGGTTGAGAGGGAGCCTTAGATAAGAAAAGATCTTCTAATTGATCGATACTCAAAATAGTAATCTTTTCTTTAATTTCATCATCAATATCTTCATCTTCAGCAACTTCATCATCAATAGTAACAATTTCATCTTTATCCAATTCAGCATCTTCATTTTCCATTTCTAATAATTGATTAGCTCTTAAAGCAGAATAGAAAGTGAAAGAAATACCTCTAGAGACAAAATATTTAGCCCAGGTAATTCTTTGTTTTCTAGTTAATAAATCAGCTTTGTTAACTAATAATAAATTAGCCTTTCTTTCATCTAATTCCTTAACATATCTTTCTAAATCAACAGATCTGAATAATAATGGATCTCTAGCGTCGACAATTTGAACAACAAGGTCAGATCTTTCGACAACTCTCCATAATTGTTTCCAAACTTCAATATTTCTTTCAAATGGAGTTAATAATAAATCTTCATGAGTTTCTTGTAATTCAGCTAATTTTCTTCTCCATTCTAAGAACGCTTCACCTTCTTGTCTTTGTAATTCATACTTAGTAGTGAACTCATCCCAATATGGCCTTCTTGGAACAATTAAATCTTTAGCATGTTCTCTTTGCTTAGCGTTTAATTTTTCCTTTTGAGAATTAGTCATACCAACAGCTTGAGTACGAGCATCTGTGTGACTATCCATTCTAATAATTTTAACATTAGAATGTCTATCAGCGGTGAAGTCCTTATTAGCTAATTCAGCAGTACTTAAAAATTCATCTAAAGCAGATTCTTGAGTCACAGATCTTAATTTAACCCAGTTAGCTTCATGTTTTTCAGTGGTAAATCTCATTTCACCATCTGGTAAATATTCAATAGAATTTTCTTGTTTACGAGCACTTTGAATGGCTTTACCTAACCCAATAGTGTTCTTATTTTTACGTTGGGTTGGTTTTGGACCCTTTGGAGGCTTCCATTTCTTTGGTTGTGGTCTTTCTTTTGGAGGCATAATTACTACTTATGTAAATTGATCTATATCTGTTATGTACAATCTAAAATGAATATATCAATGGTTGCAACAAGCTTCTCATCAAGTAAGCCATCGCTCACTATTAAATTTATCTATCAAATTTCATTACTAAATGGTTATTTCACAGAAATTTTTCACTGAAATGCGATGGCCCGTGCAGAGTGACGATAATACACCTAATGGAATTAAAAGAGTAATCCAAATTAGTATTACTACTGATATGTTGTGGAGAATATCTATACCTGATCCTAGTTGTATGGGTTCCATAATTGTAATGATTTATCGTAGAAGGAACAAGTGGCGACGAAATCTTGACACCAATCTCCACCGTAACACATGGATTCATGACCAGATTTTAGATAATGTTGTATTTGGAAGTATTCATCACCGTTAGCTTCTCCGTTTTCATCCATGGTGACGATCTTAGCACCATCATACATACAACACACCATCAATGTGTTGTTATCTGGTAATTGGTTGGTCTTCAATGATCCAGGCAATTCACTGAATCTCCAAACACCACCACCAAGGTTTAATTCTGATAATTTTGCAGTAGGAACATTTGTGCCAGGATATATCATATCACCCATCATTCTTAAATCTAGAGATCTGATATGATCGTCGTAAGAACCGGTAATGATGGATGTTGGTCTAATGGCTCTAAAATTTGGAGAACTACATTTAATCCCCACTACACCAGCACCATGGATTCTATTGTTACTCCAGATCTTGCTCCTCGCTCTAATATCATGTGCAATTATAGTGGCATCATCACCACCAGTGAACAAAACATTTTCAAATGGTGATAATTGACCAAATTCAGCGGTCCAACATTCCAAAGAATGTGGTTCATCAAATACTTCGACAACGCCATCCACGGCACTAACTTCTTCACCTTGTACTTCATACAATTTTTGATCAATTCTTGCATATGAATCAGCAATTACTTGACTTGTAATAGCCTCGATATCTCCACCAGCTTCAATATTTACAATGGCAGATTCACCAGCAGTATTTGTGACACTAATAATCTTTGAATCTAATGGTGAGAAATGAACACTAGCAATCAAAACTTGGGTATCAAATAATTGAACATTAGCAATCATAGATAATCTTGGCACATTATCTTCGCCATCACCGCCATATTCAATCTTCCAAATCATAATATTACCTGTAGAATGACCGGTAATGACTAAATTCTCATCGAATGGAGAGATCTTTAAATCCAAAATGGCGCCATAGGTTGGGTATGACTTAATTAGATGCAATTGTGCGTCATACACATCTAAGGACCCGGTTCTGATACCTGTTGGTTTGTGTAATTCATACGTTCCGACCAAGATGAATTTGTCGCGAAATATTCTCAAACAACAAGGAGGTAAACCTGTGGTGACATGAGATCCTACTTTTGATTCTTCAATAGACATATTTAATTCTTATCTCTAACTGCCGAGGTGGTATTAACTTCTAAAAGTAGTAAACTTTAGTATCAATGTTGAGTAAATCACTGTATCTTCTTTAATCATTAAAAGTTGAAAAATCTTACAATCTTTAATTGCAAGAAATTATCAATTATTTATTTATTTGAACAAAGTAGAATAAAGAGACGCCAAAACCAGATCGACAAATTAGATCCATAACAAGGCGCAATTACAAGAAGCGATAAGTTGAAAATGGCCTCCAATGAATTTTCCCAAGAGTATTGGGATGTGTTAGAACCTTACAAAGTTGGAATCCCAGAAGATTCCTGTGATTTAAATAAGAAACGTTATTTACTGAAAAATACCGACACACAACAGTTTGACCTTAAGGATACAGTGGAAAGATTCGAACATTTATTATCTTTAAGTCATTTATTTAAACATTTTATTGAGAACAAAGCCCAAAAGAATGATAAATTCAAACAAGTTCTTGATGTATTAAAGGAAAGAAAAGAAAACAATTTAAAAAGAAGTAACAGTCACCACGATGTCAGAAGACGTAAGAGTGAAAGAGAAGAAGATGCTGAATTATTACGTGAGGAGGATACTGATGATGAAGATGGTATAGAATTCCAATTTAGAGAATCTCCAGAATATATCAATGGTAAATTGAGAGATTATCAAGTTCAAGGTTTAAACTGGTTAGTCTCACTTCATAAGAACAGATTGGCGGGTATCCTTGCCGATGAAATGGGGTTAGGTAAGACTTTACAAACCATTTCTTTCTTAGGTTACTTAAGATATGTGGAGAAGAAAAGAGGTCCATTCTTAGTTATTGCCCCCAAATCTACTTTAAACAATTGGTTACGAGAATTTAATAAATGGACTCCAGAAGTTAATGCGTTCATTTTACAAGGTGATAAAGATGGAAGAGCTCAATTAATTCAAGATAGATTAATGGCCTGTGATTTTGACGTTGTAATTGCCTCTTATGAAATTATTATTAGAGAAAAAGCATCCTTTAGAAAGATTGATTGGGAATATATTATTATTGATGAAGCTCACCGAATTAAGAACGAAGAATCCTTATTATCACAAGTATTAAGAGAGTTTACTTCAAGAAACAGATTATTAATTACAGGTACTCCATTACAAAACAATCTTCATGAGTTATGGGCATTATTAAATTTCTTGTTGCCTGATATCTTTTCAGACTCTCAAGATTTCGATGACTGGTTCTCTGCTGAAACCACTGAAGAAGATCAAGAAAAAGTTGTTAAACAATTACACACTGTTTTACAACCATTCTTATTTCGTCGTATTAAGAATGATGTGGAAACCTCATTATTACCTAAAAAGGAATTAAACTTATATGTTGGTATGTCAAGTATGCAAAAGAAATGGTATAGAAAGATTCTAGAAAAGGATCTTGATGCCGTGAATGGTTCTAATGGTAACAAAGAATCCAAAACACGTTTATTGAATATTGTCATGCAATTAAGAAAATGTTGTAATCATCCATATTTATTCGATGGTGCTGAACCTGGTCCACCATACACCACAGATGAACATATTATTTATAATGCTGAGAAATTGAATGTTTTGGATAAATTATTGGGTAAATTGAAAGAAAATGGCTCTCGTGTATTAATTTTTAGTCAAATGTCCAGAGTATTAGATATCCTAGAAGATTATTGTTATTTCCGTGGGTATGAATATTGTAGAATTGATGGTTCTACTGATCATGAATTAAGAATTCAAGCCATTGATGAGTATAATGCACCAAACTCTAAGAAATTTATATTCTTATTAACTACTCGTGCAGGTGGGTTAGGTATTAATTTAACTACAGCCGATACTGTTGTATTATATGATTCAGATTGGAATCCACAAGCTGATTTACAAGCAATGGATAGAGCCCATAGAATTGGTCAAAAGAAACAAGTCAGAGTGTTTAGAATGGTGACAGATAATTCAGTGGAAGAAAAAATTCTAGAAAGAGCTACCCAGAAACTTAGATTAGATCAATTGGTTATTCAACAAAATAAGACATCATATGGTAAAGCTAAGAAAGAAAACAAAAATGATTCCAAAGATGCTCTGTTATCTATGATTCAACATGGTGCAGCTGATCTTTTCAAAAGTGAAAGTGGTACACCTGAATCTACACCAGGTGTTAATGATGATAAAAACTCCAAGGCAACTGAAGATGATGGTAAAATCCATGGGGAAGATTTTGATCTTGATGAATTATTACAACGTTCTGAGAATAAGACAAAATCATTAAATGCTAAATATGAAACCTTGGGTCTTGATGATTTACAAAGATTTAATCAAGATTCAGCATATGAATGGAATGGTACAGATTTTAAGAAAAAATTACAAAAAGATATTGTTAATCCAATATGGATTCATCCATCTAAACGTGAAAGAACCACAAATTATTCTGTAGATGGATATTATAAAGATGTATTAAATCCTGGTAGAGGTTCTACCCCTGCACATTCAAGAATGCCTCGTGGTCATTTCTATTTTTCACATCAATTTCAATCACCACAATTGAAAACATTATATGAAAAGGAACGTATGTGGATGACTAAGAAGATTAAATATATTCCAACAATGGATGATGTTAAGATGACATTCCCTGATAATTATACAGATGGTGAACAAGGTAAAGAAATTAATGAAAAATTAATGAATTTATTGAAATTAATGATTGCTAATGCACAACCATTATCTGAAGATGAAGAAAAATTGAAAATTGAATTAGAATCTGAAGGTTTCCCAAATTGGACAAAGATTGAATTAAGAAAATTTGTTAGTGCATGTGCAAATCATGGGAGAAATAGTATTCAAGCTATTACAAATGATTTATCTCCTGGTAAGACATTAGAAGAAGTGATTGAATACTCCCAGGCATTTTGGTCTACAATGGAATATATTGAAGATTATGAAAAATATGTCAAATATATTGATTCTGAAGAAGAAAGGTTAAGATTAACTAAATTACAACAAGAGGCATTACGTCGTAAATTATCTGAATTTACACATCCATTAACTGAATTAACTATTAAATATCCACCAAATTCAAAAACTTTTACCATTGAAGAAGATAGATTTATCTTATTAATGTTATTTAAATATGGGTTAGATAGACCTGATGTTTATGATTTAATAAGAGATGAAATTAGATCATCACCATTATTCACATTAAATTATTCATTTAGAGGTAAGAAAAGTCCCGAATTAGCCAAACGTGGTGGACAATTAATGAATATAATTGAAAAGGGATTCAATAAAGGGTTAGTCATGAATGATGAATTAAAAGAAAGAATGGTTGAAGAAGATATAAATGGTAAACGTATACGTGAAGAATATTTAAAAGAGGAGAAAGAGGCAGAGAATGATAATATTGAAGAAGTTAAAAAGGTCAAAACAGAATAGATTATTACGTACAAACGTTTATATACACTAAAAAAGATATTATTTAAATAAAGAAATATTACTTTAATAATTCTGCAATCTTTGGATCAATTGAAGCAGGTTTAGTTAAAGAAGAAAATCTTTCAACTACTTTACCATTCTTATCAATTAAGAATTTTTCAAAATTCCATTTTATTCTTGTTAAACCTAAAGCGCCGGATTTCTGTGATTTTAAGAATCCATAAACTGGATCTTCTTTACTACCATTAACATCAATCTTTTGCATAATTGGGAAAGTAACCCCATAATTTAATTTGCAAAATTCTTGAATTTGATCTTGAGTACCTGGTTCTTGATTACCGAATTGATTACATGGGAAACCTAAGATAACTAAACCTTGATCTTTATATTTCTTGTATAATTCTTCTAACCCATCATATTGTGGAGTAAACCCACATTTAGAAGCAGTGTTCACAATAAGGACGACTTTCCCTTCTAAATCTTTGAAAGGGTATGGATTACCTGCTTTATCCTTTGGAGCTAAACTGTAGAACTTAGACATATTTAATTTTGTGTGTGTGTGTGTGTTTGATTATGTGTGTTTGTAATGTTGTTTAGTGAGAAATGAAATAGAACAAAATCACAAACAGAACATCACCAGTCTTTATATAATAATTTATCAAATAATTCTTGGTTGTACCCTTTACGTCAATCCTTGTTACTAGAAAGGGTTCTATTGTTTGTTTGTGTTGTTTTCCCGTTCGGTGTATTGTGTTCTGATATATTCTATTGGTAAGACAGAAATCTCGGGCTGGCCCCATTGGCAGTAGTAACGATCATTTCTCGGTGAAGTGATGAGTAAGCAATTAAGATTTAATTAATTGAAGAGAAGTGGAGATCATATAATTAAAGGTAAGTTTAGTGTGCCTTCCCGTGCTTCCGTGGAAGTCTACAAACAGATTGGAGATGATATCATTTGACAACAACAATGCTGTACAGCCTTCTATGTGCCTTTCACCTTTATTATTATTTGATTAATTGATTGTTTGAAAAGTAGATCACTTTTTGGGATGGGGCTTAGTTTGGTGTTCATTAGGTAATGTTTGGGCTGTTGTTGTTCGTGAAGAAATTGAATGGGTTGATTGATAGGTAAATGGGGTAAGGTTTGATATTGTCTTGGGTGACGTCTCATTGAAATAATTATAGAAGGAGAAATGTGGATAAGAGTTGAAGACCAGAAATAATATGGTATCTCCGGCTTGTTGTTGAACTACAGTAAACTAAGTCATATACAATTTCCACTATATGGATATCTTCTTAAAACTTATCTCAGTAACACATTAAGCGCTTTACTCAATTATGTAATTTCATATTATTCTCACAAACTTTGAAAAAAATAAAAATAAACAAAAAAATAAACAAAAGCTTTCACATATTATAAACACGTAAGAGCCAATAAATCAATAAATCAAAGCGAACAATGTTCAATTTAATCCTACTCATAGCTGCAACTACGTTGCTATATTATTCGAGAACCGAATCTGCCATATATGCAGCCATTGGGTTCTCTGTTTATGGGTATATTGTCACAGATAAATTAATTCCAAGGGTAGGTCCATCTTTTATTAAAATTGGTTTATTCGGTAAAGATATGAGTAAACCTGGGAAACCTGTATTACCAGAAACAATTGGGGCCGTGGCAGCAATGGTTTATATCATGATTATGTTCTTTTGTATACCATTTATCTTTTTCAGATATATGGTTATTGAAACACAAGGTGGTGGACAACGTGATTCCACAATTGAATTATTAAATAATGATCAATTGAAAACTTTCTTCCCACATAATAAATTAAGTGAATATTTAAGTAGTATCTTATGTTTAGAAAGTACTATTATTATTGGGATTTGTGATGATCTTTTTGATTTAAGATGGAGACATAAATTTCCTTTACCTGCCATCGCCGCTATCCCATTATTATTAGTTTATTACGTTGATTTTGGTGTCACTTATGTTTTAGTACCAACTATCGTAAAAGATTGTTTGTTTCAAGGGAAGAAACTTATTGATTTAGGTGTCTTTTATTATCTTTACATGGCTTCAATGGCAATCTTTTGTCCAAATTCAATTAATATCTTAGCTGGTGTTAATGGGTTAGAAGTGGGTCAAAGTATTGTCCTAGCGGTATTAGCATTAATTAATGATACTTTATATCTTACTATGGGTATTCCAACAGCAAGAGATTCTCATAGATTTTCTGCAATTTTAATAATACCATTCCTTGGTGTTTCTTTAGCATTGTTTAAATGGAATAAATGGCCAGCAAGAGTCTTTGTTGGGGATACTTATTGTTATTTTGCTGGTATGGTCTTTGCTGTGGTTGGGATTCTTGGCCATTTTTCAAAGACAATGTTATTACTTTTCATCCCACAGATTCTAAATTTTATTTATTCATGTCCACAATTATTTAAAATTGTTCCATGTCCAAGACATAGGTTACCTAAATTTAATGAAAAGGATGGTTTATTATATACATCCAGAGCTAATTTAAAAGAAGAACCACCAAAGAAATGGTTTGTTCCAATCTTAAAAGGTTTGCATAAATTAAGATTAATTGATGTAGAATATGATCCAAAGGATGGATCTATTGTTTCATGTTCAAATATGACATTAATCAATTTAACTTTAGTTTGGTTTGGTCCTATGAGAGAAGATCAATTATGTAATACTATTTTATTCTTACAATTTATCGTGGGGATATTAGCTTTATTAGCTAGACATGCTATTGGATCAATTATTTTTGGTCACGATAATTTATGGACTATTCGTTAGATTTGTTTGAACTTTTTTATTCGTTTAATTATGCATAATGTGATGAGAAATATTTAAGATTTATATATATAGTTATTTATTTCTTTAAAGATTCAAAATATTCATTTCTTAAACTTATCAATTCATTAACCCATGATTTAACTTCTTCAGTCTTAATAGATTTAACAGAATGGAAAAATTCTTCGAAATTCTTAGTTCCATTTAATTGTTGTTCATATTCAAAACATTGAACAAATAATTCATATTTATCAATGTCTTTAACGTATTGTGCTTCTAATGATTTAATATTTTCATATGAAAGCCAATCTTCCATAATTTCAGAGGCGGCAATAGAACTTATTGGATTCACAATTTCTTCACAAATATATTTAATTGTTTCCCATTCTCTCCTACTCTTTTCTACTTTACCCATCGGATGTACTGGGGTGATATCACCAACAATAGCTTCAGCCATGTCATGAACTAAAGCAATTTTCATACATTTTTCTCTATTCACTTTTGGGTTAGTAATTGTCATACAAATACAACTCATACGATACATATGATCAGCAATCGATTCACAATCATCAACATTATAATCTAACCAACCGGTTCTCTTTTGTAATTTTAATTGTTGAATGACGTTTAAAAATGCTAGTCTATAATTTGGTGATGGTTTACTTAATAATTTAATAGTTTGTTCTGGAATATTATCTCTGGGATCCCATAATTTTGCTTTTGTAGAGAGGATATGTGTTGGAAATTTATCATTTGAATTAGTTTTGATGAAAGTTGTTGTAGTACCCATGTTGAATAATAAATTTATGAAAATAATAAGAAGTATTGAAATTTGGTTTGATCTAAATTAGTTAAAAAAATATTTGTACTATTCATTCAAAGATTTACTCGTTGAGGGGCTACATAGTAATATTAGAAAAGAAACAAGAATCAGTTATAACATAGATGAGTGAACAAGTAATAATAATAATTTTTTTTTTCGTTGAAGGAACTCCTAGTTCTTTCAGTTAAAAGTTGTTGTTTAGAGTTACTTAATTAGGAAACATGTAAATAAAAAATGATATACATAAACACATTTTTAAAGACGATAAAATTTGTTGTATTCGATGAGAACAATTTTGAAGGAATATAAGATAAAGTTTCAATTGAAAAATGATGAATGTTTAAATTGTTTAATAAAAAATGACTATAAAATGATATTTAAAAATATATATTTAATTTAATTAAATTAAGCAATTAATTCAACGGCACCACCAGCAGCAATGATCTTTTCTTCAGCTAATTTAGAAACGAATCTAGCCTTGACGATAACTGGGACGTTTGGAATTCTACCCTTACCTAAGACCTTACCGTAACCGGCAGCTAAAGTGTCAATAACTGGAGCAGAAGTAGCAGAGGAGTTCTTTAAGTATTCATCTCTCTTTTCTTCTGGGATTAAAGTCCATAACTTATCTAAGTTTAAGACTGGCTTCCAGAAATGACCTTGTTGCTTGTGGAAGTATCTCATACCAACCTTACCGAAGTAACCTGGATGGTACTTATCTAAATTAATTCTGTGATGATGTTGACCACCAGCCTTACCTCTACCACCGGGATGCTTTCTGTGCTTACCGATTCTACCCTTACCGGCTATAATAAAAACATATTTTAAGTTATTAAAATCATAAGTGATTTTAAAAGACAAAATAAAAAAATTGTTAGTATTTGGTGAACTTATTAAAAGGTAATAATAATTATAATAATATTATTAGAGATTTAAAAAGAACTCCAACGGGGTCCATGATATCTTCATTGAAATTTTACGGTTTTAAAAAAAGCATAATTTGTAAAGATGACTTATATGAAAACTTTAAAACTCAATAATTGATCATGATGGAAGAGTTTTCATAGTTTATTTTAAAATAAATCGAAACAATTTGTTCTATCCATAAATAGCAACAAACAGTAACGTTTGAAATAAAAAAAAATAAACTATAAAACACATTATAATAATAATAAAAAAATAACAGCAAAGTCATTTTTTCCATAATCAATTATTGATAGTTCTCATAACAATCACAGTACAAACACAAAAATGCTAATTAATAATATCTCGTAAAAGAAGAAAAAGATGGACACCGTCTTGGTTCTTTCATTCCCTCTTCCAAATGGAATTACATACCTGAGACGTGACCTCTGTGCTTTCTAGTCTTAGTAAATCTGGAAGGCATATTTGATTCTTGTTAGATTGACGGGGATCTTACAATTGAGAATTGAGACTACAATTAAAATAGTAAACGTTTCTTAAGTATAGTGTAATTATATTAAATTTAATGTCATAAAGCCCATCTCAATGAAAAATTCATGATTTTTTGAAAAATTAAAAAAAACAAAAGTTGCGTCGGTTTTTTCAAGTCGAAAATTACCATTTTGGGAAATATTGAGGGTAATTGCCAAATGTAGTAATATCTGTTTTAAGATTTAAAAAATTAAAAGTTAGGCTTCAAAGGTGTATGGGTGGTGGAAACAGTCGGTTTTTTATGTTCAACTTCAATGGGAGTTTTCAAAGATTTGGCATCAACAGATTAAAGGGTATCTATCGTATGGGATAAGGTAAGTAGGTTCATCAATAAACACACACACACACACACAGACAAGCAAACTAGCAAGAATGTATGAGAACGAAGGGTTATTACAAGGACCAAAGACAAGAAGTAAACTAACAAAAACATTATTAATAGCCACTGCAGTAGTATGTATGGGTTCATTACAATTTGGGTATCATATTGCCGAATTAAATGCACCACAACAATCAATGACATGTAAATCACAATCAAATCATTTTGAAGATTGTGTTGATCTTACAGATCAACAATATGGAGCTATTACTGCAATTTTCAGTATTGGTGGATTATTTGGTTCTTTAATTGCAGGTCATATGGCAGATCAATGGGGGAGACAAAAAGTGGCAATATTAGCAAGTTTAATTAATTTTGTTTCATCTTTAATTTTATTCTCTGCCTCGAATTTTAGACAATTATTTATGGGTAGAATTGGTGTTGGGTTTGGTTGTGGATTAAATATTGTTATTACACCATTATATATTAATGAAATTGCTCCAACAGATTTACGTGGATCACTTGGGACCATGAATCAGTTTTGTATTAATATTGGGATTCTTTTAACACAAAGTGTGGCAATTAAATTTGCCACCCCAGAGAAATGGAGATATATATTATTTATTGGTGCTTTGATTGCAGTGTTGAATATTATTGGATGGTTTATAATTTTTGAATCACCAAGATGGTTATTAACACAAAATCAATTTAATCCAGCTTATGAATCTTTATCAAGATTGAGAGAAAGATCAATTGATGAAGTTAAAAAAGAGATTGAATCATGGCAAAGAGAACATTCAAGTATTTCTATTGAACCATCAATAACAATTAAATCATATTTTACAGATCCCAGTTTTGTCAAATCACGTTGGGCAATTACAATTATCCTTGCTGGACAACAATTTTGTGGTATAAATAGTATAATATTTTATGGTGTTAAAATTATAAGTCAATTATTTCCAAAACAAGCAATATTAATCAATTTTACCATATCAATTATTAATGTTATTGTAACATTTCTTTCATCTACTTTAATTGAAAAATATGGTCGTAAACCTTTACTAATCACCTCGGCAATAACTATGTCATTAATGTCATTATTAATTGGTTTAAGTATATTGAATCATCTTGGTGGATTATTAATTACATCAATTTTCACATATATTGGCTCATTTGCCATTGGTGTTGGACCAATTCCATTCTTAATTATTGGTGAATTATCAGGTAAGAAAGATAAAGCTATTGCACAAAGTTATGGTACAGTATGTAATTGGTTAGCTACATTTATCATTGGATATGGGTTTCCAATTATAAATGATCTTGTAGGAGGATACGTTTATTTATTATTTACCATTTTTGCTATATGGTTTGCAAGATATATTTATTACAAGATTCCAGAAACAAAGAATAAGACGAATTATGACGAAATCTGGGCCAGTTATTAGATAGCCTCCCATGGATATAGGGACGGTATTATTTCTATATAAGACATGGTTTTGAATAAAACTCATCTTTCTATAAGTAAATATTTCTACAATTCGGATGAATTGATACTAAATTTTAGTGAATATGAGAAATAGACAAATAACCGCATACACCCGAGATTCCGCCTATTGACATAAAATTGAGAGATGGCAGAATAATAATATAACAAATAACTGTGAATGAGACAGAATAATAATGAGAATTTAATTAATGAATGTGAATTGTTCCAGATTATATTGAATTAATTAATTTCTCCAGAGTTATGGAGAAAATAAACTTCAGTGATAATAATAATAATAATAACAACTACGATAGTACTAATTAATTAATGGTTTTTCCGTTGTTTATTAGTGTGAATAATTGTGAATATCATTGTTATAAACCCGAATATCTCTTATTGTTCCGTGGTGTTTTAAATCTTTATCACAATAATATCATTATGGCAATAATAATACCTCGGTATTCTTCAATTTATTATTCTCGAACAGCGCGTTATCTTAACATTTGCAATAAAGTGAATAAAAAAGTTAACCTGATAAACGCATATTTTCAATCAACGGTTTAAGTAATATATTGTGACAACTCATATGATAATATTCACAGATTAAACCTTATCCTTTGACAGATGAGTGGTATTGTTTCAACGTGGTATGGCAAACACTGAGTTTTCACTCGGATTATCCACGATGAGCAATTCATTCTTATGAATGTAATCTTTACTCTGGCTTGTGCTTATATTCAAATAGGAGCGATACATATGCTTTATATCTTGCTAAGGTCAATTAAAATAAAAGCATTCCAATTAGTATATATAAGGATAATACAAATTATAAAGGATTATCACTTTGTCCTATTTTAACCTCTATTTGTAATCAATTGACAAAATAATAACTAAGTGTCACAATCATAATACAAGCACAAATGTCAATCAAAAAAGATAAAAGAGAAAGAACCTTCACTGGATGTTGGTCTTGTCGTTTAAAAAAACGTAGATGTGATGTTGGGAAACCAATTTGTTCTCTATGTGCAAAACATAATCTACCTTGTTCATATGAGGTTAGATTAGTTTGGTCAGAAGAGAATATTTATAAGACAAGTGATGAAGATATTGTGGATGTACTTCAATGTGATAAGAGAAGAAATAAAATTACAAAACAAAGAAAACATGGTCTTTCAAAGAGTGAATTTAAAGATATTATTCATTCAAAACAAGCAATGAGTCCACAAAATTTAAATTATCATCATGGTGATCATAAAAATGATCAAACTTTTACTATTAGTGTGAGAAGATTTCAAGTTTATAATAATGAAATTAAATCTGTGTTTGGAAATGGTACTAAGATACATGATCAAAAGGTAATTGATCAAAAATTAAATTATCTGTTGGAGCAATTGAATCAAACTGTAGAAAATTCAACAAGTTTGAATTCAGTTGAATCTCAATATGGTCCATTTAATGTTTTCCATACTTTATCAAAACAGAATAATAATGTATCAATAAAGAAGGAAGAACAATTTGATGATAGCCTTAGTAACATAGAATCTCCAGTGTTTTCTCCAGGTTCAGATATGTCTCATGATACAGTAGTAGATCCACAAATGGATTATCTTTCACATTTAAATAAAATTAATTTTGATCTGGATCATTTTGATGATTCATATCTTGATTTATCTTCACATCCAGTAATGGAATATTTAAATATTCAGCAACTTACCAACATTACAACACAATTGCCACTAATTATTGAACCCGAGGAAGAAAGAATGTTTAACATTTTATTAACACATTGTACAAATAATATGATCTTATCACGTCAAGAATATTCAAAATGGTTCTTAAATCATTTGAAACAATTAAGTCAAACTGAAGAAGAATCACATAAAATAATTAATGAAATCTTAACTGATTCACATCTTATTGGTGCTGAAAGATATGTTGATAAATTATTGAATATGAGTTCATTAGATAAAGAATTACAAATTGTGGGGTTAACAATTATTGTAGTATTACATGGTTTTTATAATGATTTAGGATTTTTCCATCAATTAGAACAATGGTTCATAATACAAGAAAACTTAAGATATTCAATGTATCCATTAATTAATTTTATTATTAATCATAGTGAATCATGCGAAATTTTAAACCATTGTCATTATTTGATTACTACGTTTTTAGAATCTGAAGATCCATATCAAGATGGTTTAACTTTTGAATTAGACAATATGATTACAGATAAATTAGTTGGAAAATGGAAGGATAAAATTTCTTTACAATTAACTTTAAATGAAGATATCACTGTATCTACTTCACAATTAAAATATTGGCAATCACAATCAAAATGTAACGAACAATTTTACAAAGATGTAAATAAGATAACAGAATTATCCACAACAGTAACTAGTACAGTTGTGTAAATAATATTTTATTAATATTAATACCAATTTAAAAATATATGCTGGTTGTATATATAACAACAAATAAATAATGATAAAAACTTTATAGAATAAATAATAAATAAAACACTCCAACACAAAAAATAACAATTATAAAAATAAAAAGTAGTAGTAATTCATATTATATTAAATTTATCTATTAAATAATAGATATATATATGTAGAGGGTAAGGGGAAAGAGTGTAGTAATAAAAAAATGCGAGTTTTATATAATTAAATTATTTATTCACAACAAAGATTAACGGACTTGAGCATCAACAAGAGTAGAAACCTTGAAAGATTCACCCTTAGCATTAGTTAACTTTAAGATTGGTTGTTCTTTGTTTTCTTCATCCTTGAAGATAACTTCTAAATCTTGGTTAGTAGTGAAATGTGGTTGTAAAGCTTCCCAAATCTTCTTCTTTGGGTTTAATTGTTTTAATGGTTCATCAGCACCGAAACCTTCGAAGAAGACTTTGTCACCAGCTTTAGAACCAGCTGGTGGTTCAACGAATTCAACCTTAGTATCATTAGAACCACATAAAACCATAGCAGTAGACTTAATACCTCTCATGTTAACTGGTTTTAAGTTACAAACAACGACAACATAACGTTCTTGCATAGCTTCTAATGGGAAATGTTTCACAAGACCAGAACAAACTGTTCTTGGACCTTCTTCATCACCAACATCAATGGTAGAAACATATAAAGAATCAGCATCTGGATGCTTAATAGCCTTTTGAATGAAACCAACACGGAAATCGATAACAGATGGTTTTGGTGGTTCAGCAGCCTTCTTATCGGCTTCGGCTTGTTTGGCAGCATTAGCAGCTTTCTTGGCAGCCTTCTTAGCTTTAGCTTCTTCTCTTAATCTCTTTAAAGTTTCTTCATCTGGTTTACCCTTTGGTTGTTGTTGTTTGTCAGCACCCTTCTTAGCTGGGGCTTCAGCAGCAGCAGCCTTTTCTGGAGCAGCTTTACCCTTTTCTTCACCCTTCTTCTTCTTTTCGATAATTTCACGTGGTAATTCTAAATCATAGTTTAAGATTAATTGATTAGCGGTTGGGACATCTAATAATTGTTGTAAGAAATCGACCCATCTGAAGACATGTCTATATTTGGCATAAACTTCTTTGATATCTTTTGTACTGGAAACTAATTGTTTAGCTAATGGGAAAACAACTTCAAAGACAGAAACGTCAGTGACAGTTGGTTGTAAAGTGGCAACTAAGAAAGTAGAATCTCTTAAAGATAAGTTTAATTTATCTAAATTTTGTTCAACTTGACCGGACTTTAAGACAGAATCCCATTGAGAGGATAAAGCTAATTGTTCTTTAGATAAAGTAACAGTTTGCTTAGCAATGGAAAGGGATTGGAACTTGGTAATCAATTCAGACATGATGATTTTTTTTTTCTCTTGTGAATGTGGTAGTTGGTGCCTGGAAAACTTCAATTGAGTGTCAGAATCATCACACATTAAAGTAAACATTTTAAATTGAATATAAGTTATCTTTCTTATCATTTCAAGTTGGAAATTCAATATTAAATTTTTTTTTTTTGGGATTTCGCAATGACATCGTGAATAATCGTTAGACACGGGTCTGCGACCCTAGCGGCTATTTCTTTGCAGTTAATGATTGATCATCTAGGAGATGTTGTGGTTACGTCTTGTAAATGGTGCTGTATTACAATGGGGGGTTGGTTGTATGGAAATTCAATTCCTGCATCTTATCCTTTCAGAAGAAAAAAGAAGAGAGAATTTTGACCATGGGTAATTATAGCAACGGGGAAGCTTTACTCTTGTTCCATATATTAGTGTTTTGTTTTATAAATATTTGTTCATTAAAGTTTAAGGGATTAAAAAGTTTAGAAACCTTCGACCCTCTTTTCTTAGCCATCTCCTTTTACCCAAGAGATCTTTAAATCATTTAGATCAAATTTATTTCAAAAGTATGAAAATTCTATAATTTAAACATATCAGCTTTTTACAATTACTGACTAATAAGAGGCAGTTACAAATAACGATTATTAGTGAAGTTGACACCATTTTATGGCTATTGATACAATCCAAGACTAAGGATACTATAAGTAATTACAATAATTACTGTTTGTTATTTTGAATGAATCAAACTCAAGATTTTGGAGTGGTTCCATCCCCACAAATTATACAAAATGGTATTACTATTAATAAAAAGGTTAAAGATACAAAACCACGTAGAAAGAAGAATACAAATGTAGCATGTGTACATTGTTCGAGATGCCATCTATCCTGTGATTCGAATAGACCATGTAAAAGATGTGTTGATAAAGGAATTGCAGATAGTTGTGTAGATGCACCAAGAAAGAGACGTAAATATTTGATCGGGGTCCCCGCAAATGTTTTACCTATGACTGTACAAGATGATGAACACTCAGTAACACCTCCTCTTCTCCCTCCTCCACCTTCTTCACAATTAGTATCACCACCACCTGTACAACTACAGCAACAACAACAACAACAACAATTACCTCTGGAGAAACAACATTTTTATAATCCACAGCATATTGTTCATAAATCTAAATTTCTATCCAATGCCGCCGATACAGAATATTCAATGTTAAGTAGTATTATACAACAGGATGGATTAATTAATAAGGTCCCTGTAGATAATATGTTATATCATGATGGTGAAACCTCGAGGGCAAGTACGAGTACAACAAATCTTTTATCACAATTACCTAGTGCTGTAGTATTAAATAGAGAAAATCAATCTTTATCAAATAATAATAGTCCCAATGAAAGAAATGAAAATGGATTATTAAGTCCTAATGGTAATGGATCAACTGGAGGTTATACTCCACAATCTTCAGGAAGTAGTAATGGTATGAATATAATTGATATTCCAGCACAACAATATCCATCATCATTTCAAAATGTTTATTCAATCTTATTAGGACCACATTCAAAAGAGATTATAAATTCCAAGGTAAATCTTTTCACTCATCATTTCCCATTGGTTCCTGTCGATCCATCTCCACCAAGTAACAATTCATTAGCGTTTAAAAGATTAATTGCGTTAGATCCGAGTATAAAA
The DNA here is from genome assembly GCA_030558655.1 of Monosporozyma yasuniensis. Classification (NCBI taxonomy): domain Eukaryota; kingdom Fungi; phylum Ascomycota; class Saccharomycetes; order Saccharomycetales; family Saccharomycetaceae; genus Monosporozyma; species Monosporozyma yasuniensis. The sequence goes on along the minus strand of JAKTQC010000017.1, from coordinate 94,370 downwards.
CATGGAGATTTACAAAAAAATAAGAAGATTAATCAAATATATTTAAATAAAGAAACAATGACATTTCCTGAAGTGAAATCAACATATTCTACATCACCAGATTTACGTGTATCATTTGCATTAGAATGTAGTTCACCAGAATTAACACATATTAGAAGTAATCCAGAATGGGAACATTCATTACGTTACTCGACACCAATGGAAATTTATACAATGATTAATAAACCCTTTTCACATACTCCAGGGTTTCATCATTTATTAATGTATTTGAGAAGTAGATTTAATAAGAAAGATATTGTAGAGATGTGTCAATCAATGGCAGAATTTAGACCAATTTTCATTGCATGTTCAGTAACATTAACAGAAGAAGATATGATCTTTATGGAACAATGTTATCAACGTACATTATTAGAATATGCAAAATTTTTAGAACAAATTGGTACACCAACATGTGTTTGGAGACGTAATGGACAAATATCATATATTAATGAAGAATTTGAAATATTAACAGGTTGGAAACGTGAAGAATTATTAAATAAAATGACATTTATTGTGGAAATTCTTGATGATGAAAGTGTAAGAGATTATTTTAAGACGTTTTCCAGTGTAGCATATAAAGATTTCAAAGGTACAGAGAATATGAAAACATGTCGTATCTTATCTCCAATCCGTGGTAACGTTATTGATTGTTGTTGTATGTGGACATTAAAAAGAGATATATCTGGATTACCATTAATGATCTTAGGTAATTTTATGCCAATCCTGTGATCCCAGCCCGAGATTCGAACGGCCGCTATGTTTTTCCTTACTACAATCGTCATGTGACCCACTCCTGGGCAAGATCACCCTGCACGAGCAGGAAATTGCCTCAAAGAGACGCAATTTTCCTTCAAAAAAAAGTAATCAAAAAATTTTGAAGGATAATAACCGGCATCCGAAACAATAGGTGCCTTTCGGACGTTTTATTGTTTTCTTGATCTCATCACAATGATCTGAAAAAAATATTATATTGTTTTTATCTAATTTTGGTGCCTAAAAGAAATTTTGATGTTTTACAAAAAAGAAAAAAAAACACTCATCGCATCATTTTTCTTTTTTCCTTCGACGATGTGATTTTTTTTTTTTCTTTCACGAATCCTTTGGTTGAATGATGGAAACACTGAAATAAATATTTTCACTGTGGTGGAAACTGTTTATATAAGATTTGTTTCTAACTTTTCACGTTGACAAAATCTGATCTTTTAATATCTTTTCTTCAATACTTAGATCTCTAAGGACAAATATAAATAATAATATTAACATTATTACTCCCAACTGTGCGTGTATTATCCCGGATAGAGTTGCCCTAATCAAATTTTACCTTTTTCATTTTGGAAATCATTAATCAAGTGGATCATTTAAAAACTTTTCTACTGTTATTTTTTTTTCATTACAAGAGTAAAATAAAACTAAGGACAATCAAACCTTCATACAAACTTTATTTTGAATCATTTAGAAATAATAGGTATATTTTGTTACAATATTAATATATACCTTTCTATTTCAATTTATTTTTTTCAATTTGTTTGTATACAGCACTTTTAACTAATTTCTGATACTATTCTTCAACAACTTTTTTGAACTTTATCATTCTTTTTAAGAAAACATTCTAATAGAAACTTTTAATTTTTTAACGCATTATTAAGCATCTTTTTTTATATATACGCATCTTCTTTTATCTTCCTCTTTTCAATTTGTCATATTCATAATTTATCATCATGTATAGATTCCAACAACAACAACAACAAAATACTCCTTCTCCACCACCAAACCAATATATGGTTCAAACTCCATCTCCTATGAATAATACTAATTCTTCTTCTAATATTCATATTCAAAATAATAATAACAATAATAATAATAATAATAATAGACGTGCTTTTAATTCTTTTAATTCCATGGATAATTTAAATCATATCCAACAAAATGGTAATAATAATAATAATAACCTTCAAACCACTAATTCTGCTATTTTTAATCATAATAACAAAGGTTTAATGTCAAATCATTCAAATTCTGTTCCACATTTAAATTCTATGAATTTTATGGCACCACAACAACAACAACAAAATCATCAAAACAATAATAATAATAACAATAGAAAGACTCCTTTCCAATTCCAAAATAACCATGCTCCTCAAAAGAATAATAACCGTAACAACAATAACAATCATAACAACCATAACAACCATAACAATAATAGATCTCATCAAGGTACTCCATATGGTTCCAGAAATGGTAGTAGCACTAATTTGAATAATTCAAACAATAATAATTCAATTAGCCCTGATTCTCCATGGTTTCAAAAAGTTTGTGCTTTTGAAGAGTGTGTTTCTCAAACCTTATATATGTCACAAACTCCAAGACGTAAAAATATTAAACATAGATCTGAACATCCAAATTCTAATGCTAATCCATTATTTTGGGATTCTATTGGTAGAGCTATGGGATTATATCATGATTTAATGAACACTCCAGAATTAAATTCTGATCGTGTTTCTAAATTAGTTCATTTATTACATAATGGGTTAAGAGCTAATAGAAATCAATTAACTCGTATGAATAAGAAACCAGATTATGATTCTCAATCTTTCCATAAAGAAATGACAAATTATTTATGTAAATCTTTAAGAGAAATTTCTGATGATGTCTTAAATGGTAAAGTGGAATTGAATGAGTATGGTGCCATGCATTTAATTACTGCTTTTAAAGAATTATTATTATTTGAAGAAGCTGTTCAAATTTGGAAAAATGCTATTAATGGTGTTAACACTTACACATCAAATATTTTCTTAAATCCAAGAGTTGTTGGTGTTATCTTACCAATCTTATATGATAATGGTGTTTCTTATCCAGAAATTCAATCTCTTTATGAAAAATCTTCTTCAATGATTAATTATTTCCATCCAAATTTATCTGTTGGTATGATTAGAGCTTCTTTATCTGCTAATGAAAATGAAATGGCTTTAAAATTATTCCAAAAATTATGTGAAGAATCTACTGAAATGAAATACGGTTATTTAATTGAAACTCATCTTTCTTTCATTGGTGAATGTAAGGATTTAAATGTTGCTCAAACTTTCTTTGATAAAGCTTTAAATGATGAAATGCCATATAAAATTGATTTACAAGTTTCTTATGTGAAATCATTTTTAAGAAACATTTGGTCTCAAACTCATAATTTTGATCACATTTACAGAATTTGGTACAAATCTTCTTTACATTATGGTCGTAATGTTAATCACGGTATTTCTTCTTCCTTGAATGATACTTTCTTTGATATTTTCTTTGAAAATTATGCTAATGATAAAGTTCAAGGTTTCCAAAGTTTACAAAACTTAATTCAAACTTATAATAACATTAAGAACATTGATGAACCTTTTTTCAATATTATCCTAGCTAAATGTACTATCTGGCACGATAGAAAGATCTTGGAATACATTGATAAGTCTTATGAATTATATCATATTCCAAAAACTATTGTTGCTTACAGAATTTTATTAAAATCAATGGGTTCTGTTGATGATGCTACTAATGAAGAAATTTTACAAAGATGGATTAACTTAATTGGTAAATCTGATGAAATTGGACAAAGGTTTATTGCTAATGCTGATTGGGCTGCTTTAAGAGATGCTACTGTCACTTGGACTCAATCCAAGAGAGATAACAACTCTCCAGCTACCATTAATATGGCTGATAGTGTTATGAATACTATTCCACCAACTCCATCTGGTTCTCCAACTCCACAAACTGGTGTTAGTGACATGGATTTCTATTCTCATCCAGCCTTCCAAGCTTTAAATGCTTCTGGTGCTTTTGATGATATGGGTGCTGAAACTGCTTCTTCTAGTACTACAGTTACTCCAACCACAAGTAATCAAATGTCTTTATTAAAGGATGATAACACCAATCCAACTATTGAAGACAGAATGATTTTATACTTAAAAATTGTTAAACGTTACTCTCTATATTGTAGAGATTCAAGACAATTAGCAAGATTAACCACTGGTACTGCTGTCAAATATTCTGTTTTACAAGAAGTTTTAAACGAATTCCAAGCTTTAGAAGTTGCTGATATTCCAATTCCACAATTACAAAACTTAAAACCAACTTGTGTTTAAACATGATTTCATCTAATTTTATGCCATAAAAAAATTCTAAAAAAATTAAAAAAAAATTAACCAAACCTACTTTATATTATTGTTGTTGTTATGATTCAATCCATTATTTCACCTTTAATCACTATAATTTTTCTTTGTCATTTCACTTTATTTTTATTAAGTTTATGAAGTATAAATATTCTCATTTTCATTTAGCATTAAAAAAATTTATGTTAATATATCATCATATTCAAACTTATAAACAATATAATATCATTCCAAAATTATTTTTTATTTTATCCTCACTTAATAGAGATATTTGTATTTTAAACACTCGCTTATTTGTCAACTTTTACCATAGATTATTCTATAATCAATATATAATACTCAATACATCTTATGTATAGAAACCGTTGTTTTTAATGTATACTAAAATTTTATTACAACTTATAGATACTTTTATTTTTGTGTTCATTTAACAAAAGGCTTAAGGATGTGATATTTAGTGCTATATGCATTATACTTGATCTACATATATTTTATGAATTGATATTACAGGTTTTAACTATGGAATAACTCCTGGAAATATGAATATAATGCAGATTAAAACTTTGAACTCTTGAGGGCTTGATATTCAACCTTCTTGATACCCTCCTTAACTTTTTCTTCCAACAACTCTATACAAAGTCTGATATTCTTTTCTTCATTAGTTTCAATCAATAAATATAACTTGGGTTCTTCCCTTAAATCTTTTGGTTCTTCACCATTTGAATAATGTTTACCACGAGTAGTAATACTACAGCCTGTCTCATTCTTGATAAAAGCCAAAGTGGTATTTTTTGTAGCCTCCCAACGAACGATTTGAGGTAAATCATTGACGTTCACCTTTACAGTGAACGTTGTTGTGCCATCACCTTCTTTATTCATTTCTGTGCTGTATTCTAACTTAGGAATGTTAATATCATTATCTTCGCTAGTTTCAGTAACTACTTTCCTACCTTTTGTTACAATGTCAGGTTTAATCTCTTCCTCGTCGTTTGGATAATAAGTTGAAATTTCTTTAGCCTTAATTTCATTTCTTTGAGTTTCTATATTCTCTAAACCACTACCACCAAAACCCTTTAGTAGTCTATATTTACCAGTTTTCAAACCTGCATCAAATTGTTTATCCATTTTATTAAGCAATTCAACTTGTTTGGGATCAAGCAATTCTAGTTCATTTTCACGTATTGCTTTCCTGATAATGTATGCTGCTGCAAGTTCATCTTTTAATAACAATGTCAATGCCTTACCATGATTTGTACCACGGGCAGTTCTACCTGTAGTATGAACATATTCAGCAAATGTTTTGATAGCATTATAGATAATAACTAGAGAAACTTCTGGGACATTCAAACCACGTGAAAGTACCTCAGTACAGATTAAAATACTATTTGGAGTATTTTTGAAATCATTCAAATTGGAAACTCTTTCTTGATAAGATTTCCCGGCGTGAATAGAAAATATTTCATAATCATAATTATCAAACTTGGCATATAGTAGATCACACATCTGCTGGCTAGAAACAAAGATAATTACCTTTTCATCAGATTCTTTGCTCGATTCTACTTTATCTTTTCTTGAATGAATTTCTAAAGTGCTTAACAAAGTTGAGAATTTATCTATATCATTATTGCAGATCATAAAGCTTTGTTCCACATTCTCATTGACCATATTGGCTGAATTAATAGTAATACTTAATGGATCATTCAACACTCTTACAGCAAATCGTTTCAGTTTATTGGGGAATGTAGCACTGAAGAGTATACATTGTTTATCAGGCCTAATAGCTCTCATAATTTGAGTAATTTGGGGTTCAAACCCCAGATCAAACAATCTATCAGCCTCATCTAAAACAACAAATGAACATCTTGAAGTGTTGACTAACTTGCCGTTATTTAAAGTCAATAAATCAATAAATCTACCAGGAGTAGCAACAACTATTTTGACACCTCTTTTCAAATCATTAATTTGTTTTTTCATCTCAGAACCACCAGTACAACATATAGATGTTATGGCGGGATCATATTCGGAAAATTTTAATATCTCTTCGTTAATTTGAGATGCCAGTTCTCTAGTAGGGGCTAATATTAATCCAATAGGCCCAGTTTCGTTTTTACTTAACTCTCTTTGAGATTTAATATGTCTAATTAATGGTAAAAGATATGCAATTGTCTTCCCTGAACCTGTCTTAGAAATACCAATAACATCTCTTCCAGACATGATAGCTGGAATAGTTTGAGCTTGAATTGGTGTCAAACTCTCAAAATGAAAGATATTTTCTATTAGATTCATTATAGCTGTATTAAGACCCAGTTGAGACCATCTTAAAATTGGACACGGGCATTCTTTTCCTTTAATTTTTATATTGTCCAGACTCAGTCTAAGCTCTTCAACTTCGGCTGGGGATAATCTTTTCAGTTCCTCTGGTTCTTGGTAAAATACTTTTTGAATTGGTTCTAGCTTCTTCACATCAATGTTAATATTTGAAACAGTCTTTAATTTCTTCAATCTTGAAATTCTCTTCATCTTATTAGCAGTTTCTTTGTCCTCGTCAGATTCTGGTTCGTTGTGTAGAAGGTTACCAGTATCTTCATCCTCTATTAAATCAAGGGAGTTAGAACTTGCAACGGGCTCTTTTTGTTTGACTTCATCTTCTTCAAGGTTATTCATTAATTGTTCGAATATATCAACACCTGCTACACTTTCAGTAGAAATATTTTCATCAGGATTTGTTAATTGTGAATTATTTTGAGTTTCCAATGGGTTAAATAATTGACCATTATTTTCAGGTATTCCATTGTTGCTATTAACGCCGTCGTCATCAAATGAAATCCTTTTACGTTTAAGCTTAGATTTCTTTAGCTTCTTCTGAACTCTAACGGAACTCTCTTCTTTTCGAAGCTTATTCTGGGCAACAGCCGATTCTTGCTCTTTCTTAGTTTCATCTCTTTGACGTTTCTTCAATTTCCACTCTTCCAGTTTTTTTTGTCTCATGAGAGTCTTATCATCTTTAATATCTTTATCTGTATCTTGAGCCAATGTATCTTTAACAGAGACTTTGTTAGTATTATGGTTGGAGGTGATTAAATCTTCATTCTTAGTTGTCTCATTAGTTTCGAGTTGCTTTTGGTTCTGAGTCTTTTTTAGCTTCCACTTAGCTAATTTGGCTCTTCTTTCTTCCAGCAACTCTTGTTTAGACTTTTGTGGTGGATTTTCACTTACTGATTTCATCTGTTAGTTCCTTTTTAGGTTTCTTTGTCTGGATATGTATTATTCTTTTGTAACTCATCTGTGTAATAACTTTCTTAAAATTAAAAGATAATTGAAAAATTTTGAATATAAAGATTTGATCTTTAGAATTTCAGATCAAAGTTTCACAGTAAGTATATATTCCTAAATAAGATAAAAGCTAATCGCAATCCACATAACTAAACTAAAGTATGGTTGTAAATATTGAAAAGCCAGTTTGGATGTCCCAAGAGGATTATGACAAGCAATATGGTAAGTTTAAGAAAGAAAAAGAATTTCCAGAAGAAAAGGCATCTGTTGAGCCATCTTATACCCCAAACCCCACTCCGTCCATCCCAATAGATGCAAATAACAGTACTGTTAGCTCTATTGGTAACAGAGAATCTGATGAGAGTAGTCACAAGATTCAAAAACGTAGGCATGAACGATACGATTCACAGGATAGAAAGAAGGCTTTAGATAAGCAAAAGAAGAGAGATGAACTATTTAAAAAACACGAAATTGAATTAACTGCAAATAAGACCATTAATGTGGACCAATTGGTTAGAGAGCATTATAATGAAAGAACAGTTATTTCAAATAAAACAAGAAGATATTTGTCACCAATTTTAAAGCTTCGTAATTTTAACAATGCGATCAAGTACATGCTAATTGAAAAATATACCAAACCAGGTGCTGTTGTATTAGAACTAGCTTGTGGTAAAGGTGGTGATTTAAGAAAGTATGGTAATGTCGGTATTTCTCAATTCATTGGTATTGATATTTCAAATGCATCCATTCAAGAAGCTCACAAAAGATATAGGTCCATGAGAAATTTAGCATACCAAGTCATTCTGATTACTGGTGATTGTTTTGGTGAATCATTAGGTGTTGCTGTTGCACCTTTCCCAGAATGTAGATTTCCCTGTGATATTGTTTCCACTCAGTTCTGTCTGCATTATGCCTTTGAAACTGAGGCTAAAGCAAGAAGAGCTCTTTTGAATGTTTCTAAATCTTTAAGAATCGGTGGTCACTTTTTTGGTACTATCCCAGATTCTGAATTCATTCGTTATAAGTTAAACAAATTTGGTAAAGATGTTGAAAAACCTTCTTGGGGTAATTCAATTTACAAGGTTACATTTGAAAATAATGATTATCAAAAGAATGATAACGAATTCCCATCTCCATTTGGCCAAATGTACACATATTGGTTGGAAGATGCTATTGATAATGTTCCAGAATATGTAGTGCCATTTGAAACTTTAAGAAGTCTTGCAGATGAGTACGGTATGGAGTTAGAACTACAAATGCCATTTAATAAGTTTTTTGTTCAAGAAATTCCACAATGGGTGAATAGATTTTCTCCAAGAATGAGAGAAGGTCTTCAAAGGTCAGATGGTAAATTTGGTGTTGAAGGTGATGAGAAGGAAGCGGCTTCTTATTTCTACACAGTATTTGCATTCCGTAAAGTTAAGGACTACGTTGAGACTCAATAGATTTCTGATGTTTTCTAAAGTATATAGTGTATATTACAAGGGTTGAATGCGACATGGTGTACCTTGTATACCAATCAGCATTATATTTAAATATGAATCTTGTACTTAACATATTGAGAATTAATGATTATATGATATGAAAAGAGTATAAAAAGATTGAGAAGTTCCACAATGTTAAAACTCACTCAAAATGCAAATGATGTACACACTTATCTATCTAGTGCAATTATGTGAGGAAGTCATAACAGAGCTTTTTTATTAAGCTAAATGAAATACAGATATGTTCTTAACAGATCACAATGCAGTTGTGACAGTCATTGTTTGAGAATTGATTAACATAGTAGGGGGTAGTTTTTCTAGCCACATGTCAAGGTCTTGGACGTATTCAAGACTGTCCTGTTCGTTTAAATGGGTCCCCAAAGGAGGAATAGGCAGAGTTGAAAAGATTAACGCAGAGTCTCTAGACAATTGAACCATCATATCATTTAAAATTAAATGTTGTGCCCTACTTGGTAAATCATCAAATTCGATATTATTCATTGCTTCGATTAAACTTGCTTCCGAGTTACAAGGAGATAATTCAGGAACAACCGGATTTCTAGAAGAAAGGGATTCCACTCCATCCTCCGCAACTGGAACAATTGTTGGTTTATCACCTGTCCCCTCTTCTAGGACTTTAGTATTAGGTAAAGCATTACTTGAAAAAACTGGCTTCAGATTATGCGTTGCTTTATTTGTTGGAACTCGTTTATTTTGGATGTCATTGACAGCCTTTCCTTTATTCTTTAACTTATCTAATTTCACCGCAACTTGGTTAATTGATAATTGAGACTCATTCATAGAAACTTCTTCGTCACTTGATGGGTCACTAATAGCAGGTGTATTAAGCATTTCTGCAGGTACTGTGGAGCTCATCTTAAATGAAACACCCATCTTTTGTAACTTTGAAGTATTATACTTCTTTGGCTTCATTTCATTTGGTCCAACAGCAACTGGTCTTGTAACAGAGAAACGACGCCTTGGTTCTAATGTTCTTCTTGCCTCAGTTAATTCAGTCCACCATTTACTATCTTTTAGTTTATTTGAAACATAATTGAAAGAAATAGGATCACCTTTCACAATAGTGTTGTATACTCGGAATTGATCTAATGACACCACAACTAGAGTCGCCTCGATCCTTAAAATTTGTAATAATTTAGACATACGTTCAGTTTCAGCAACTCTATCAGCGTCCTTTTCAACAAATAATATAACACGTAAAATATGTGTACTTTTCCATTCTGGAACCGTTACTAGGATGGCACCAAGTTGTAGCATTAAAGTATAAGTATCAAAATTGGAGGAAATCATTGCTGGGTATTCATTATTTGCATTCATTGTGGCACACATTTGGATAGGATATAAATCAATAATACGCTTTTGGGAGGAATCTTTGATTGAATCTTTACTTGGCAATACTAAATTCTTAAAACCATGAGCCACAGCAATGTTTGATTGCATTAAAGATAAATCTTCTAATATTTGTACCCATTGGCAGACATCAATCTTCTTGTCATTTCTACAGGAATCAGTTGGTAAATCGGATGCATAATCTGGAATATTGATAGAAATATTGTTTGTAGAAATACTGTGATGGGCTGATAATTGATCATCTACATGTTCAGCACGAAGATCAAAAAATCCAATCACCGTAATATTTGGTTTCATACCACCAAGTCCAGAACCTAAGAATACATTTCTAATCCCCCAGGAAATTGAAGGACCAGTACCAACTTGGACAAATGCCTTAATTTTGGCCATATCTCTAATTTTGGTCCAGGCGCTTTGTTGTTTCTTGACCTCGTTATATTGATTTTGAAAATCTGGAATGACAGCAACATGGCCTAATATATAAAGGCCACCTTTCTTCAAATTATTACAAAATCTAATTAAATTCCAACTGGTACGTGGGTTGTCAACAAACAATAAAATTTGAGGCCTCCAATATTTTATATTATCTTGTCTTAGTCGTAACAGATATTTTCTCACCTGATGATAAATTAAACTTTGGGAGACATCACCCCAGGATTTTGGAGGGCATAAGTAATGAATAATTAAGAATAAAATCATCATACCAAAAATCAATGCAGAGGCGGTGGAGCCATCTACAATAACCATGGCCGTTACAGAAATTGCACCGCCAGCAAATGCAGTGTATCTATCAAAATATTTAAATGACGGTCTAAAATTTGGAGCAGCAGCAATTTCTAAAAGGAAGCAAGCTAAATTCATAACAATAAAAGTTAATAAGAAGGCCATTGTAATTAAAGAGGCGATCTTATTTACATCAGAAAATAAACAAAGTTGGGTTAAAAACCAGGTAAATAAAAGTGAGAATAATGGATGTTTACCAAAAACACCTAAACCTGGTAAGATGGAATCCTTAGCAATTGCTTCTAGAACATATGCAGCACCTACCATACCTACGATGATAGAGAAAATAGAAGTAGCCAATTCACCTAAGAAAATCAACCATTGTACTGAACTGACTAACTGAATGATTTGAACTTCCTTATGAAGAGATTCTCTTGGGATGGCACCGGCCATGAAGACAACAACCACAGCATAACATAAAAATGTAAATAAAAGGCCCCATAATGTCCCTTTTGGAATTGATTTAGAAGGTTTACGTAATTCACTTGACATACCAGCACCAGCAAAAATACCAGCAGTAGCAGGAAAAAACACACCAAAAAGACTGTAAAATGATTCCTTCCCTGAAAGAAGAGAACCAGCTGCTCCTTCAGTAAAATGTGGAAAAAGATTACCTTTGAATGTTTCCCAAGATAAACCTGTGTAATTAATATAACCATCATTAAATGCTTGTCTTGTAAAAGTTGACACTGGGATGGAAATAATCGATGCAAATAAAACGAAGAATAGTATACTACCAGCCTTTGAAACTGTTTGTGAACCAACCACAGCAATGGCAAGACAAATAAATAAAATGATGGTGGCATAGGTGAATTCAAACCATTCTCCTCGTGGTAAAAGACTTAATAAGACACCATCACTTTCACCTAAATTTTTACTTCTTGCACCTAAGTTGTATAGAAGAGGTTCCACAATACCAACAGCATTCATACCACTATTAAATACTTGTCCAAGGAAAAACACTAGACCAATGGATCCACCAAATTCTGGACCCAAACATCTTGAAATCATGTAATATGCACCCCCCCCTCGGATAGTACCATTGGTTGATATGGCTGAAATACTTAATGTGGTAAGCAGATTGATTGAGTAACTTAGTAAAAGTAATGCTAATGTACAAATAATACCCAGTTGTCCCAGAATGAACCCAAATCTCAAGAACATTAAAATCGAAAGGACGTTTAAAGCGGTAGGAACAAAAACACCGTCATAAGTACCTAACTTATCTCTATATGGATTCGATAGATCATATTTGGATGATATTTTTCGACTTCTTGGAGTAGCTTGATAACTGAAATATGTTTCACTTTGTCTTCTTCCTGAAAATAAAGACGACGCTTCAGTAGATGTTGTAGTGTGCGTGGGCCTATGTGAACCAGGTATGTTATAAAATTTACTGACCATTAATGTCTTATTGATATACAATCAGAGTTGAGGTGTCTTAGCGTTGGTTCTTTTTAGATTTGTATCTCTCTTCAGGTATCTCTCTGTTGCTCTTTTTCAATTGAAAAGTCTTAAAACTACTTTTATCTTTTTTTTTTGTGTTCTCAGAATAAGCGCTTATCAGATTTTTCATCACAAACACTAAACATTAATGGGTGCCAATAAGCAACAAGTGTTATAGAGGAATATGGTATTGAGACACACCAGGTTGTAATATATACAATTTATTTAGCTATATATTCATAATTATGTTACAATCTATAAATCATTGTTTTATTTATGTATGCGTTTATTGCTTGGATTTCTTTGCCTTTTTTGGACCCTTTTCCAATTCATCCCATAAGGCTTCTGGATCTTCATCCTTTTCTGCTTCTTCTAAGATAGCTTGTTTGGTTCTCTTTTTAGGGTTCTTAGAAACCGGTTGAGGTAGGACAACGTCTTCTGCATCTAATAACTCAACGAAGGTGGCTTTGGCACCAATGTAGACTTTAATTAATGTCTTTAAAGATTTAATATCAAAGACACGTAAATATCTGTCTAAGCCAACTTCAATTAAATATTTATCCCCAGAGATAGCTTTAATGTAGTTAACAGCACCTACTATATCACTTTTACCATATTTACCTATTAATCTACCTTTATTTGTGTATTTTAAAACATCCTTCTTTGTATCAGTGGTAATGAAAGTGAAATCATTAATATCTGAAGATTTTAGGTTACCTAATGGTGTTATAAGTTCATCATCAGCAACAAACTCAAAAGATGTTAATGGTTCTCTGTTTGGTAATATGTCGATATAATGTAATGGTTTCTTCCCATGTTGGGTTTGATATATACCTAAGTGAGAGAAACGAGTAATGATGACAAACTGATAATTAATTTTATCCTTTTCCTTCACATCTTTAATCGGACTTAAAAATTTAAGAGCCATTGGCCACACTGGAACTCTCATATCCAATCTATCATTCTTAACATTCTTAGCTTCCCAGAATTGTTTAATGGATTGTAAATCTTCACTTAATTTAAATAATTTAACCAAGTTTTCTTCACCACCAAGAGCAAAAACATGATCACCTTCTTTAGATTCTTCATTATCGTTTAATTGAATAAATTCTAATGGAGCTTTAACTTCATGGGTAATAGTTTTAGAAATATTAGTGAATTTATCATTTACTTCGACAATATGGATTAAACCAGACTTGGTACCAATAATAAATTTAGTTTCTTCTTTGTTTAATGGAGTAATACAAATAAAAGCATCAACTAATTTGGTTCTCTTCTTCGATTTAGCAAATAATGGTTCTAATCTTTTATTACTTAATAAATCATCTTCATTAATGAAATCTAACATTTCAAATTGACTAACATTATATTTAGTTTGTTTTTCTTCGATTTCTTTTAATTCGTCCTTTCTATTGACTAATTGTAAGACACCATTGTTTCTAGCAATGATCATCTTACCAGTATCATTTTGGAAAGAATACCAGATATCGATCTTATTATTTGAACCTTCAGAGATGGAATTTTCATTATGGAAAGGTTGAATAGAATCTTTTTTAGAAGAGTCAGTACCGATGTTACAAATGATTTCTTTAATGGAACCGTTTTCTGGACAATCAATTAAGAATCTCATCTTTGTATCTTTGTAATTGATTTACAACGTGTTGTTTCTACTTCTCTGTTGATTGGAAACCTCTCTTTAACAATTAGCGATGAGGTTGGATTTAAACATTTATAAAAATTTTCATTTTTTTCCAGTTTATTAAGAAAAGTTGAAATTTAAATAATAAGATTCAATTGAATTGTTAGGAGGAGACACGTTAAAGATGCCTTGTTTTGGAGTGGAAACAAAAGGTAGAGACATATATAAAGATGGAAAACGAATTAGAAAGAAATGGTAATAAAGTTGATGAAAGTGAAAATGAATACATTGAGGAAGAAGATGAAGATTTCGTTCCAGATCAAAATTTAGACACAAACAATGCCAGTGAAGACGAAGTAGATGATGCAGAAGAAGATAATGTAATCAAATCTAAGGATTATTCAAAGATTGAGAGTGATGTTGGTGGTCTTATTAAGACGCGTCGTGGTCGTCAGTTAGAAATGGAACATATGGCTAAACATAAATATGATAATATAATGGTGGCAGATTCACAACTCTCTTCCAAAATCACAAGTATGTGGGATGAAATGCAAGCTGAGAGTAATAAGAGATTGGAAGATGGCAAGAGTGCGAGACATTCTGTTATATCGGAAGAAGTACCTAAAATTGAAGAAACATCTACTAATAATACTACAGCCGTTGAAGAAGAGAAAATTTTGATAGAAAGAACGTATAAATTTGCTGGTGAAACTATCCATGAAAAGAAATGGGTTCCAAAATCTAGTGCAATGGCAAGAGAATATTTAAATAGTTTGAAATTTGATGCTAATAAAACAAATGATACTAAAGATGAAACAGATTCAAAG
Source organism: Monosporozyma yasuniensis (assembly GCA_030558655.1). Lineage (NCBI taxonomy): Eukaryota > Fungi > Ascomycota > Saccharomycetes > Saccharomycetales > Saccharomycetaceae > Monosporozyma > Monosporozyma yasuniensis. The sequence continues at coordinate 79,360 of JAKTQC010000017.1, read as the reverse complement.
ATTGATGATGAAAATAAAGATGGATTAAGCATTACTGATACAGATAAACCTCCATTAAGAAGACCATTGAAAAGACCCCCAATCCTAGAAGATATTATATCCGGTTCATTGAAACCTAAACTAAGTACATTAGAAAAATCTAAATTAGATTGGGTTCAGTATGTGGATAAAGAAGGTATTAATGATGAATTACAATATAATAATAGAGATGGTTATTTGGCCAAACAAGATTTTCTTTCTCGTGTGGAATCTAATCAAGACGCTCAATATAAAGAATTGAGACAAAAACAATTAGCCATGCAATTCCAAGCTCAACAACAACAACAGCAATCAAGATAATGTTGTGTTACCCATATTTCAAAAAAAAAATATGTGCAATTAATGCTAGGTTGATTAGTCAATAAAAAACACAAATCAAGTCCCTAAATAGAATAGTGAGAACGGTGATGTTTATTTTGGTTAAACATCCACTGATAGATTCTACCATGTCTCCATTTTGAGAATATTTTCAGAGCTGTCGTCAACAGCAACTGAAATAAGTATGATCTGACAAATTTATATTCTGTGAAGAAGGTAAAGTTACCACTTTTTATATAAATATTGTTTAATGGTTGTAAGGATAAAGTTTTAATAAAGTCTTTAAAAGATACTATTCTAATTATATTTTAAATAGTTTCCTGTGAATAAATCGGTATAGATTTATGCCAAAACCCAGAAACCACATATTAGGCTTTCTTTTTTTTTGCGTAAATAATTTTTTTAAAGAAACGGAAAACTATAAAAGGCAGAACAAATTTTCAAGTGGCAAGAAGTTTTTTGAAACACACTCTTAAATATTGTTAAATTGTAATTTTTTTCTTTGATTCTTGTTTTAAAAGACCAAATCTCTTTGCCTTTTGGCTTAGATCAAGTGTAGTATCTGTTCTTTTCAGTGTAACAACTGAAATGACCTCATTGAGGCTCATTACCTTTATTTTTGTTACAAACACATTTTTTGGAAAATTTTTTTTATTATTTTTATTCACATAAAAATAGATGATAAGTGATTATAATTTTAGCAAGTATCACTTATAGAATGTTGAATACGAGGGGAAGACTTTGGGAATGTCTGAGAGGATTTTGGGATTTTTTGTCTCGTGCAAAGAGTTTCTATTAATATATGGTTTCTATTGACTTTTCCATATTGTATCTTTAATGGGTAATATAAGAAGGTTAGGAGTTTGGATTCTGAGTGATTATGTTTTCTGGCACGTTCAAAATTTGATTTATTTTTGTCATTCTTTATTTAAATGAAGGGATTACACTTTTCATTTTTGTGGGCTTTGTTTGTTCTGTTTAATTTTTAGAAACTATGATTGTTTCAAGTTTGAAAGATTGTGATGAATGATTCTGTTGTTTTAAGAGGGATTTTAGAGTTGAGATTTTGATTTGAATAATTCGTTATTTTACATTTATTTGGTTTGCCATATTTATATGGATGTTATAGGATAAGCTTGCTTAACCCCCAGATTTTTTGTTAAAATAACATATGGATTATTTATATTAAGATATTTTCTTTAACGTTTGTTTTGAGATGATAGTATTGTTTGTCCGCTATGGTCTTTTGGAAGTGAGATTATTGTAATTTTTAGTTATTTTATGGAATGAATGAAGCTTGTGATTATGAAGAGCCTGGAGTTTAGATATGGTGAATTTCAGAAATGGTCTTATGGAGAATGAAAATATTTCATTGATCAGGACGGCTTCTAGTTTTTCGGAATTATTCCAGGATTAATGTGGTTATGATAAAGGAACCTGAAATTCTGATGAAATTTTTCAACCTTTAAGGCTTCCTAAGTTTTCGCCTCTTGTAATCAATATTCTGATATTTTGTTATTTTTATGATTAGAAGTGTCGCTTTCTGTCACATAACCATGGTGGTTTCGGTGGTAACATTGATTCCATTAATATTGAAGAATTTATTTTTTTCAATATTACTGTTAGCTTGATGCTTCTTTTAACTTATCATCACCCTTTTTATTTTATTTTATTTTTTTCTAACTAATATTTTGAATGAGTCCATTCATATTATTTAGAGATGACGTTGGAGAGGGCTATTCTTACCATATATATAATTGTGTGTATGACTATGTATATAGCACGGGTTTATTAACTGAACATGTCTTATACATGAACTACGGATAAACTTAAATTTGTCTACAAGTTATACAATATGCATGTCTGTATGTCAATTTCGTTTTGGCCAAATGTAATATTGAGGTTAATATAATATGTTATTATAATGTATTTAATTTATATTTTCTATTTAATAGATTATTATTTAGTTTTGGATCATATTTAATAAGATCGGCTTCTATCATTTCATTGGTTTGTGATTCGATATTCAATCTATTTAATAAATCTTTATTAAATGTAATAAACCATTCCATTTCCTTTTTCAATGAAATATCCCATTTAGAACCATTACTTACTTTATCATTAATATCATTAATAATTTTAAATGATTGGAAAAAATTATGGAAATAATGGAATTTAACAATTAATGGTTGTAAAATATTGAATCTTTCATTATCTAATGAATCAAATTGATTCAAGAAGATTATTAATTCATTATAGATGATACTAACATCATTGATATTAGAACAATCATTAACTAATCTTTTAATTTGTTTTAAAGTGAATTGAAATTGTTCAATATTTCTTTGTAATGATGATTGTTTTTTAGAATTTTTATATTGTAAATTGAATATTATTAAGTTTCTTAATAGAATATTGATATATTTTAATAATGGTTTTTGAACCAATTTGATTAATTTTATTAAAATAATCTCTTTGATCTCTAATACTTCTTTATTTTGCATGACGTTTTTAGTGTTGATTTAATGTAATATTCGCTTGTGGTTAATTTATATGAAGACATTTTGTAATAATTTATTGTGTAGTAATAATATGGGTTAATTTCTAATGTGTTTTTTTGTTTTATTTATTCTTAGTTAATTCTATATTATTACTGGTGATTTCTTTTAATTTTGATTTAACAAAGGAAACAACAGGAACCAAACTCAAAACACTATAACATTTTGTCATCGCGCATTATATATGATCTCAAAATTTCATATGTCAAAGTTCAGTTTGACTCATCTTTTGACTTTCCGGCGCATGCCGCGTTAACAAAATTGAAAATGTGTCTGAAAACTAAAAAATTTAATATGAGTCACTAAGAGCGCTTAGCGGTAATAAGCGATGAGAATGAGGGTGTGAGAAGGGGCAGTGGCATTAAAGTCAATTTACAACCACATGTATATATATATATATTTATTCTTGTGAGTGTTGTAGTGTCAATAAACTGGTGGTCGTGGTGGTGGCGGTGTATTTAAAATTGGTGAAATATATATGGCACGTAATCAAGAAGAGTGTGGCTAGAAAATGATGAGATTGGAAGAATATAGTTGTAGAACATGTGATATTTCAAAAAACGGTGGTTTAATAGTATTTTCACTGTTCGGTTTTTAAAGGTGAAATATGCCGATATATTGTAATTTTTGAACTAACTAGAAGTTATGACAGAAAAAACGTAATCTTAAAAATTGGTTAAGAAAACAATTCAATACTTGAGATAAAATTAAATTAACCTTGTAGCCTAAATTTAGTGATTATATAGTTTAACAATAATCAGAATTTTTTTTTTTTCAATCAATGAACATTAGTGTAATAATGTAATTTGTTGAATATAGTAATAATTTATGCCAGATATTGATTAAAAGATGCTCAAAAGGGTGTAATGTGTCATATTAAATTCCATAATTATTGAGAATAGCAAACAAAATGTACTACTTTTATCTTTTTTTAAAAATTTGTTGATTTTAACACTACGATGGAAACACTATAGTATAATTATCAAAAACAACTTTTTCTTTAAAATTATAAAATTCCAAAAATATTTCAGCAGTGCTCAAATAATGTTGTATTAACCAATATTTTATTATTACGTGATCAAGAAACATTCTTTATCATAATAGAGCATTTCAATTTATTTTTCAATACTATGAGGTCGAGTTAAGTTTACAGTTTAAGTATTTTAGTTCACATTTTAATTTTATTTCAAATAAACAAAATTGTTCGATCGAATATGGTTTAGTCACTAAAATTATTATCAAGATGTATTAGTAGTATTCGATATAAGATCGGTAATTTTTAAATGGTATAACCAATCATAAAGTAAATACTTGAATTAAGAGAAATAGGAAAGAAAATAAAACACGTAATTTAACTCGATGAGCAACAGAGACTCTTAAGCAGAATAAGATCGAGGGGTGAATAAAAACTTTTGATGAATTATTTATGGGGGGGTAGCATATGCCAAATCCAGTAACCCCTCATTGAATTTAAATTCAGTACCCCATATAATTAATGTCATCACACCACTCTTTTTTTTTTTTACAAAAGGAATACAGAACTCCATTAGGTAAAAACGGAATGTTAAAAGCCACTACTACAAGGAGAAATGTAATGAAATAAAGAGGAATTTTTTTTTGTTACCTTTTCAATTTCTTAATCATCATTATTACAATGCAGCAATTTATGCTTACCCCAGATTCTTTAAAGTTTGTAGTGAATCAAACTCATCACTACTGTATGAAATCTACCCCACCGTCTAATTGATTTAATTCTTATTTATTTTATCCACCAAATTTCTATTATCTAAACCGGACCAGAGTCTACCGTCAAACCATATAACAATTAAACTTTACATCCTCCCCGGATTTAATTAATTTTATCATTCAACAAATTTCTTAAGAAAACTTACCATTCTTAGTAACTTATTACTTAATTGGTCTAACCTTACCCCCCTCCCCCCTTCCAAGGCAAGTACAATAGGAAAGAATCATTAGTTGTAACAAGATTTTTTTATGGTGTGATAAAATTTAATTCCTAAGTAACATAATAGACCTGTGAAAATTTTTCTTCTATTCCCACTATGTAATAATGAGATTTGTTATGAAAGATAATAGGTTACTAAACAAATAATACCAAAATTCCCCCACCCCCACCCCCAGTTTTCTGCAGTAGTAGTATTCTCATTTTCATTTTCTTTTTTATTTTGAAAAAATCAGTCGACTCTTTGTTAATTGCCATTTTATCTCCATTATTAAAACTAAAAATAACCATATTAAACAATAGTTCCGCCGAAATTATATTAGGGTTTAAGAATTTACGGCGTTTAGTATGTGAGGTATGGGTGTAATTTAATAAAAAAACAGACGATTTTCCTGTTAAGTGAATTTCCCCGCCTATTGTTTCTATTGTATTCTATTGTTTTGATGCAAACAGTTTCTCCACGGTTTTGCAGATGATTATGTTTAGTCTGTTTCCCAAAGGGGAAACGTAATGCGGCTAGCCAACGTGAATTACGCCGTATTAATTGTTTGGGGTTGCCTAAATAGGAAGGTTACGGGGAAACCGTGTCCGCGGGATTGCATGTCCGGCCCACTCCCTTCCGACAGGCTTTGTGTTCTATTGTTTACACCTGTAAAGACAACTACAGTGTTGATGTGGGGCCCGTTTCCTGTTGTGATATTTCATTATGAATGATTAAACACTATTGTATCGGAAACTATGGAGCCGGTTCCTTCGTGCCCCTGCCCCACTAATTTGGTTTCTTTTCTCTCAGATTTTTGGCGGGGGGTAGAATTTTATGCAAAAGCAACAACAATGCCAGGGGATCCTCTTATTGTTTGGCAAGCCTTTCCTATAACAACATTTCTTTTCACATTTTGCTCGAGACTCGAGAATTAAGGCGGTAAGAGTATTGTTTTAACAGTTTTTGAACAGCAAAACAACCAAGTAAAAACAAACGTTTCAATCAGCAGATTTTTTTTTTATGATGTTACTTTCTGGGGAAACGAGAAAACAAAAGAGAAAGTTTTCAGATACATGATCTTCGTCAACCCCAGGTTTGAGATGTCAAGTGAAAAAAAAAACATATAAATACCCATGTAAGATTCAACTAATTGATCAAATATTCCTTTCCTCTTTTCTATTTTTCATATTATAAATTATAAAAAACCATCAACAACAACAACTACAACATTCATTATAATGTCTGAAGTCGTTGACGAACAATTAAGTGCCACTCAAAGTGGTTCCCAATCCATTATTTCTCATGACTCTAACAAGGTCGACAACGATAAGTTAAACGATGTCGATTCCAATGAAATTGCTCCAGCTGAAATGCCAAAGAAGCCAGCTTCCGCTTATGTGACTTCTTCCATTTTATGTCTTATGATTGCCTTCGGTGGTTACGTTTACGGTTGGGATACCGGTACCATTGGTGGTTATTTAAACCATATTGATTTCCAAAGAAGATTTGGTCAAAAACATAAGGACGGTACTTATTATTTCTCTAATCCAAGAACTGGTTTAATTGTCGCTATTTTCAACATTGGTTGTGCCATTGGTGGTTTAGCTTGGTCTAGAATTGGTGATATCTGGGGTAGAAGATTAGCTTTAGTCTGGGTTACTATTGTCTATATGATTGGTTTAATCATTTCTATTGCTTCTATTGATAAATGGTACCAATACTTCATCGGTAGAATTATTTCCGGTGTCGGTGTCGGTGGTATTGCTGTCTACTCCCCATTAATGATTTCTGAAGTTTCTCCAAAGCATGTTAGAGGTACCTTAGTCTCTTGTTATCAATTAATGATTACTTTAGGTATTTTCTTAGGTTACTGTGCTAACTACGGTACTGATCACGGTTACAAAGATTCTACTCAATGGAGAGTTCCATTAGGTTTAGGTTTCGCTTGGGGTTTATTCATGATTGCTGCTATGTTATTCGTTCCAGAATCCCCACGTTTCTTAATTGAAGTCGGTAGAATGGAAGATGCTAAAATCTCTGTCGGTAGATCCAATAAATTACCAGCTGACGATCCAGCTGTTATTGCTGAAGTCGAATTCTTAGCTGCTGGTATTGAAGCCGAAAGAGCTGAAGGTTCCGCTGGTTGGGCTGAATTATTCTCCACCAAGGGTAAGATTTTACAAAGAACTATTATGGGTATTTCTATTCAAACTTTACAACAATTGACTGGTGCTAACTATTTCTTCTTCTACGGTACTCAAATTTTCCAAGCTGTCGGTTTACCAGATTCTTATGAAACTGCTATTGTTATCGGTGTTGTCAATTTCGCTTCTACTTTCCCAGCTTTCTACGTTGTCGATAAATTCGGTAGAAGAACTGGTTTATTATGGGGTGCTGCTGGTATGATTTGTTGTTTCGTTGTTTTCGCTTCTGTCGGTGTCACCAGATTATATCCAAACGGTAGATCTCATCCATCTTCCAAGGGTGCTGGTAACTGTATGATTTGTTTCACTTGTTTCTTCATTTTCTGTTTCGCCACCACCTGGGCTCCAACTGCTTACGTTATTGTCTCTGAATCTTTCCCATTAAGAGTCAAGGCTAAGGGTATGGCTTTATCTATTGCTGCTAACTGGATCTGGAATTTCTTATTAGGTTTCTTCACTCCATTTATTACCGGTGCCATTAACTTCTACTACGGTTACGTCTTCATGGGCTGTTTATGTTTCTCCTGGTGTTACGTTTTCTTCTTTGTCCCAGAAACCAAGGGTTTATCTTTAGAAGAAGTCAACATCATGTGGGAAGAAGGTGTCTTACCATGGAAGTCCTCCCAATGGGTTCCACCATCCAAGAGAGATGCTTCTTACGATGCTGAAGCCATGGCTAACGATGACAAACCATTATTCAAGAGAATGATCGGTAAATAAGTTAACTAATTAAAAATAATTTTTTGAGTTGAACTCAATCTTTTTTTAATTTTCTATGAAAAACAACTTAATTTTAATGTTCCATCGATATCTTTCTTTCTAATTTAATTTTTACTATCGATGGTCATTGTTACTCCTTTTAATAATAATTTTAATGAACTTTTAACCTATATCTATATAATATTTCTTTTTATAATTTTCAAAATAGATATTTTTTTATTTTTTCAATTTCTTTCTAATCTTTTATATGTATATATTATTATCACAATTTTTTTTTTATATGAAATTTAAAGCATGTCTATGTAAAAGTGATGATGAGATGATTTGGAATATCTTATTCCTTAATTTAAATAAATACAAAGAAATTCGGAAACATATTAATTAAATAATTGAAAAGACACACTTAGCAATTGTTTTTCTAGAAGTAACATGTATGCCAAAAAAAAACAACTGTAGAGAAATGTTTAAAGCTATATGTCACTTTAACAAACCTTAACATAATACGAAACAAAACCCTATCTTAGTGTAAGTATTATAAATTCCATTATAATAATTTCCTAATGTTTTTCTTTCCCTAAACTATTCTATTATTTTCCCTTAAGTTGACGATTTCTAAATAATTCAACTGATAGTACAAATCAACAAATTGAATAAAAATAGTTGCTTTAACAAAGTTAACTTTGGTTTAAATTTATTGTTTGGCCCTAGTATTATTGCATCGTAAACAAAATAAAAATGAAGAACATAGACTTATTAAAAATACAACTCTGTTTTCATTGAAAAAAATGGAATGCCAAATGGGGTTATTCTCTTAAAAAAAGTACTTTAATTTGTCTTTTATAAAATATTTACCCTCTTGAATAGTCGAACTTAAAACTACTTTCTAGTTAATTACTCTGTGTCTTTCAATATTGTTAAACTTTATCAGGATATTTTCAACTACTCGAACTGTTTCAGAAAAGGATTATTATTGGAAAGCGAAAAATTTTCCTCACTTAAAAATAACATAAAAAGAACCTTTCTAGCAGCGGTAAAACATTAAATAATCAATAAATAAAACCATTTCCAAATTAGCCTTGTTTTAACTGTTTTTCTAATAACCTGTTTAGAAAATTTATTTTACCACAATTAGATAGCTAGTGACAGAAAACAATTTCAATAAATTTTTCTATATACTGGAAAAAGCAAAAAAAAAAAAACATATTTGACTTATTTTTGACACATACAATAGAATCAATGACTCTTAATTCTAGGTTTAACAAGTAACTGGAATTAAAAAAAAATGAGGAACCAACCGTTAGGTTCTAAGAAAAGACATTATCAACAAATAAACTAATATTTTTATAAACAATCATTCTACTTACCTCAGGTTTGATATTTTAAAATATTCCACTAATTGACTTTAAAGGTTAGGGGAAAAATGGGTACCAAGGTACCAAGGTATCGTCCAAAAAAGGTTTAAATAAGTGTGACATCTTAAATATAACTAAAATATGGTGTTAAATAAGAACATATTTTAATGGAAAAAGCCCTAAACATCTAAAAGAAATATTGTACTATAAAATATATTAAAATATAATAGTTTATGTTAGCCTATAGCGGATTTTTAATAAAACTGAATGATTAAATTACCTATTGATAAAGATCAGGTAAAACTAAAGATTTCAAGATGAAGCAGTGGCTCAATGGTAGAGCTTTTGACTCCAATTAAATCATGGATTTTGTTCGGAAAAAGTTGCAATCAAAAGGTTGCAGGTTCAATTCCTGTCTGTTTCATTTTTTATTTTTTTCTTACTAAGACGAACCTCATTGGAGGACAAGCTCAAGATTTCAAGCGTTGACCTAACACTACAGTAACAACCAACTGGTATAACCGCAAGTATTGTTTAGTGTGTAGATAGTTTCATTGGTTTTTGGTCAACATTATATTTTCTTACGGTTAAAATAACATACTTTATACAAAAGTCTCTTTAAAAGCTACACACAAAAAAAAATCTGAAATATCATATATACACAATGGTGCCTTTTGCTCTACTGCCACTTAAATTCCCCATTTTTGAATACCATTTGTGTTGTAACAGATTGCGGACATAATCGTCCTTTATTTTGTTACTATTTTGAATATTCATATTTAATCTAATAATCTGATAATACTACTATGAACTATTGTTCTATTAGATCTCTATTATATAAGGTAAACTATATAAATTAATAAAGATATAAAGAGAAATGAAGTTTAGATAAACCAGAACATCCTGGTTTATATATGACCATCAAGTAGAAAGGATAAGATATAACATGGTATAGTAAAAGAGTTTCTTTTTGTTAATACAATATAACGTTTCTTTTTGTTGATAAAAAGAAACGTGAGAACTCATATTGGAGGTCATTACGGTGTACACCCATTAATCATATTAGTCATAACCATTGTATTCCCATTATGATATTGGCGATATAGTAACCATACTATATTACCATAATAACCTAATAACCATATTATATTATAACAATTTGCATTTCCCACTGTTAAATTCTAATATTTGACAATAATTGTCAGGGACCAATTGTTTTCAGCCAATAAACAATAAAATACCCTTTGCCCTTATCACAAAGATAACAACTGACGGTGAGCATTACCAGATACGGTATCCAAACGATATCCAAAGGGGAGTTTTCCATAGTGGGAAGATTCACTTGTCACTTCCCTTTAAAAATAGTTGCTAACGCCATTCCTTCTCATTTTTAAACCAATTCCATTGGTTTAAAATAGTCATCCGAAATGAAGTATCTGTAATTCAATTGAGAGGATCCCTTGTTCTAACAAGGGCTATCTAAGTATCATCTACCTTGCCAAATAAAAAAAATCATTCTTTAAATTATTTTACTGCCCCTGTTGTTTGCGATGCTTCCTTGTCCCCAGTGTTTTCGATTTTAAATAAAATGAGGATATCAATAAGAAATGAAACTTTATTTTATCTCGGAGTGCATCTTTCTGTTCTTAACACCTCTCACTTCCTAAACACTGCTAATCCTACATCATTATATCAGTAACTGTAACAAACAAGAACACAAAATTAATATGTCTGAAGAGTATGTGTGAGAGATATCTCTTTTTTTATCTATTTATTTGATATGTCATTAACTGAAGCGTAATACTAACAAACTGTTTATTTCCCTCCCTTTATCAATGACTTTTACAGATTCAAAAATAACGACCCAATTAACCAAACCACAAGATTAGGAGAAGAACTACCTGCTGAGGAAGAAAACGTGGAACCACCAAAAGATTCTGCGAAGAAATGTTGTGGTATTTTCAGCACATGTTGCAATTCCCTTAAGGCGGGTTTATGTAATGGTTTCCAAACTACAAGCAATTGCGTGAAAACCAGTACAGGTTGTATTTATACATCGACTGTAAACACTATTACATGTATCATTAACTCCTTAAAAAACCCAGTTATCTTAATCAATTTTTTAATTGGTGCTGGTGCCCTATCTACATTATTAGTTGGTTATATTAAATATGAAAAGAGATTCTTAAAGGGTCAATCCAACGCTTTCATATGGACAAGTATTCTTGGTGCTACTACTTTCTTAACTTTAGATTGTTACCTATCCAAGAAATATTACAAGAAGTCTGAATAATTTCTTAAACTTCTGTTTAATTATCAGTGAATCCAGTTTTTTTTTAATAGTTTTCATCACTTATTTTTCTCTCTACTCCCTCTCCTCACTAATAGTCAATTATTATCTGCCGATCTATTTATTTACCACTTTATATATCGTTTTAATAATCCTTTAATGTATTTATACCTTTTAACCTATTCTCTACTACTAATTGAAATTAAAATTAAGTAGTAGCAGAACCAATTTTTTTTTATTTTAAACTTTTCGAATAAGGCAAAACACTGGCAATTAGTAACGCTTGAGAGGTTACTGTCAAATTCAAAAAAGTAAAGGCTTAACTCCGATTGAAGTGGTATATTGATAAATACAAATAATTATGAAATTACTGTCTGTTGGTTTATCACTGATAGCATTACTATCAGGTGCATATTCTTTCACGGATTATCTTTTAAAAGATTGTGAAAAAGATGCGTTTTGCCATAGAAATAGACATTATGCCAAGGAACAAGCAAAATCTTTACATACTGGCATATACGCTTTAGATAGGAGTAGTATCAATGTAAATGAGAATGGTGTTTTTAAAGCGAATATAATCAAAACCATCGAAAGATCAGATATCGATGATATTAAAGTCACATTACCTTTCACCATGTCTTTCATCACAAATGACCAAAAAAATGGGTTAAATGCCCTTCGATTCACTGTGGATGAAATCAGAAATAACTGTCAAACTGATCATGTTGATTGTAACAGATTCAACGAAACCTGGAATTGGGCTGTGCTAGACAAATACCAGAATGAAAACTATAAATCTAGTGAAGATTCACTTTCATGGAAATCAACAGAAGAGAGATCTAATGGTTGGTTCTCTTCTACCGATGATGGCGAACAAATTGTTATTGTGAACAAGAACAACGATATCAAGGTCGAGTTAACTGTTAATAATTTCCATTTGAAAGTATATCACAAAGATGTTTTACAAACTATTATTAATGAAAGATCTTTATTCAATTTAGAACATCACAGAACCAAAGAAGATAATTTCCAAAACGTTTTACCATTTGAATCTACGTTTAACATGTTTGCCGATAATTTCGAATATTCAAAGTTTGATACTATACCTCTAGGCCCTGAATCTGTCAGTCTTGATTTCACTCTTGTCAATTACGACAATGTTTATGGTATCCCAGAACATGCGGATTCTTTAAGATTAAAAGATACTCAATTGACTAATACAATATCAAAGAGAAAGTTTGCAAAGAAACATGATCCAGAACAAAATAGTGACCCATACCGTCTTTTCAACGTTGATGTCTTTGAATACAATGTTGATTCCAAACAACCTATGTACGGTTCTATTCCATTAATGATTGCTGCCAAGCCAGGTTCTTCAATGGGTCTATTATGGTTAAATCCTTCTGATACTTGGGTCGACGTTAATTATTCTTCTGATAACACCAAAACTCATTGGATGTCTGAAAATGGTGTTATTGATGTTACAATGTTTTTTGGTGTACATCCAAAGGATATCACCAATCAATACATTCAGTTAACTGGATCTCCTGTGCTACCTCAATTAAGTGCCATTGGTTATCACCAATGTAGATGGAATTACAACAATGAATTAGATGTTCTTACAGTGGAAAGTAAAATGGATAAAGGTCATTTCCCATTTGATTTTGTTTGGTTAGATTTGGATTACACTGACAAGAAACAATATTTTACATGGAATCCAGAAGCCTTCCCTAATCCAACTAGACTTTTACAAAAATTAAGTAAATTAGGAAGACAACTAGCTATTTTAATTGATCCACATATAATGAGTAAATCTGAAGTTAGTAAGAGAATTATGAAATCTGGTACTCAAGTGAAGAGTAATGTCGGCAGAACATTCTTAGGTCAATGTTGGCCAGGTCAATCCATTTGGATTGATACTGTTAGTAAACTAGGCCAAATTGAATGGTCTAATATCTTCCATGATTTTGTTGCCAAATATGTTCCCGTGATTGAGGCAAACGGTAATAATTTACATTTCTGGAATGATATGAATGAGCCATCGGTGTTTTCAGGTCCGGAAACTACTGCCCCAAAGGATATCTTACATGCTGAAAACCTAGAAGAACGATCTGTCCATAATATATACGGGTTAAGTGTACATGAAACCACCTACAATGCAGTGAAAGAGGACTACAAAAATTTGACTAGACCATTTGTCTTAACAAGAGCATTTTTTGCTGGTTCTCAACGTTCTGCTGCCACCTGGACGGGTGATAACGTTGCAACTTGGGAATATTTAAGAATCTCTGTTCCAATGGTTTTAACTAATAACATTGTTGGTTTCCCATTCATTGGTGCTGATATTGCGGGGTTTTCAGGCGACCCAGATCCAGAATTGATTGCCCGTTGGTATCAAGCCGGTTTATGGTATCCATTCTTCAGAGCACATGCTCATATTGATACAAAGAGAAGAGAACCTTATCTTTTCGAAGAACCTGTAAAATCGATTGTCAGAGATTCTATTCAATTGAGATATAAGTTATTACCAACTTTCTACACTGCTTTCCACGAAGCTAGTGTAAGTGGTTATCCAATTATGATCCCAATGTTCTATGAGAAAGCTGCTTTTAATGAAATGTATGATATTGACGATCAATTTTATTTAAGTGATTCTGGTATTATTGTTAAACCAATTGTGTCTCGTAGAACTGATATGACCAAGATGTTATTAGCACCAGGGATTTATTATGATTTGGAAAGTCTAGATGCAACCATAATTTCTGGTGAAAAAGTTAAGACAATTGATGTTGATGCTCCTATAGAAAAAATCCCTGCATTTATCGAAGGTGGCCACATTATTCCTGAAAAGGTTAGATACAGAAGAAGCTCTCATTTAATGATCAGAGATCCATACACTTTTGTTGTTGCTCCAGATGCCAATGACGAAGCCCAAGGTAGCTTATATGTCGATGATGGTAAATCTTTTGAATATGAAGAAGGTCAATACTTAGAAACCTACTTTAAATTAAGCAATGGTATTATTAGCAATAAACCATCTCATTTACCTGTTAGTAGTGACAAATATGAAACTGTAGGTAACACTTTACTTGAAACCATTATCATTCCAACAAGTAATTTGAATCATATCAAGTTAGATAAACAAGTCAAAGTTCAAGAAGGTTCCAAACAATGGAATGCCAATGTTGAGTATGATGGTAATACAATCATAATCAGAAACCCATTAGTTCATGTTGATCAAGAATGGGAAATTATATTTTAAAATTAAATGAATATTTATGTATGCTACAATTATATTATATAAATAAAAGTAAAATGCAATGCAAAAAGGCGATTGTAAATGAAACCGTATTAAGGTTTTTATTCTTTTCCACCATGTTTAACCTTAATCGCACAAGAATATTTTACTAAATCTACCCAGCTCCTTACATCATGACAGTGGGGGCAACTTCCACTTATCGGTACAAAATTATTAGAGTGGCCATCTTGCTCTGACAGAAACTTCTCACATAAACATTTTAGATGACAGTGAAAATTACAATTTGTATAATTGAGACAAAATGAAATAAAAGGTTTCAAATCAGAATTGTCAGAAGTATAATCAAGTTCCTCTTGGCAAATATCACATCTGAGGAAACCATTTGATAAGACATCAGCAAAATACGATAATGTAATGTCAAATGTTGTCGTATCGTCTTTATAATGTTTAGTGACAAGGTCATGATTTTTCTGTGCATAGTCCAACACTTCATCAACAGAGAGGCCTGCTTTTGTATTCATATCCTCTAGTGCATTTTCTGAGATTTCGGTGGTTACTTTATCCAGATTAATGTTGAAATCATTCTTATTCCAACACTTCATAGTATCTTTATTAAAGAAATGAACCTTTAAGTTCATTCTTTGGAAGAATTGATGCTGCAACAGTTGCATCACCAGGCCAAGCCTATATTTCAGCGATCTTCCAGCATTTTTATGTTTGACAACTCTTTCTTCAGAATTGATAAAATGTGTCTGATATCCATGTTGCCAAGCATGTTCAAATTGTAACGCTGTAATTCTGTTGGGGAAACCATACACGATCATCACCATCTCCCAGGGTCTTGTCCCCAATCTTTTAGTTCTATAAGCACCTCCTCTCACTAGAGAGCCATTATGTTGCCTTAATCTCTTTTCAGGATTTGGTGTTGATCCAATATAGAAGGATTGTTTCTTGTTGATCGAATGTAGCAAATAACAGCAATAGAACCGCGTAAATTCAGACATATTTTCTTAGCCAATTATACTCACCACTATCGGTTATATAATTCTGGGCACTCTTATCTAAAATTTAATCAATCCACCCCATTTACAGACTCGATGACTAATTGAATATTATTCTCGTTAATTTACTCATCTCAAAGTGAAAAATTTTGGGACCATAACATATAAAAGGATTTTTAAATATAAGATCAAAAGCTTGTCAAGGTGTCAAAGAACTGATCAAATCGATGATAGCACACCGTCGTTAGGAATATCACAGAATGCTGCCCTTACGGAGTCGTATTTTAATAAGAGCCTATAGTGTTGGTGCTAGCTCAATTGCTACACGAAGCTTAGTTAAATGTAAATTACCAAAAATACCGTCACCTAGAGCTTTGAAAGGTTTCCTAGACGAATATATTATTGGTCAAGATACTGGGAAGAAAGTGCTGAGTGTCGCCGTCTACAACCATTATTTAAGAATTAATGATAAATTGGCCAAAGAAGAAATGGCTAAAGAAAGGGAGGCTTTAGAATTAAACGCTAAAGCTGAGAGAGAGAGAAAACTTAGAGAATTACAAGATGCTAACGAGAAGAAGGATAAGTATGATTTCGACGAAGAATTAGTTCCTAGAAGTGAAGCTGAAGCTGGGCTTAAAAATATTAAAAGACAATTAGAAGTAATTAAATTACCTCCAAAAGAAGGCCTTGAAAATGATGATGAAGATTTACAATTAAGTAAGAGTAACGTCTTAGTTGTGGGACCATCTGGTTCTGGTAAAACATTATTAGCCACCACTTTAGCCAAAGTGTTGGATGTTCCAATTGCTATTTCTGATTGTACACAATTGACCCAAGCTGGTTACATCGGCGAGGATGTCGAAGTTTGTATTGAACGTCTTTTAGTCAATGCTAATTACGATGTAGCTAAGGCTGAAAGAGGTATTATTGTGTTAGATGAAATTGATAAGCTGGCCAAACCAGCTGCTAGTATTGGTACTAAAGATGTGTCAGGTGAAGGTGTTCAACAATCATTATTAAAAATTATTGAAGGCCATAAGGTCGAAATTGTAGTGAAAAGACCTGTTAAAGAAAGTACTGATGATAAGAGTAATAAACAAATTGTTAAGAAGGAGGAAAGCTTTGTCATCGACACTTCTAATATTCTGTTTATGATCATGGGTGCTTTTGTTGGTTTAGATAAGCATGTTGCGAAAAGAATCAAGAAATTAAGGAACCAAAATAGGGAAGATCCAGAAACTTCTGACGACAAGAAGAAAGAAGAGGAAGATTTAAAAAACATGAGATTTAGTAACACTATCGAAGAAATTGAACTTCCAAATGGTAAGAAAGTGTCTGCATTGAATTTAGCAACCCCAACTGATTTAGTCAGTTTTGGATTAATCCCAGAATTAGTTGGGAGAGTTCCAATTATTACCGCATTGGAACCACTACAAAGAGACGATTTATACCATATCTTGAAAGAACCAAAAAATGCCTTATTAGATCAATACGAATACATTTTTAAACAATTTGGAGTTAGATTATGTGTGACTGAAAAGGCTTTAAAGAAAGTTGCTCAATTTGCCTTAAAAGAAGGAACAGGTGCAAGAGGGTTAAGAGGTATCATGGAAAGAATTTTACTAAATGTGAATTATGATTGTCCAGAATCTGGTATCCAATACGTTCTTGTCACTGAATCTACTGTAGATTCATTACAACAAACTGAATATTCTCTTGCCTCCCATGTTGATGCAAAATACTACTCTAGGGGCCAAAGAGATGACCTAATCAAAGATGTATATGAAGAGGACAAAAATCTAGGTATAATTCTTGATAAGGAATTTGGGAGAACTCCAACCATACGGAAGAATGTTGAAGCTAAAAAGTAATTCTACGGAGTTGTTAGTTTTTAATATGATATTTTTTTTTTAATGCATAATAAAGGAATACTATAGAAATACATGTACATATTACTAATATATATATATACAAATGCGGCATAAACGTTAATATATTTAAAACTGTATTATTATTAGATAGGACAACAAATATTTCTTTTAATATTCCTTTTAAATATTGATGATCTTTTTTGGTTTCTGAGCTATCACATAAGATATTCTGAAGGTACCAGCATTATCATCTATTTGACCCCAATGCTCTTTAATATATTGTTCTAAAACAACAGCAGGGTCTTTACTATCATCTTCACGATGATCCATTTCATTTCTAAATACAAAATTAATGGCCATTAAACAAGCAAACTCGTTTAAACAACCCATTTCTGTAGCACAATCACCTAACTTTAAACTCAAAGAAGATGCCTTAATATTAGTAAAACCATGTTCTTTGAAAATATTGGATAAATGCTTTGTTGGATGAATGAATAAGTTTTGATTGATTGCACTTATGGCCACACTATCAAATATTTTTTCTCTCTCTAATGCCGTTTTAAACTTACTTTCCACTGGGTTTGTATTTGTTGGACTGATATCTGATTGAACGGCCAGCACATAGCCATCACTTTCCGCAATTCTGAATAGTTCTTTAGCTAAAACATGCCATCTCTTTCTAGGAAGGATACCCCATACCCAAGGACAATAAATTGCAGGTATAGAATTATCTGCAAAAGGTAACCTTAATTGTAAAAATTGTTGATTATATGATGTCCCGGTCTTAATATTTTCTTCTGATTTATTAACTGAATCATCTTCTGAAGATGAAACATTTGGTGACAATGGAGATCCAGAGTCCTTTGGTAAATAATATTGTGTTGGCATATCTACCCTTTTATAATTATTAAGCATATTACTGAAATAACCTTCTAACCATAATGTTTGATGTAAGGACGGATCTTGAGATGCTGAATATCTACTAGATTGGAATGAACGGGATATTGATGGGTTATATTTCCTTACAGAAGATCTTGTACTGGACGCAATATTACTAGAGGTTATTGTACTTTGGGAAGGTTGTTTATTTAGATTAGGAGGGACTAATGATTGTTTACTTTCAGATTGTTCTGGTTCTTGGTGTTGATGATGTTTTCTTCTAAAAAAATTCACAATACTTGATTTCTTGTTGGCGGGTTTCTTCTTAGAAGCTGAATGTTCATCCTTGATTGATCTTGTTGATTCTGCAACAGATGCATCAGAAGATAACTTATAACTGTTAGTAGAACTTTCTTCTTTCATTAATTTTGGTAAAGCAGAAAATAATTCAGTTGTACCCTCTGAAACACCACCACTTGAATCACTAGAATTACCAATACTTTCATCGTCAGTATCGAGGAAACCTTCACGATACTGTCTTCCTAAACAGTCGACGATATATTGATCTGCATTACTTTTCGATAAATATTTCAATTCTGACTCCTCAGATACAATTTTAACCTTTGACAAATGATCATTCCCAATCTTTGAATTTGTATCTAACATAGTATCTTCTGATATACTCGTTGAAAGCCACGAGATAGAATTTATTTGGAAATCGGCAACATTTAGACTAGGCTCATCATAAGCTAATTGCAACCCAGTTAAATATGCTAAAGGTGGTCTAATGACCAAAATATCGATCTCATCAATATTATCAGAAATAACCGGCGCTACTTTATGAGCATCACCATCATCGACAGGTTGGATATATAAAACATTTTCACCAGTAACTGGAGTATCAGCTCTATGAGATGGTTGTCTTTGATGTTTTAAAGACTTTCTTGATAAAGCTTTACGTTGTATTAAATTTTGTAAAGCTTCATTTGAATAAAATAATGAATTCTTCTGTAAAAGGAATTTTTGTAATTGTAAATGCCATAAATGAATCACGATATCTACTTGAGAACGATCATCTGTGATTTCTTCGTCATCGTCTTTGACATAGCTATCTACCACTGAAGATTTACTCAACGATATTAACACGTTATTCTTTGGGGATAATGAATCTTGATCTGATAATAAAGATACTTCTCGTTTAACCTTTAAAGCTTTCACAACAACTTCTGTACATGATTTTAATCTTTCCTTAGAAAATTTCAAACTATCACTTGTCTTAGATTCTTTATTAAACGAACAAAAGATATCCAATAGAGCCAATTTATTATTGTAAGATGGAACATATTTCAATTGTTTGATTTGCCCATCAATTTCAATATTTATTATATTATATTTGGGTGTTCTAATAAGACACTGTGCATCATTCATGGGTAACATATTCCAATCCCATCTCTTTGATGAATTTTGTACTTCAGCAATTCTCTTGGTAGAACCATGAATACTTCTCAAACCTCCAGCCAGTGAAGATTTAATAGAGGTTTGTTCACTTAAACTTGTTTCTCTAGCGTCTATATTTTCAATGTTTGGTTTAGAAAATTCTTTCAAAGAAGTTGCAGATCCTCTTGCACCAGATTCAGGATACGGATCTGTCCCATACAAATTGAATGTATGTAAACTTTCCACAGTTCGGTCCATAGATGGTGGTTGGTTTAAAACTTTGCCTATAGGAGAAGTTGCAGGGATACGTGGGTTTAATTGAGTTGGAGGGATTATGGGTGAAGGAGATGAAGACTCAGCAGTAGTAGATTCCACTGACAGTGAGGAACTTGGATGGGGATGGGACATATCTGATGCATCCCTTGATGTATTATTACTTGACACACTAGATGAAGACACTTTACTTATATCGAATTTTGGTAAACTTTTACCGGTTTGGAATCTTTCCAGACTGGGATCTAACAAATCTTTATTGCTCCCGGAATTTTTATTTAAATTATGGGACATGTTGAAATATCACTCAAAAGAGTTTGTGGTGTACTAGAAATTATATGACTCTAATAAGAAAACAGTCGGTAAAATGTCAATATTACACTAAATGTTTTCCAAATTGGACGAATTTTGTATATCTTGATTTAAAATTAACAGGGAGTCTATTTACAATCTGGGGTTAAATAAAAAACACACAACACAAAACAACAAATAATGAAAAAAAGTACACAAATGAATAAACAACAAATATTACAAACCAGCCAGCTAGCTAATATAATTATTGTACTTTAATGTTGTGGAATTGAAGGGTATTTGTAACAAAAATAATTTATTCCTGTTTAAAAATAAAGTTTCTACCCTTTTTGAAGAGATGATTTATATTTAAAATTTGAATTTCTTGCGAAATTTCTTGAAACTTGGAAACAAAATCGTTTCAAGTTGTAAATGGCTGTCACTTTTGATTCAAGGGACAGTGGTTTGAAGAGAGGTTTATGAGATCTCTGGATGTTTGGACTATGATTGTACCATAATTACATATCAAATAAGTTAATATAAAGCATAATGAGCCCCCAAAATGCCAGAGAAGCAGTGGCCAACAGATGGCGGCAAGTAGACTATAAGAGCGAGGTTAAATCACAACAAGGTGATAAAGCAGAAGAAGTACCCCAATTGAAAACAAATACAGATGTCATTGATTTAACCTCCGATGCGAGCGACGCGGAAGAAACTGATGTTGAGATCCATGAGATCTTAGATCAACCATTACAAAAGGTGAAAGAGCCAGGGCAAGAAAATATCAATAATTGGTCTTTTAAATTGATGAACTCTGAAGTATATGATGGATCCAATGCAATGTTTCCTCAACCAATTCATTCACGTCATTTTATTACCTTAGAGGATATTTTATATGATCCAAATTTAGAAAGAACCCTAATATTCAGTTTCCAATACAATTTTGATTTTTTATTCTCGAAGATACACCCAAACGTTAAACAGATAACGTTAGTAGCACAAACTGGAACAATTCAACCCCTTACTAGTAGACAATATATTTCTACTCTAAAGAAATGTAAAATTATTGAATTTGAAATGCCACCTTATACATGTCATCATTCAAAGATGATGATTAATTTTTATAAAGATAAAAGTTGTCAGATCTTTTTACCTTCCACAAATTTAACATATCATGAAGCCAATTTCCCACAACAAGTATGTTGGTGTAGCCCAATTTTCCATCCTTCTACTAATGGGAACCCTCCCAAAAATAAATTTCAACAAGACCTTTTGAAATATTTGCAATCTTATTATCAAAGAGATTTAAGATTGCATCCAATGATCAATGATATCAAGCAACTTGATTTTACACCATTGAATGATAAAGAGATAAGTTTCATATATGCCACAACAAACAAGAAAGTTGGATCAGGTTTAATTTTATTAAATAAGATATTACGTGAAAAGAGTTTGACTGTAACTCCTGACAATTCCAAGACAAATCATTTCCTTTGTCAAACTTCATCAATGGGTAATTCATTATTAAAATCTCGTCCTGTCAATATTTTCACACATCTTATGATCCCTATTTGGTGTAACATGTTAGAAGTTAATGAAAATGAGAAGACAATAAAATATTTCGATTCAGATAACTTAATAACCATGTATCAAGATCAAAAAGTGAAACCATATATTGTCTATCCAACCGTTGGAGAGTTGAAAACTGCACCAGGTGGATATATGGCTGAAGGCTGGTTTAATTTCAATTATGAGAAGAATATTCCTTACTATACGATGTTAAAGGATGAATTTAAAGTCTTTTATAAACAAGACCCAAAAAAAGTTTCAATGAGACGTGGTCCATTACCTTCCCATTCCAAATTTTATTTACATGCTATTAGCGAAGGCGATTCAACAAACTTTGAAGAGTTGAGTTGGTGTTGTTACACTTCATCAAATCTAAGTTTAAGTGCATGGGGTAGGGTTACCAGTGTTCCTAGAAATTATGAAGTTGGTGTTTTAATCAATTCTAATGAAAACAACAAACTGAAATGTTATAGTTTCACAGATCTGGTATACAAAGGTGACACTTTGGGAAGAGGCACAGATACTGATGGAAGTGTTATCGTGCCGTTTACTTTGCCGGTTATTCCTTATTCTGTCGATAGAGACGAATGTTACAATAGAAACATACATAACATTGAACCTAATTAACAATAAGGTGATCTCCAAACATCACACGACTTAAGTTCCGATTTAATAATGCAATAGTATGTTATACCTTATTAAAATGTCTTCCCGCACGTGACCCACACTATTAATTTTACGCGGTGCTTGGCATTTTCTGAAAAAAAATAAGACACTGTGGGAATCATGCCAACTGACATTGAGCCATCGAGGAAACTATTTGAACAGAAGGGAAAGGGAGATGCAATGAAGAGGAGAAGAATGTAATAACTTTACTTTTGCCAAGAAAATAATTTAATTAGCAAAAACAGCACTGATCAATATGTCCAACTACGGTGCTACTAACACAGCTGCTTTCAACGATACATTCCATGTATCTGATAATGTAGCCATCATTACCCCGGAAAATAATGTTCAAGTGACTTATCGTGAATTATCTCATATGGTGGGCCATTTCCAAACTTTATTTAATGATTCTGTCTCACCTTTATATAATGTTGTTGGAAGACAATCTACTGTAGCCATCTCTATGCCAAATTCCCTTGAATTTGTAGTGGCTTTCTTAGGTACTACTATGGATGCTAAGATTGGTGCTCCATTAAACCCTAAATATAAAGAAAAGGAATTTAATTTCTATTTAAATGATTTAAAATCTCGTGTTATTGTTGTTCCAAAGGGTACTGTTTCACAAAAGAACACTGCTGAAATTGTTAAATCTGCTAAGAAATTTCAATGTTTCATTGTAGAATTATATTTTAATCCGGAAAGATTTATTGTAGAATACAATATTTATACTCCAAAGGATAATTATTCTAAACGTATTTATACTTCAAAACATAGACCAAAATTTATCAATCAAGATCCAATAAGATTCCCTGGTTTTGCTCGTTCAAGTGATGTAGGTATGATCTTACATACTAGTGGTACTACATCTTTACCAAAGACTGTCCCATTATTACATTTGAATATTGTTCGTAGTACTTTAAACATCGCTAAGACTTATAAATTAACTAAACAAGATCGTTCTTATGTGGTAATGCCATTATTCCATGTTCATGGGTTAATTGGTGTCCTTTTATCAACTTTCCGTGTTCAAGGGTCTTGTGTTATCCCATTAAGATTTTCTCCAAAGACTTTCTGGCCCCACTTTGTTGAATATAGTTGTAATTGGTTCAGTTGTGTTCCAACTATTAGTATGATTATGTTAAATGTTCCAAAACCAACCCCATTTCCAAAGATTAGATTTATTAGATCATGTTCTTCTGCGTTAGCTCCAGCCATTTTCCATAAGTTAGAATCCGAATTCCAAGCTCCTGTCTTGGAAGCGTATGCCATGACTGAAGCTTCTCATCAAATGACTTCAAACAATTTACCACCAGGTAAACGTAAGCCAGGTACCGTGGGTCAACCACAAGGCGTCGAAGTTGTTATCCTTGATGATAATGACAAGGTTTTACCACAAGGTTCCATTGGTGAAGTTTCGATTCGTGGTGAAAATGTTACCCTTGGTTACAAGAATAATGATAAAGCTAATAAAGAAAATTTCACTAAGAGATTGAATTATTTCAGAACTGGTGATCAAGGTTTCTTTGATCCAGAAGGTTTCCTTGTCCTAACTGGTCGTATTAAAGAATTAATTAATAGAGGTGGTGAAAAAATTTCTCCAATTGAATTAGATGGTGTTATGTTATCTCATCCAAACGTTGATGAGGCTGTCTCCTTTGGTGTTGACGATGATGTATATGGTCAAGTGGTTCAAGCTGCTGTGGTCTTAAAACCAAACACCAAATTAAACTCTCAAGAGTTAGTAAAGTTCATGAGTGATAAAGTTACTAAATTCAAGATCCCAGTGAAAATTTACTTTGTTGATAAATTACCAAAGACCGCTACTGGTAAGATTCAAAGACGTATTATTGCTCAAACTTTCGCTGGTTCCAAGAAGAGTAAGTTATAAGCACACTCGTTTCAATCTAAATCCTACGTTATATATACATGTCTATATCATATATCTCTTTCATCTATTTATCGTTGTTTCTCTTATCATTACGTATTGACCGTACCCGGCTTTTCTCTTTGTCGAAATTTAAGATAAAACAACATGACCCAAATTTAATTGAATTACAATCCATTGATAATTTGAGTTTGGAGAGGGGAAGCATATATAAATATACAATCAATCAATCAATTGAACCATCAAAAGAGACCCAATTGTGAGTTTCCATTAATAAAACTTGAAGTTTTGTTCTTAAAGATAGTGAGATTGCATTAAAAAATAATTTAAAAAAGAAATAAGGATAATACAACCATGTTTAAAGTATCTGCAAGAAAATTTGCCGTGCAAGGGGCCATGGCTACTAAGTTACCTCTTATGAAAGCTACCTCAGTGGTTAGACCTATGGCTATGAGATTATCTTCAACTAAGACCATGACTGTCAGAGAAGCTTTAAATTCTGCCATTGCTGAAGAATTAGACCGTGATGATGATGTCTTTATCATCGGGGAAGAAGTTGCCCAATATAATGGTGCTTATAAAGTCACCAAAGGTTTATTAGATCGTTTTGGTGAACGCCGTGTTGTTGATACTCCAATTACTGAATATGGTTTCACTGGTCTTGCCGTTGGGGCTGCTTTAAAGGGTTTAAAACCAATTGTAGAGTTCATGTCCTTTAATTTCTCCATGCAAGCCATTGATCATGTTGTTAACTCTGCTGCCAAGACACATTACATGTCTGGTGGTACTCAAAAATGTCAAATGGTTTTTAGAGGTCCAAATGGTGCTGCTGTTGGTGTTGCTGCACAACATTCTCAAGATTACTCAGCATGGTATGGTTCCATTCCAGGTTTAAAAGTTCTTGTTCCATACTCTGCTGAAGATGCAAGAGGTTTATTAAAAGCTGCTATCAGAGATCCAAATCCAGTGGTCTTTTTAGAAAATGAATTATTATATAATGAAACCTTTGAAGTCTCTGAAGAAGCTTTATCTCCAGATTTCACTTTACCATACAAAGCTAAGATTGAAAGGGAGGGTAAAGATGTTTCCATTGTCACATACACCAGAAATGTTCAATTTGCTTTAGAAGCTGCTAAGATTTTACAAGAGCAATACAACGTCTCTGCCGAAGTCATTAATTTAAGATCTATTAGACCATTAGATATCGATGCTTTGATCAAGACAGTAAAGAAGACTAACCATTTAGTCACCGTGGAATCAACTTTCCCAGCTTTCGGTGTTGGTTCTGAAATTGTTGCTCAAGTAATGGAATCAGAAGCTTTTGACTACTTAGACGCTCCAGTTCAAAGAGTTACTGGTGCTGATGTCCCAACTCCATATGCTAAAGAATTAGAAGATTTTGCTTTCCCAGATGCCCCAACCATTGTTAAGGCTGTTAAGGAATCTTTATCTATTGAATAATTCATTTTATGAATTATTTATCTTTTGCTATTCTATTATCACCCATCACATCATTCCCACATAACTATACTTTCATAATTTCCCCTTCTATCTCATATATATTTACTGTACGTACCAATATATTCTCAATTCTAATTGACCACCTTGTCTGATATTGATGCTATTTAAGTAATAATTTATTTTTTTCTATCAATCGACAAGTTTTAAAAATAAAAGAATTACATTTTTATCTTTTACGAGGATTTGAAACAAATCACAATAAGCTTGGCTACAAGAGATCAATAACACGTCCAAAACACAATTCAAAAAGGATATATATACATTTACTCCCGAAGTCAGTCATTATAACCAATATTAACTGCATATAGTATTAGTTTTAAGATATAATGGAACCAAAAAAAAAGTATTCAAATAAACTGGCGCGTCATGATCTACCTCAGTTCTTTCTATTGGTAGCATTATATTTTGTCCAAGGGATACCTGTCGGGTTAGCGTTTGGTACAATTCCATTCTTGTTAAAATCAATGGCCAAGGAAACCTCATTCACCTCACTGGGTATCTTTTCCATGGCTACATATCCATATTCATTAAAAATTCTATGGTCCCCAATCGTGGATTCATGTTATAGTAAAAAGATAGGTAGAAGAAGAACATGGATTATTCCAGTACAACTAGTTAGTGGTGCCATCCTACTTCTTCTTGGTTGGGCCATCGGGAAGAATTATATTTTCCATGGAGTTGATAACGCGTTCCATGGATTACCAACTGATGTCAGTCACACAAATATTATGTCTCTGGTTTGGTATTTTGGTTTATTAGTATTTTTATGTGCCACTCAAGATATATGTGTCGATGGCTGGGCTTTAACTATCTTATCCAAACAATCTTTATCATACGCTTCCACTGCTCAAACAGTGGGTTTAAATATGGGCTATTTCCTTTCTTTCACTGTTTTCATTTCATTAAATTCCAGTGAATTTATTAACAAATATTTCAGATCTATTCCCAAACCATATGGGTTTGTTAGTTTAGGTGGGTATATGCAATTTGCAGGTTGTGTTTACATAATACTGACTTTGTATATGATCTTTTACACCACTGAACATCCAGAAAGCAAACCCAATATTGTTTTACCAAGACATATTCAATCTCAAAATAAAGAGAAGGTAACTGTAGAATATTATGATGGTGATGTTGTAACCAATCATAAGACTCAAAGTATTGGGTATATTTACCGTTGTTTTGGTAAGGTGTTAAGATTAAAATCTATTCAAACTCTTTCTTTAATCCATTTGGTCGCGAAGATTGCATTCCAATGTAATGAAGGTGCTACAAATTTGAAATTACTGGAAAGAGGGTTTAAGAGAGAAGATTTAGCTGTGACTGTATTAATTGACGTTCCATTCGAAATTATATTTGGTTATTATGTGGCCAAATGGAGTTCCGATAGTAAGCATGATGATTCTGATGATCAATTAGAAAACAGCGACAATCCACATGAAAAAATGTTAAGAAATAGAAGTAGAAATGTTTTCCAAAAGATTAATTCAGTGTTAGTGGGTAATGCTGGTGTGTTAACCCCATGGCTATATGGGTTTTTAGGTAGATTAACTTCTGCTGCTTTAGGTAGTTATGTGGTCAGTCAATTTCCAGCTGATGGTGAAGTTACCACTGGCTATTTTATTTTAGTCATTATCCAACATTTATTAGGTTCATTTATGAATACTGTTCAATTTGTTGGTATTTCTGCGTTCCACACTAGAATTGCTGATCCAGTATTAGGCGGGACCTATATGACATTATTAAACACCTTAAGTAATTTTGGTGGTACATGGCCAAGAATTATTGTTATGTCAATGATCAATCATTTCACAATTTCAAGATGCCAAGTGTCATCAACTCATGAAGATTATATTTTCAGAGGTTCTAGTGAACAATGTTCGAGTGATCCATTTGCTAAAGTGACCTTGATTACTGATGGGTATTATGTTGTTAATACTTTGTGTGTTTGTCTTGGGCTAGTGTTATATTTTACTTTTTTAAAGAGACAAGCACAAAAATTACAACTTTTACCGGTCAGCTCATGGAGATGTACTTGATTTGATTTGTAGTTATAGATACTCTTTATATATATATATTTGTCCTTTTATCTAATGAATATAGACTTATTGTTTACTTTTAACCCAATCTGTTCATCAAAACTGGTTTTAGCTTTTTTCTCAATCCTTCAAGAAGGAGTAGCTAACGTTTATATATAACATGTATCACATAATTGGTTGGGCGGCTATAAGAGGCTACCTATATATCTTTCATATTAGTTTAAAAATAAAAAAGGGTTTAAAAGTTTGTTAAAAATACAGCATAGTCCATATATAACTTATAATGTGAAACTCAACACGAGAGCAAGACTAAGCGATCGATTAAGGTTGGATAAACAACCAGTTCAAATAAAAATCTCAAATAGGGTTTCAAAACATTATAAATGATTTCAATATGATATCCCCCAACACATTAAATCAGGCAGAGGAATAAAAATACAAAATTATAGTATTCATTAAAGCTATTACCTAACATTTGAAATTTTGTTGATCAGCAGAAACATTACATAACTGATTTGGTCTAAATTTGTGAATAACTTACTATTAAAAGAACAACATGAAGTCCTCCACTCTCTTACTTAAAAGACAAATTCAAAAGCGGTATTTTACCGCAGTAGGAATAATTTTAGATGTGTGACGAGAAGAGAGAATGCTACCGATGACCTAGAAACAATATAAATCACTATAATGATTCAAATCCTCTAAAAATATCAACAGCTATAACATCATTTTTTTAAAGCCTTTCTATTGTCAATTTCAAGAATAATTGGATAAGGAACGCTTATAAGGAACCTGGAGTTTTCCTTTTAACATGTCACAACCTTCTCCACTCTCTCCTATCCAGAGGTTTTCCTTTCAATGACCTCCAACATAATATGTTCACTGATGTTAGCCCAACATTACCCAAGGAAAAAAGCTATCACTAAGTTTTTATTTTTGAAATTTGGAAGCAAACCATAACCTAAACAAAAGATGACATAACACCATCATTAGGAAAAAGGCAGCTGGCTTCTCGAGAACAATTCACCTTATCTTTCTTATCCATTAGATTTTATTCGTCGACAATAGTAACGATGGAACAGTGCCCTATCTGTCACTTCCCAAAGCGGTATTTACAGCGAGGTTATATCACCGATTCTTTCATTGGAAAGACGTTATCTAACAAATGTCATAAAGCTAACCGGTCATGGACACAGTGTGAGAATAGAATCTGAATATCCACTATTGTTTCACACACAATTTTTATCAAGAAGTCATCGTCAAACTTTTCCAGTGTTAGTATTGCCGTTTACGGAGGGTCCCGCACACGTGACCATTAATAAATGACTAATTCTTGTCAATACGGTAACATCAAAAGCTGTCGACGACGGCGACGAACCCATTGCAATTTTTTACTGATTAGGGAAGTCTGCTTTTAGTATGGACAAAACAATGGTTTGCATGGTGACTTCACCAGTTCACGCTGTTTTTCTTCCATATCTACTATTGTGTTTTATTCAAATTTGGGAGTCTGAATTCGAGGTTTTAATTAAATTATCTACTTTATCATTTATAATTGATTGAACTTATATTTTTGAAAAAGAAAGCTATTCAATTCATTCCTCCCCTTTGTGTTTATTTAAACGTACCAAGTAAGGTTTAATAAAAACATAGAACACATAAACCAACTCAATTACTACAACAAACCAAACTAATATGGCATCCTTAAAATTAGGTGGTATTAGAGACTCAAACGGTCTGTTGGGTGAAAAAAACAAGATCCTTGTTGCTAACAGAGGTGAAATCCCAATTAGAATTTTTAGAACTGCTCATGAATTGTCAATGAGAACTGTGGCCATTTACTCCCACGAAGATCGTTTATCTACTCATAGATTAAAATCCGATGAAGCTTACGTTATTGGTGAACAAGGGGAATATACACCAGTCGGTGCCTATTTAGCCATTGATGAAATTATTGCTATTGCCAAGAAACATGGTGTTGATTTCATTCATCCAGGTTATGGTTTCCTTTCTGAAAACTCTGAATTCGCTGCTAAAGTTGCCGCAGCTGGTATCACTTGGATTGGTCCACCAGCCAGTGTTATCGATGCTGTTGGTGATAAAGTTTCTGCTAGACATTTAGCTGCCAGAGCTAATGTTCCTGTTGTTCCAGGTACTCCAGGTCCAATCGAAAGTGTTCAAGAAGCTAAGGATTTTGTTGCTAAGTACGGTTATCCAGTCATTGTTAAAGCTGCCTTCGGTGGTGGTGGTAGAGGTATGAGAGTGGTCAGAGAAGGTGAAGATATCGCTGATGCTTTCCATCGTGCCTCTTCTGAAGCTAAGACTGCCTTCGGTGATGGTACTTGTTTCGTCGAAAGATTCTTAAATAAACCAAAACATATTGAAGTTCAATTATTAGCTGATAACCACGGTAATGTTGTTCATTTATTCGAAAGAGATTGTTCTGTCCAAAGAAGACATCAAAAGGTGGTTGAAGTTGCTCCAGCCAAGACTTTACCATTAGAAGTTAGAAATTCTATTTTAACTGATGCTGTTAAAATTGCCAAAGAAGCTGGTTACTCTAATGCTGGTACTTGTGAATTCTTAGTCGATGACCAAAACAGACATTATTTCATTGAAATTAACCCAAGAATTCAAGTTGAACATACCATTACAGAAGAAATTACAGGTATTGATATCGTTGCTGCTCAAATCCAAATTGCTGCTGGTGCCACTTTAGAACAATTAGGTTTATTACAAGATAAGATTACTACTAGAGGTTTTGCAATTCAATGTCGTATTACTACTGAAGATCCTTCAAAGAATTTCCAACCAGATACTGGTAGACTAGAAGTTTACAGATCTGCTGGTGGTAATGGTGTTAGATTAGATGGTGGTAACGCTTACTCTGGTGCTGTCATTTCTCCACATTACGATTCTATGTTGGTCAAATGTTCTTGTTCTGGTTCCACTTATGAAATTGTTCGTCGTAAGATGATCCGTGCTTTAATTGAATTCAGAATCAGAGGTGTTAAGACTAATATTCCTTTCTTATTAACTTTATTAATGCATCCAGTCTTTATCTCTGGTGATTATTGGACTACTTTCATTGATGATACTCCACAATTATTCAAGATGGTCTCTTCTCAAAATAGAGCTCAAAAATTATTACACTATTTAGCCGATTTAGCTGTTAATGGATCTTCTATTAAGGGTCAAGTTGGTCTTCCAAAATTACACAAGAACCCAGATATTCCACATTTAACTTCCAACAGTGGGGATGTTATTAACGTCAATAACGTTGTTCCACCATCTGGTTGGAGACAAGTTTTACTAGAACAAGGTGCTGAAGCCTTTGCTAAGCAAGTGAGACAATTTGATGGTACTTTATTAATGGATACCACTTGGAGAGATGCCCATCAATCTTTATTAGCTACTAGAGTCAGAACTTCCGACCTTGTTGCCATTGCTCCAACTACCGCTCACGCATGGGCCGGTGCTTTTGCTCTAGAGTGTTGGGGTGGTGCCACTTTCGATGTTGCTATGAGATTTTTACATGAAGATCCATGGGAAAGATTAAGAAAATTAAGAAAATTAGTTCCAAATATTCCATTCCAAATGTTATTAAGAGGTGCTAATGGTGTTGCTTACTCTTCCTTACCAGATAATGCTATTGATCATTTTGTCAAGCAAGCTAAAGAAAATGGTGTTGATATCTTCAGAGTATTTGATGCCTTAAATGATTTAGAACAATTAAAGGTCGGTGTTGATGCTGTTAAGAAGGCTGGTGGTGTTGTCGAAGCTACTATCTGTTACTCTGGTGATATGTTGCAACCAGGTAAGAAATACAACTTAGATTATTATCTAGAAATCACTGAAAAGATTGTACAAATGGGTACTCACATTGTTGGTATTAAGGATATGGCTGGTACTTTGAAACCAGCTGCCGCTAAATTATTAATCTCTGCTTTAAGAGAAAAATACCCAGATTTACCAATCCACGTCCACACTCACGACTCTGCTGGTACTGCCGTTGCTTCTAACGCTGCTTGTGCTCTTGCTGGTGCCGATGTTGTTGATGTTGCTATCAACTCCATGTCTGGTTTAACCTCTCAAGCTTCCGTCAATGCATTATTAGCTTCCTTAGATGGCTTAGTTAACACTAACGTTAATGAAAGACATGTCCGTGAATTAGATGCTTACTGGGCTGAAATGAGATTATTATACTCTTGTTTCGGTGCTGACTTAAAGGGTCCAGATCCAGAAGTTTACCAACATGAAATTCCAGGTGGTCAATTAACTAACTTGTTATTCCAAGCCCAACAATTAGGTTTAGGTGAACAATGGGCTGAAACCAAGAGAGCTTACAAAGAAGCCAATTATTTGTTAGGTGATATTGTAAAGGTTACTCCAACCTCTAAAGTTGTTGGTGATTTAGCTCAATTCATGGTTTCTAACAAATTAACTTCCGATGATGTTAGAAGATTAGCCAATTCCTTGGATTTCCCAGATTCTGTTATGGACTTCTTTGAAGGTTTAATTGGTCAACCATACGGTGGTTTCCCAGAACCATTAAGAACTGATATCTTAAAGAACAAGAGAAGAAAGTTAACTGTTCGTCCAGGTTTAGAATTGGCTCCATTCGACTTAAAGAGCATTAAAGAAGATTTAACCAACAGATTTGGTGATGATATCTCTGAATGTGATGTTGCTTCATATAACATGTATCCAAAGGTCTATGAAGATTTCCAAAAGATCAAGGAAAAATACGGTGATTTATCTGTGTTACCAACTAGAAGTTTCTTAGCTCCAGCTATTGTTGGTGAAGAAATTGAAGTTACCATTGAACAAGGTAAGACTTTAATTATTAAATTACAAGCTATTGGTGATCTAGATAAGGAAACCGGTATCAGAGGTGTCTACTTCGAATTAAATGGTGAAACCAGAAAGATCCGTACTGTTGACAGATCTCAAAAGGTTGAAACTGTTGCTAAGCCAAAGGCTGATAACCATGATCCATTCCAAATTGGTGCTCCAATGGCTGGTGTCATTGTTGAAGTCAAGGTTCACAAGGGTTCTTTAGTCAAGAAGGGTGAAGCTGTTGCTGTGTTGAGCGCCATGAAGATGGAAATGGTCATTTCTGCTCAAACTGATGGTCAAGTCAAGGAAGTTTTAATTAACGGTGGTGAAAATGTTGATGCCTCTGACTTATTAGTGGTTTTAGAAGAAGCCAAATAATGAAAAAAATAATAATAATAATATCATAATAAATCTACTGTAATTTATTTTAATAGAATCCTTTTACTTTTAACTCTCTGTACAACTAAACGATATAAAATATCTATTCCTAAAAGAAAACAAGAAGTATATATATATAAATGTATGCACGTATTTATTTTAAAGACATATATTAATTTAGTCTATAACTGTGTTAAAACGAATCAACCAAAGGCTACAATGGCACAGTAACTAATGATAAGTTCATCATTAACTTTAAATTGAGCCCATAAATCACCAATTCTTTCATCAGGGCTTGGGGCAAATGAATTATTGATATAGCAGAATACATTTTCTACTTTTAATCTCTTCTTGAGAAATATATTTATTGTGGAGAATGGTTTATTTGAAGATATTTTACATGTATTTGGTTTCAGTTGGGTTATAGATCCAATAGGTTGAAATTTTATCTGTATCTTTATGCTTGTGGGACTTTTAGAAGACACAGACCTTCTAAGTACCGGTGTTGGACTATGTGTTTTAGATTTACTGACATATGGATGTTGTATTGGTTCAGAATTAAGGGTATTACTGTGTTGTGTCAAACTGTTAGCAATCGATGAGGCCGGTCTTAATAGAGATTCTGAAATCTCACTACTACCTTCACTATCAAGTCCAAGTCCTAACTGTGATAATCGTCTAGTGTAGTTCTCTAATTTCTCTTGCACTTTATAAACTTCATGTGATTCTTCATAGACATGTGAGTTCCGTTTTGGTGATCGTTTTGGGCCAAATTGATTTCTAGAAGTTATACTCCCTTTGCTTGAGACAGTATTTTCATCTGAATCGTTCTCACTTTCGATTAAAAGACCACTCATTACCTTTAAATGTGTTCCTTGATCAGTATATTTGACAGTTCGTCTTTTAACAATCTTCAAATTCAGCTATTAAAGGCTATTTTCAAGTTTACTTTGAAGGAATGAAAAAAAAAAAGAAAAATTAAGAGGCGATTGAATTATTTCAAGAACTCAAGCCTGGTGACTACAATTAATTATATCCAAAATTGATAATCGGGGTTATAGTTGTTATAAACTGTGAATTAACCAGAAATTAATTACAAATTTAGTTGCAAGATGATTGATTTAGACGAAATTGAAGAAGACATTATTGATGCTTTTCAAAACGGGGTGGAAGATCCGGTTTCCTTAGTGACTTTAATCGAAATGTATGCAGATCAATTAGATGAAGAAGGAACTTTAGATGATAAAGAAAAGTTTTTAGAGGTTCTTGCTGAACAACTCGAGGAACAAAAGGATGTCACTTTCAAGATTAGTTGGGATATGCCTAAACAATTACTGAAGTGGATTTCAGGGAAAAATATTAAGAGTTATGAAACTTTGAGACTTAACAAGATTTTACCTGTAATTATGAAATGTTTTATGTCTATTACCACACATGGGGATCCAAGAGAGCTATTGATCTCTGGGTGTGAAATTATGGGCAGTCTTTCTGCTAAAGATGAGACTATTAATTATCTTAGAGATACCAAAAATGACCCAAAATTGGATATTGTAATCGACAATGATATTTACTTAGAAAGAAGTCCCGGTGATTTTTTTGTTGGGTTGAAGTTACATATGGTTTATGAATTAATTTATACCAGTCTTAAGAGAATTGATACCTTATACCCTTCCAAATATTTAAACATTGCTGTTACTGCTTTTGAAAAGATTATCACTACTAATTCAATTACCATGGAAGATCCTTCAATTATTTTACGTAGAGCATACCTTTTCTGTAAGACTTATATGCCAAATGATCCGCCAAAGGAAGTTTTATTAAAGGATGGTACTATATTAGAAGGTGCAGCGTTACAAGATGTTATCGACAAAGAAGTTATCATACAAGGAAAATTGTTAAAACATCTCTGTACCTTCTCCGTTGGTGAAGGGTTAAATGGCTCTATGGATCGTAGTGAAGTTCAAGTTTATCATTTAATGGCCCACACGAAAATGCCAAAGACACCTTTCTATGAAACTTTGGTAGATACTAAATTAAGATGTTATGATTTAGCTTTATCTTTTGATATTGATTTGAAAAGGGAATTAAATAATTGTGTCACTGAATCTAAGAGAATTTACAAAGCTTTGCCTAAGATTGAGGATGTTCCAACAAGAAAAGCACAAAGATTAATCACCAAAGGTGTTATTAAATTATCGTTCTCATATCAAATACAAAAGATGGCCCATGATACTAGTTTATCTTTACATCCACAGGGTATCCTTGTGCTTTCCAGTCTGTATTATTTAGTGGCCAAGAAACATTTATACCCCGAAATACCTCTAAGTGACACCATTTTCTTATATTTAAGATTTGTATCCATGGGTATAATGTCTAAGACTTATTCCAATTGTGCAGTTGACGGTGCAATCAGATACTTTATGTGGGTACATATGTCTACTGTATCTTCACAAACACTTAGAAAAGAAATGTCAACCTTATCACCATTTATCTTAGAGTCATTCTTTGAATGTTTTTTAATTAAGGTTTCCATCGAAAAATTAGCTGCTGATAAAACTTTACAATTTACTTTGTTTACACGTTTGTTATGTTGTGCCCCAGAAACTGTTTCATTCCAATTTATTTGCAATGTGCTTCGTGATTTCCCATATATCCAAGGCAAATATCTAATAATTGGTATATTGAAACAACTTTTCACCACAAAATTCCCAAAGGAAATTGAAAATGACGAAGCTGAGAAATCCAACGTTGAAAGTAAAGAAGATGACTTAGCTGATAAATTAATGAATTTGAAAATTGAAGATTCTGAATTAATTACCACCACATTTATTGATTTAACAGTTGAAAAGATGACTGCATTGACAAATATTATAAGAGAAGATATCGGACAAGCTAAAAATGCAAAGGAGTCTGATCATGAATTTAAAACTGCATTAATCTATTTAGAATTTCTTTTGTCCTTAAAAAGCTTATGGGATAAAGATCTAATAAAATCTCTTGAAACAGATTTTAGAGCTTTAGCACATAATAAAACAGTTGAAACAAAGCTAAATGAATTATTAGCATAAACATGATTTATAATATTTACCCTTAATGTAATATGAACACTGATCCTTATATAATTCTGTAATATAACAATTTTTCTATGTAAACTGATATATAACAAACATTCATATCTTGTCTATTTTTCGAATGTGATCACAACGAAAACACATTAACGTTTAGCTCTTCTCAGGGAACTTGCTGCTCTTTCAATCTTTGGAACCTCACCCTTTTCAACTAATGGACCGAAAAATACAAAGAACCCATCTTTGGTAGCAGCTCTTTGCTCGTCCCATAGCAATTCTGTATCATCAATAAATGGATCTTCAATATCATATTTACCAATTTGGCTCTTACCCTTCATTGGATGAGCTTTCTTCTTCGGTTCTGCGTTAGCCTCTGTTTTTTCATCATCATCTTCATCAATAGCTTCTATATCTTCTTCATCACTTCCTAATTTAGTTACATCATCTTTATTCATGAACATATTTCTCTTTTTCAATTTCTCTTCTTCTAAGGATAATCCATTCTTGTCTCCATTCAGTTTTTTCTTCTCTTCTTCCTCCTTTGTGGTAATCAATTTAAATACATTAACTACGACAGTCCCATTTTCATCTAAATAATCATTTGAAGTTGTATTATATAATGGGATATCTAGAATTATAGCCTTCTCCTCTTTAATTGGTTTATTTTGTGCTTTATTTTCTATTAAATCATTTTTTGCTGTTAAGACAGATGATGACTTTACTAAAGATGGTGGGTTAATTGCAGGAGACGATATTAAAGTCTTTGGAACTATTTTCTTTTTATCAGTTGTTGTGGTGGATGTGGCATTGGTTGTATTGCTATTGGATGATGGGTTACTTGCCAAAGCACCAATCTTTGGAGTAGTACCTGATTTAGATTTTACTGTACTTTTTGTCTTAGTAGTAGTCGATCCTGCTGTTGAGCTTGCTTTTTTAGCCTTTGTTTGATTTGAAGTACCAATCTTAGGTGTGCCCACAGGTGTACTCGATTGAGCATTAGATTTACTTGTATCACATACATCAGGAGTATTAGATGTAGATGGTTTTGGCTTCAAAGTAGGTAAACTCTTAATCTTTGCAGCCACTGTTGCGCTTTTGCCTTTTGCAGCAGTTGCAGAATTGGTAGTTGTGGTATTAGAAGTTTTCTTCTTCTTTGGTGCATTTGTCTTCGTAGCAGGAGTTTTCGGCGTAGATGGTGCAGTAGAGGGTTTAGATGTAGTAGTTGATTTACTTGCAGGAGTCTTCTCACTAAGCGACTTTGTTTTCTTAGCTTTAGTAGGTTTTGGTGTAGGCGATACCTTCTTTTGTTTGGTGGTTGCAGCAGATTTTTTTGCAGTGGGGGTGGTAGTTTTACTTTTAACTGCTACTGGTGTTGTGGTTGTTGTTGAATTCAACGGAGTCACAGTGGATGCAATATATTGATTGGATTCTTGGGTATTATTATTATTATTATTCAATATCTGCATAGATTTAAGAAATAAATCTGACACTTTAGGGTTAATTATAGTGTTGGTTATAGATTGTTGTTGATGCTCCATGGCACCATTCCCTGGATTTAATAATCTATGATGCGGTGGAGTCACAGTGGTAGTAGATAGTAATGATGATATTTTCACTTGTTTAACATTAGTTGATTGATTATTTGGAAGTACTGGTTGTACTGGTGGAATAGGTAATTCAGGTGATGTTGAATTTGTCCCATTATTTCTATTCATTGCCAATTCCTGGGCAATATTCAATATACCATTATGTAAAACGTCATTTGATGGTGAAGCAGGTACTGAAGCTGATAAATTTATTTTGTTGTTCAACTCAGTAGTGGATAATAATGGAGTAGATGTAGTCGAACTCACATTAGGTTGTGCCGCAATCTTTTGTGTTTGTGTATTACTATCCTTTCTTGATTTCTTTGTTGGCTGTTTCTTTGTTGGAATGTCTGCAGTTGATCTTCTCTTAATTGATTTTGTTGTTGTTGTAGTTCTTGGTTTTGTCACTTTTGGTGGTTCTGATACATCATCATCGATGACAATAACTTCCTGATCCATTGTGCTTTGTTGTATC
This sequence comes from Monosporozyma yasuniensis, assembly GCA_030558655.1. Lineage (NCBI taxonomy): Eukaryota > Fungi > Ascomycota > Saccharomycetes > Saccharomycetales > Saccharomycetaceae > Monosporozyma > Monosporozyma yasuniensis. The sequence goes on along the minus strand of JAKTQC010000017.1, from coordinate 40,896 downwards.
GTTGATCGTCTGTTTGTTGTTGTCATTTATATCTGTTTTGTCTACGTTTAAACGTTTTAAATAAAGATTATTTTTAAATGATTGATAAAATAAGATATAAAATATATACTGGTTAGAAATAAAGATAAATAAAAATAAAAATAAAGATAAAGGACTAAATAATCATGAATACAACCTTATTAAATCAATGATAAAATGGGTTTTTTTGGGGGGGATGTTCGTTATAAAAATAAAAAAGTACATTAAATGGTCGGGGAGTAGAGATTAGAAAGGATAACTACACAATACTGCCTCTTTGTCTTCTAGCAGTTTGTGGATCAACTTCTTTATAATCTGTAGTCATTCTTACGAATAAACTAATAATATCAGTTAAAGAAATAACACCAATTAATTTACCAGATCTATATTCTTTTTCAAATAAGTTTGGTGAAGATGGTGGATTATTACTTGTATTACTTACAGTTGGTGTTAATTGTGGTAATTGTTGTTGATCTGTTGGTAATGTAATATTATTGTTAGTTGGTGAATTTGATAAATTAGTAGTTGCAGAATTAATTGATTGATTTGTCATTGAATTACCAGTTGATTGTGCAGATAAAATATTCTCTGGTGGTTGAACAATCCATAATCTATGTGATTTAGTGGCAACTAATTTAGCTAAGGTTCTACCTAATGATGAAGTTGGATAAACATGGAACACGGGGAATGAATCTTTACCAGTTTCTAAACCTCTTGAATTTAAGATAACTGAGATGAAATGACGACAAGTCTTATGTAATAATGGATATTGTGAAGTTCTTGTAACATGTTTAACATCTGCGACAGAGATATTACCTAATAAATTATATTGATTATCAACAACGGCAATAGATGAAATTCTTTCCATATACATCTTATACAAAGCCATAATTAATGGTTCTTCACCATGAATTGAAATAACTCTTGATTGTCTTGATGTTGCTTTATATTGTGAATTTAAAACACCAACTTGTAAATCTTGTAAAGAATAATTAAATAAAGATTCTAAAGAAGTGAATTGTTTAGCATTATTCCAAAGATATTTTACTAATCTTCTTTGAGATAAAATACCTTTAACAAAAGTCATTTCTGGATTACAAATTGCAACTCTATGAACACCAGAACCTAGAATTTTCATTACAGTGGTTAGAGTTTCATTTTCAGGTAATTTATAAAAGGGATTCTTTGGAGTTAATTTAACAATTTCACCCACGGGGACCGGTTTACCATTTTGACAATCTTCTGTAACTTTTTGATTATTAACTTGAATCTTATTTAATACTAATAAAAGATAAGAATTTAAATCATTATAATCAAAAGTTAAACAATTCATATCACCTGGAACAGCTTCCACAGGGATAGAATTTAAATGATTTTTAACTAAAGTATTAAATGCCTCTTCGACAGAAACAGATCCCGGAACAAAGATCAATTTATTTGTTTCAATTAATGTACCTAATGGAACATTTTCCCATTTTGGATCATGAACAGCTTCACGTAAAGTATCAGAAGCAGCTTTTGACATTTCAGCAGATTTTAATTCAATTTTATGAGACATATTTGTGTGTGTATTTTGTAAGGGGGGGGGGATGCTGTTTTGTAAATTTAATTTTGATTATTATATTTTTAAAGATGATAGTTCTCAAATAAATATATAAAATTATTATATTATTAACAGACTTGGATAGTTATAAATAACGATAACTTAGTTGTGTTCTTATGCAACTGGGGTAATATATAAAATAAATTAAAATATATTTGTTTGGGATACTTTTAAATTTCAATGAAATAAATTATCCTTAAATTTTTAGAAATTTCAAATCGTCGATGAGAAATCGTGATTTGTGAGATAATAAATTGATAATATATAATATTGAGAAGAGAGTATTGAGAAAAGGGTATTAACAAGATAATATTGAGAAGAGAGTCTATGGAAATAAGGTATAATCTGCTATCATTACTTCCTTTGATGGGAATTCAAGACTTCTTGGTTGTTCTGATGCCATCTTTTGGAAAAGTAATACTAATTTATCCACATCAATACAATAACAATATTTAAGACCAAACAAATCTGTACATTTCTTAATCCATGACATTCTATATTTAATATCCACATTATCTAGTTCTGTTAAGCCTCTTATCGTTGAACGTAATTGACCCAATTTCTCTAATGCACCATCTAATTCCCAATCTTCAAACATTAATCCAATTTCTTGTTTAACCAAAGCTGTAAATCTGGGAGATAACCCATTTGAACTAATTAATATTTGTAAATTACCATTTTGTGTTAATGAAACATTAGCACCAAAATAAAAATCACAAAGATGTGGTATGTCTGCAACATTAATCATTTGTTGTGGACCATATTTTTTTTTACATAATTTGAAAATTCTTTCAGATTCAATCTTATCTGGTATAGCAGTAAGAATAATTGACCAATATGGTTCAATATCTAAATATTCATCTTTGAATGTAGTTTCAATAATCTTAAAGATTGATTGATTATTCTTTTTATTATAATACTTATCTTTCAATCCATTATGTAATGTTGGTGCAATAACAGTTAATTTACAGCCAGTAGGTAATAATTTTGGTATTCTTGTCATAGCCACATCACCACCACCAATTAATAAAACATTTTTACCCTCTAATTGATATGCTACTTGTAAAGATTTCATATTTGATTGACTTTGTCTTGTTCTGTCATGTTGTGTTGTGTATGTTATTATATATATAAACAAAATTAATGAAAAAATATTTAAAAAAAGAGAAATATATTGATAAAAAAAAACAAATATATATAGTGCTAATATTTAATGGAATATAGTGTTATGATTTTGTTGTTGTTGTTGATAATTTTGATTTAAATAATGATAATAATCATTTGTTTGATTAATGTTATTGTTGTTATTATTATTTATAAAATTATGTTGTGAAAATAAATCTTGTCTATTTGAAGCGTATGAATTATAAAGATCAGTAGTGTTATTATTATTATTTTGAAATAATTGATTTGATCTCATAATATTTGAAGAATAATTTATATTATTAATTGGATCATTCCACATTGAACCATGATGTGTTGAAGAGTATATATCGTGTTGTTGTTGTTGTTGTTGTTGTTGTTGTTGTGGAAGTAAAGGTTGTTGTTGAATATTAGTTGTTGTATTTTGTGTGGTAGTGGTAGTATTGTTTTTACCCCAAGATAATCTAATTGGTGAACCATCAATAATAAAACCTTGCATACCTTGCATTGCTGCTTCTGAATCAATTCTTGATTGAAATTTAATAAAAGCACAATTTTTATTTAATGGTATCTTAACAGAAAGTATATTACCAAATGGTTGAAATAATGAGATTAATTTATATTCATTAATTGATTGTGAATTTAATCCACCAATGAAAATAGTAGTATTATTTAAATCATATTGAGGAGCTACAGTAGTATTTGTAGTAGTAGTATCATTTAAATCGACCATATTAATAATATCACTTTGTGGAGAAGGTATAGAATTATTATAATATTGTGAATTATTTTGGGGTTGTGATAATGAAGTTACACCTGAATTTCTTGGTGTTGCAAATGCTACTCTTAATGCTCTACCTTGACACCAAACACCATTCATTTCGATTAATGCACGAGATCTTTCAATTTCATTCCCAAATCTAATGAATCCAAAACAACGTGATGCACCAGTCATTGGATCTGTCATTACTCTCACGGTTTTAACCGATTTAAATTTTTTTTGGAAAAGAGTTAATAAATCAGCTTCAGTAACCATTGGAGATAAATCACCTACGAATAATGAAAATTCAGGTTTTGTTGGTATTGAAGAGGTTAAAGTTGCTCCTGAGGCCCAATTTAATCTAAAAGTTCTTGTCCCCATTGGATTTGTCCAATGACCTGTTGAGATTGATTTAAAATTTGGTATAGGTTTTGAATTTAATGATAATGCGAAAAGGGCATCAGATTGTGATTGAAATTCAACAAAACAGTAACCCGCATGATGTAAGGGAGTAATACTTGGATCTATAAAAGAAACACCATTAATATTAATTTCTTGTGAATTTGTATTATTGATAGAATTTGTTGATTCAATACTACATGGTATTAAAATGTTTTTCTTAGCTTTAATTAATTTTATTATTACAGATTTATTTAAATGTGACCAAATTTCCATTATGGTTAAATCGTCAAAATTTGGATCTAGATCACCCATCCAAAGAGTTCTTGGTGGTTCATTTGAAGTTTCGATAGTGGAAGTTGGTGGTAATGGAATATTTGATATGTGAGTTGACATATTGTTGTCATTATTATTCATTATATTATTATTATTAAAAGAAGAAGAAGACGTTGGTGAGGATGTATTTGATATTACAAAATTGTTAGTTGAATCAGTGTTAGATTTAGGTGAAGATATCATTGGGTTCATTGGTTGTAGTGGGTTGATTTGATTCTCTTTATTAATTAATTATTGATTCAATGATTGATTGATTGATTGAATCAATAACTTGATAGATAGTTTAAAGTGGTATATTAATATCAAACATTTCAGCAGAACACCAGACTGTAGTATTTTCTGCTGCAAATTGTAGTGTTTTCTCTGCAAGCAAAATATTTCAGTAATATTTCAATAACTTCATTATCATTGACAATAAGACAATAGCAAACCCTTTAAATCCATTAAATTTCTTTTTTTTAGCACAGAATCTCAAAGGAAATTTCGGTTTTAGCAGGGGCTGGGGGTGTGGGTGTGCTGCGTTGTGGCCGTGGTTCCAGGGGTTCTCGGAGGTGTGCGGGCGTTCGAATCGCGGGCGGGGTGGCGGTGGCGGGTTTTTGCCAGAGCTTCGGCTGTTCGAGACTGGCACTGCGCGTGCGGTTGCGGTGTTGGCAGCGGGCAAGGGTTCGAGTCCCCCGGGGAGTGTGTCTGGACAGTGAAATATTTATATAAAGACAGTGAACATGCCAGATTGGTGAGAGCGTAAACAAATGTAATACAACAACACAAAACATGGACAGAAAGACAAAGAAACTGTATAGACAAAGAGGGTCGCATCTCAGAAGAACCATAGATAAAGACAATGTTATTGTCATTAGAACACCATTGAGAAGCTCTTCTACGACTACACCAATAACACCAAATTTTGATAATAATAATTTTGATGATAATAATATAATTAATAATGATGATGGTATATTCACTCCATTACAAGGGGAGATTGAAATCTCCCCTTATAACAACGTTACATTACAACCAACTATTGAACAATCAATAATACCTTCGTCAATTAAATTTTCAAAAAATTTACCTATAACTAAAATTTCATTGATATCAATAAACGTTTTACAAAAGACATTTAATCATATTCTTAATAATATATTAATATCAAAGGCAAAGAAAGATTTATCTATTGATAATTCGTCAATTCATAATTTAATGTATACAATTGATTTAAAAATTTTTATTAATTTAATTAATACAATTAATAAAGATTTTAATGATATCAAAGATATTAATATTGCAAATAATGAATTATATACAAATTTTAAAAGACTTGATAAAATGAAAAAAATTTTAAAGAAAAAAATTATTATAATAAAACAAAAGATTAATAATATTACATTATCACAAAATAATAATAATAATAATAATAATAATAATAATAATAATAACAATAATAATACTATTGACAATAAACTTTCATTAAATAATGATTTAATTAAATTAAACAGAATTTTAAAGAAAAAACAAACAATACCAAATGATCTTTTATTGAATAATCAAAATATTATAATATCAAAAAATGATCAAAATCTTGTTAAGATTAATAAAATTGTTCAAATTTATGATCCATATAATGGTATATTATCAAGATTAAAATCAATAAATTCAAAATTAAATAAATAAAATTATAAAGTATGTCTATATATAATAAATAAATAACATAAAATTATAAATTATTTAGACCAAATAAGAAACCAATTTCACGTGTACCTAATTTATTAATTTCTTTAATCTTACCACTATCCATCGCAGCATCAACTAATTCTTTCTTCCTCTTTTGTAATTCTGATATTCTATCCTCTACAGAATTTTTAATAAATAATTTATGAACAAACACTTCACGTGTTTGACTAATTCTATAACATCTATCTTGTGCTTGTTCTTCAACAAATGGATTCCAAAATGGATCTACAATAATGACATGATTAGCACATGTTAATGTTAACCCAGAATTACCAGCTTTCATTGAGATAAGTAAGATTCTTTTCTTAATATTATTATAAAATTCATTAATCGTCTCTGATCTTTGATTTGAATTCATACTACCAATATATTTTAAATATCCAATATTATTATTACCTTGTTGTTGTGGAAATTCTTTTCTAATAAAATGTTCTAAGATTTCAAAAAATGTTGTAAATTGTGAAAAGATTAATATTTTCTCTTTATCAGATTTTTCAATCACTTTACGAATAATATCAAGACATTGTGTTATCTTTGTTGATGGTTTCATATTATCAAAATCTGGTTTATAATTACCTAATGATGCATGTTCTTTTAATCTTTGTCTTTCAGAATTATATTCATTCTCTAAATCAATTCTATTAAATCTTTGATTAATTACTTGATCATATAATTTATAATTAACGATTTGTTTATCACATGAAAGTTTACCACATTCTTTACATGGAATATAATATTCACCTAAATTACCAGCTTTTGCATTTGGTTGTTGTGACATTTCTTCCACAAATGGATCAATACAATCTGAACAAATTAAATGTCCACATCCAGTTAATACATATGTATTATCTAGGATTAATTCTTCGTTACAATATGAACATGTCATCATATCTAATGATGATGATACTAAATTACGTTCCATATTATTCATTAATTGAATTCTTTTAAATAAAGCAAACCAATCTTCAAATTTTTTACCATTTGCCATATGTGTACTATTACTTTTCCTTTCACCAATAACAACTAATTCTGAATGACAACATGCTTGTCTTAATCTTAATAATAATGTTAACATACTTGAATAATTACCACGAACTTTACTTTTCAATAATCTACTAGCTAATTTTTTATTCTTATTTTCTAATTCTGTGTAAAATTCTAATTCATCATCAATTAATGAATCTTCATCTAATTCAACATTTTTAGGTGGTAATTCTAAAATTGGTTTACCATCAATGGTATCACTTTTAACTCTACGTAACATAATAGCTCTTAATAAGATTTGAACTTTCTTTATAGCACGTTCTCTATTTGATTCACCAAATTTTTCATTTTTCTTTGAAAATGCATTACCAATATCAACCTTAAATCTTTGTTCTTTATTATAGGGCGATATTCTTAAGAATCTAATTAATGAATATAATTCACTCATATTATTTTGAATTGGTGTACCAGATAAAACCCATCTATAAATACTTCTCACTGTACAACATGCTTTGGCAGCTTGAGTATTTTTATTCTTAATATTTTGTCCCTCATCTAAGATAACACGATAAAATTTAGAATTATTTGTGAAAAATGGTGAAACATATTCACCAGGTTTTTTAATTGAATTTAATGCATTTAAATCTGGAATTGAAATCTTGGTCTTATCATTCTTTAATCTTTCTGGCCAATGTTTCTTTAATTCATTAGCTAAAGTTTGATATGAAATTAATACAACATCATATTGAGATAATTGAGCCCAATGAGAAGCTTTTGCATTTGATGAACCAAAAATTGTTGAAGTGATTTTAGCACTATCTTTAATCTTTGTCTTGATTTCACCTTTCCAAACATGTAAAACAGATACAGGAGCAACAATTAAAGTAGTCTTTCTCTTCCTATCCTCTGATCTGTTTGCTAGCATTAGAGCTAATGCTTGAACTGTCTTACCTAACCCCATATCATCGGCTAAGATCCCACCTTTCTTATTGGATTCCTCTACATCTAATAACCACTTTAACCCTAACCTTTGATGTTTTAATAAATTGACTGTCATTTCCTCTGGTGTTAACTCTTCACCTTCAATATCATTTTCAGAAGCTTTAAAACTACTTAATAATTCACGAATTTGTTTTTGTTCATTAACATCATGGATATTACCCATATGAAATTGACTTGCATCATCAAATGGTTCAGTAAATTCAAATTGTCTTGGCTCGTTGGCAGAAGGATACATAGATGGTGTCAGCACATATTGTGATTCCCTATTTGATGCACTATGTGCAGTTATGTTTGCCCCGATAGATGAATTTTGAATATGCTTTTGATAATAGGCAGCCAATTCTTCAGTAGTCATTGGGGTATCATATGATTCTAAAACAGAAAATACTCTCGGCATCTTAAGGCCCTGTTGAATTAATTCAATAACACATTCACCAGTTTTATAAATTTGGAAATATGTTGGAGGTCTTCCCATATCAATTTGATTTCTTAACGTGGCAAGAAGATTTAATAATTGAATCAATCTAGCTTTATTTGCCATATCTCTACTGGATTTGGTAATTAGTTCTTGTGCAATAGTAATACTCTTGTTATATTCCTCTCTTCTACTCTTGGGTAACAGATTTGGGTTGGTATATGCAATACCAAAATCCTCTAAAATTTCAAAAACTATTGGCATCTTAACACCATTGGTGAAAAGTAATTCAGCAGATTCTCTTGTTTGAATCAGTGTAGTTAAAGACATAGGTTTGCCAACTCTGATTTCGTCATAATACACTTTTAAGTTCCGAATATGAACGAATAACAAATTTTTTGTAATTGTACTACGAGTTTCACTCTGGTTCAATAATCTTGAGGCATCTTCAAGGGACTTTTGGTATAAGTACCCTCTATTTTGAGACGATAAATGTGAGGGTGTCAAATCTTGTGCCACTTGAATGGCAGGAGCTTCTACTTTTTGAGATTCTGATTTTAATGCAATATTATTTAGAGCATTTAATGCGTCTGAGGTTTGCTTAATCAGTTTTGAAAATGATTCTTGAGTTATACTACCATCTTTTAGCATATTTTTCAATGAACTTTGTTGTTCAATCAATTTCCTTCTCTTATCGATTAATTCGTTAGATTCTTTATCTCTTTTTGTTAAAGTTAAAGTATTCCTAGCTCTTGTCAACACATCATTCTTTTCCATAGTTAAATTATTTAGTTCATGAGTAATATTTGTACATTTGTCTTCAATTGCATTTAATTTTTCCCTAGCTTGAAGTCTTAATCTATTTAAGCGTTCCATATTATTATTTGCTTCAGCAAGTAAAATCTTTTGAGAAGAAGTGGCAGTGGATGCATTGGCCTGAGATTTCTTTAACAGTCTCAATTTTTGTGCAGCAGCATTGTAATCAACATCTCTTCTTTTTGATTTTCTCCTTAAAATTTCTCTGGTAGAAACTTGAAGAGCCAAAGATTTCTTCAATTCAGCTTCTTTGGAAATATATTCTCTTTCCGTCTTTTCGAAATGTTGACGAGCATGAGCTGCCAGTTTGTTAATTTTTTCCTCGTGAAGTCTCCTCTTTTCCTCTTCGGTAGGTTCAATCGGTTTTTGTTGAACAGTTTGAGCAACCTCATCTTCGTCGTCTGATAATATAATGATTTCATCATGTGGCTGTTGAACAGATGGGATTGTTGGAGAACTGTGTTGTTTCTTAGAGATATGCATATCATTATCACTAGGACTGGACTCTTGGACTTCATCGTGTTTTCTCTTATGATCAAGTAAAGTATGGACGCTCCCTTGCTTGGTTGGACTATTATCTGACATAATAAAATCATCAGAATCACTATCTAAATTCATTGTTTCGACTTTGTTCATATGCGGAGGATCTTTAACCAAACGTTTCAAAGAAGGTACATCTTCATTTAGTTGTGACTCGGCAATCTCACCTAGAGAATTTTCACCACTACTATCGACTGTGAGATCAAATATAGTTTCTGCCTCTTGTTCTGCTACGGCTGTTTGACTGTTTGCCTCTTGTTCTGTCTTAGTCATTTCATCATTAATATCATTTTCAATCTTAGCGTTGTGTCCTTCATCACCTGGCGATAGCTCAAAGACTGGCTCCTCACTTTTCGCTTTTGTATCGAATTCTTGATTATCATTCTCTGTTAGGGATTCTAAGCCTGCATCTTCAGATTTTATTGCAGTCTTGATTCTGTTAGGGTCAGGTACTTTATCAGTTTCCGTTTGTTCTTTTTTAGTTGCTTTATAAAAATCTTTAGTGTTTATAGTCATTCGTTGTAATGGTGTAAGTTCTTGATCATTACTTGATACAGGAGAATCTTCATCGATTAAAGGAGGAAACTCAAAGGACTGATCTTCAGGTTTGGTTGGTTGATCTGATTCTTCTTTTGTTATCATATCTAAGAAACTGTTGGCTTTTGAATTTATTTCGGTCTTAACATCATCGTCGTCTGAAGGAATTGAAGGTAGAAGAAGATTATTATCTTCAGGTTTATTATCATTAGTCAATAGTACATTATCACCCATTTCTTCTTTTGACTGGTCACTTGTAGAGGATGCAGTATGGAATGAATCACTGCCAGATTTGTCTGTTATTTGTTCTGAAGGGGAAATGTGATTGTAATTTTCAGAAGATTCCTCTTGAGGAACTCTCGGTGGTTCACTAAAGTTAGGTGTCTCTGCTTCGGTGGTGGCGGTAGTTGGTGGTAATAGTGTATCAGTAGGATTATTATCTTCTGCATCGATGTTGTCAAAACTTAAATTATTTGAATGAACCGGGGATGATGGTTGTTGTACCGGCCCTTCTTCTCTCTGGGATGTATCATTTTCTAAGGTTTCAATATTGTCAGTTTCTTTTGTATTAGTAGTGGTCTCATTTTTCACTTTATTTACAAGTTCATTATCATTACCATTCCCTTTACTCATATCACGTCGAAGAGATTTCTTTATTATTGGAATATTATTTTTACTTTTAATTGATGGTCCTTCTTCATCATCACTGGAGCTATAATACATGACTTCTTCATCAAGTGAGTTGTTACTTTTATTTTTTTCAATACCTTCACTTTGATCAGATATGGAATGATCACTTTTATTTCTTAATAATTCTAATAATGAAGATATATCACCACCATTTTCATTTTTTTTTTGTAATGTTGCTTTTTGTAACAATCTCAAATTCTCTAATTTATCCTTATCGTTATTTGAAGTAAAACTCAGGTCCCCATCATCCTCATAAGGTACATCGTTATTAGGCGAATTGTCTTTTGCAGATTGTTGTTTCTTAATAGCTGACCCAGTGGAATTATTAAATGAATAATACACATCGTTATCATTTTGGGACTCTGTGTCTGAACTTTCTAAAGTTAAGTCTATCTGAGGAGTATCAGTCATCAGAGTTTGCATATATAAGTCTATAAATGGTATGCGTAACTGTTTTTTCAATCTGTTGTATATTGAAACTTTGTATTAATTGTTATTATTGTATCTTATTCTTCATCATCTCTTTAAATTAATTTCAAAAATCAAAAAAAAGTCAAAACAAGATTAACGCGACGCGTCACTGACAATAAATAATTATAAGATAAAACAAGAGAGAATACTAATATTTTTGATATGTTTTTTTATGTATTAGTTATTTTATAAGGATGAATAAAAATATATAGCGTATATGCGTCACAACTAAGAACTGTTGTGGGAATAAAAAATTTGTAAAGAAAAAACGAACTATTGAAATGAAACTTTACTTTTTAGAAAGATGTATCAATAATATGATAAAAAAGCCCGTTCTTATTATATCATTGAATGTGAACGTAATGGTTTATAACGTTAAAAAAATAATACGTTATTTAATGCTCTAATTGTAGTCGATTTTGGAGAAATCAACACCAGAAACATCGACATTGGAATAATCTTGGCCGTTGTTATCAGAAGATTGAGCATTTGGAGAAGTAGCCACAGAAGTATCAGTAGAAGATTGTTCTTGAACATTACCACATTGACCTGGATATTGTCTGTCAGTGATTGGTTGTGGGAATAAACCATTAGCAGCCAATTTATCAACACCCCATTCAATAGAGGTTTCAGTCTTGTAACACCAGATGATCCAACCACCTCTTTCTTCAAAGGAATCTAATTGAGCTTCAACGTAACGTCTAGTGTTAGATTTTCTGTCATCTGACCAAGAGTCGATGTTTTCATTATCAGCACAAGAACCAATGTAATAAGAAGTTTGATCACCTTTGTTGAAAGAACCATCGTAACGAGCACCAACACCAACACCGTTTAACCATTTAGCACAATCGGTTAAAGCAGCAGAGAATTCACCAGCAACATTCCAATGAGAATCAGATAAATGACCAGTAGCCCAATCACAAGCAACAGAGACATGATCATCGATACTTCTTTGTAATTCACCTGAAGAGAAAACTTGGTAATGATGATGATCTAAGACAACACCGTAACCGTTTTCACCAGCTAAGAAATCATCCCAATGGTCATTGGACACGAAAGCATCGTGAATAACAACAATTTGGTCAGTGTTACCAACTTCATTTCTTAAGTATTCGTAAGCAGGTTGTAAGTAATCGTTCTTTAATTTATCTAAATCCATAGATGGACCTAATGGTTCGTTCATTAATTCAATACCGATAACAGTTTCGATGTATTGTGGTTGAGAGTATTTGTTTAATAAGTACTTGATAGTCTTTAAAGTTAATTGTAAATTACCATCATCATGAGGGAAATTAATAGAATCTCTTAACCCAGAGTTATCAAACCCATTTTGAGAACCAGCAGCACCATGTAAATCAACCCAAACTTTTAAACCATGGTTAGCAGACCATTGAATAGCTTTATCTAAATAAGATTCTTGTAACCCAGTAACATATGGATCATCATTTAAAGTGTTGAAAGCCCAATAACCAACTGGAATTCTAACCATATTGAACCCCATTTCAGAAATCTTAGCAAAATCATCTTCAGTGTACCAAGAATCCCAATGTTGAGTTAAGACATCTTTAGCGGCATCATAACCTAATTGTTGACATAAATGATATTCATCTAATGGAATACCATCATCATTATTATCATTTGTTCTAAATTTTTCGAATAAAGATGGAGTAATATATGGTTCTAAAACTAACCAACCACCGATATTAACACCACGAATAACTTCTTCATGATCATAATCATAATATCTCTTTTGATAAACTTGTAAATTATTCTTATCCTTTGGTGGGATAGCAGCAGCATCAGTCAATGGTAATAATGACATGGCTAAGGTGGCCAAATTCTTCAAAGAGACCATTTTTTTTATACGTATGTATGTGTATAGAGATGCAAATGTAAAAGAGGAGAGTAGATAATAAACTTATAATATGTAATAATACTATTAATTCTAATAAAAGGAACGTTTAGATGGATTAATAATTTGAAGTACTATTATATATATATAAGTTTTTGCTTGGTTTGATTTAGAGAAGAAAATTTGAAACCAGACTAAAACAAGGTTAAATTAGCAAAGAGAGTGATAATTGTTTCAGAATGAAATTTATAAGTTGTTTATATATGATTCAAAAAGAAATTGTATTTGACTTGATAATGTTGCAATAAAAATTTTCCTCTCTCTCTCTCTCTCTCACCCACCAAACGAGAGATAAACCCACGACTTCCAGATTCAATACGTAATAGTTGCTTTATTGCAGCGTTTTACTTAGAATACCAGCAGTTGAAAATTTGATCTAAATAAAAACAAAACAAAACAAACACAAAACAACAATAAAGACAATAGTCAAATAACGCGAAAGCCAAAAAAAAAAAAAAAAAAAGAAAAGGCTTACCTTTCGAGCAAAACAATATTATACACACCACTATTATTTTATTTATTACTTAATAGTATAATTGCCCCTAGTAATGAAGAGCGAATACTCAACAAGTTTTAGGAGGGAATGTTTTGTAATGATAATCATTTACTTGTTGGTATTGAGAAATGGGATAATCCAGCCATGTTTGCACATCCTATTATTATCTTCATACACTATGAGAAATCTTTCTGAATATCCTCATTTCTTCAATAAAATTACGGGCGGGCTCTCTTTAAAAACAATACGTGATCTTGACAAACCCAGCAATTCATGATCTGCATACAATAAGATACAATTGATCCAATATAAAATTAACCCAGTAAAAAAAATAAAACAATGCCTACAGCTTGTAAAAATTGAGAATCAGAATCAATAATAGCAAAATAATAATGCAAAACACTACAATTCCCCGACCTGGACCCCTTTGTTTCCTAATACGTATTGTTTGCCAAAACAAGAATTTTCCACACAATAGTAAGTAGAAATTAGACAATACCAAACAATACACTTGAATTCTAGTTTCATCTTGCAAAGAATCAATCACAAATGTATTGTCTTAAACTGTTGATGTGGCTTCTCGGACGCGTCAGGTCAAGTCTATTATATTCCTGTTTGTCCTTTGCCTTTTTCGGGAAATCCCACAACACCGCCATTTCAATTTATCTCTCTGTGGATTACTGTGTTCGGCCACGGACGCGTAAGTGTTTATTACGTTTTATTTGTTTGTTTGCCTTGTTTAAATCCTTTACGTATAATTTCGGCTTGTTTCCTTTGTAAAATGTCGTTAATTATCCCATCAGTTGATGTCAAGTGTTGGGGGAAGGGCAAATTGAATCTATTTATAACTTATACCCGTGTTATTTGCATCAATTCCTTTGTTGACGTGTTTCTTTAAACTTTTTTTTTTAAACATGCAAGAATGACATTTAATAATAATTAATTAGTATTATTATATTTTGTTAAAAAGTACAAAAAATGTTATGAGGGAATTATGTCAAAATTGTTCTTCGTTTATTTTAATGTATTTATACGTATTTATGTTCATATTTATATTTACACTTAACCGTTTAAGATATCTATCTTTACACATAAAATCAAGGTCAGTTAATTTAATTCGTTTGAGCACTGGTGGTACTGCTGGCAGTTACAACAGGTACAGTTGTTGTATTAGGAAGGGGAGATATAGTCTTACTCGATTCAATCTCTTCTTGTTGTTTCTTTTCAAGTTTCTCCTTTTCTAATTTTTCAATCTCTTCACGTTTACGTTCTTCTCTAATATCATGTCTTACCCATCCATTTAATTTAACAGTATACCCACTAAAACTTTTAATGGGTATTTGATGATCTATATGATCCCACGGTAATGCATTTTCTATCGTTTTAGTGGTAGTGGTTGTAGTGGGTATATTATTGGTATTCTCTTCATTGGTTCTTTGTTCTGGAACAGATTCCACTGGGGTGGCTTCTTTGGGACTCTCCATTGGTGTATTTAAATTACTACTCATAATAGTTTATCTATTTGTTTTCTTTAGCTTTCTCTACCTGGATTATTGATATGCTTTGTTGGATATAACTACTTCAACAGCCTTTAACTGTTTTTTTCAAACTTACCAAAAAAAAAATAAAAAAATAAACTTAAATGAGGGTAAATTTTATATAATATTACACTATTACAAACTAACAAAAACAAGTTAAATACCAAAATTACCACTACGGATATTATTATATAATTGTTTTCTTTCTTGTCTCTTATTGATATTATTACTATGTAATTTCATACCAACTGTATTATGTGGAATTGCCATTGGAATATCTGATGGAATCATAGGATTTGATGGAATATTACCACCATTATTATGTTGTGGATGTACATAACCTGCATAACCATCTAATTGTGGTGATCTATTCATTTGCATTGGCATTGTCATACCTTGACTTGGTGGATGATGTTGATGTTGATATTGTGGCAGTTGTTGTGGTGATGGGTATCCACCAACATTATTCTGTCTTGGTGACTTATTCATTGGTGGTTGTGGATATATTCCTGTACTTTGTGATGAAATATCATTATACGATCCCATTGCATTTGGAGATTGTCCTCTCATTGGAGATTTATTCATCATTTGTGGAGATAAATGATTCATATTAACTCTTGGTTGTTGAATATTCATTGGCATTTGACCTTGATTCATACCAGTTGGATATGCATTACCAGAATTGTTATTATTATTATTACGGTTAATACCTTTATTATTATATCTTGGATCTTGGTAATAATTGCCGCCATCATTCATTGAAGGTTGATTATAACCTTGTTGTGGAGGTTGATTATAACCTTGTTGTGGAGGTTGATGATAACCTTGCTGTGGAGGTTGATCCTGGTTGTAATTTTGTGGCGGTTGTGATGGTTGGTTATAATTTTGTTGAGAAGGAGGAGAAACTTGTTGTGTCCTTATTGGTGAAGTTGAATGAGGTCTATTAATATTTCCTCTTGATTGTGGTTGTGGTGATTTTTGTTGATTCATTGTATTGTTATTGGAAACAGGTAATTGCGGTTGTGATTGTCCATATTTATTATTAATTATTTTATTGTTTGGGTTATATTCTAATGTCAAATGACTCATCTGTGGTTGTTGTTGAGGAACATTTTGCTGTTGTTGCATTGGCATATTTTGAAGATTTGGTGATGGATTTTGACGACTTGGAGAATAGTTTTGACGCATTGGTGATCTACCTGGTTGATTACCCCCTGGTAAAGTAGCAACAGTATTATATGGTTGCGGTTGTTGTCCCATATTGTTATTGTTATTGTACCTCATATCTTGTTGATGTTGACCTTGTGGTTGTCTACCACGTTCTGGAGACCTATGAGGAGATGAAGGTTGTACAACACAAACTGGGGATGTACTTTGGTTTTGTCTAACAGGAGATTGATTTTGTCTAACAGGAGATTGATTTTGTCTAACAGGAGATTGGTTAGTCCTGTTATCCTCCTCACGTCTACCACGTTGTGGGGAATATGGGTTTTCTGGAACAAAACCAGTATCTTGGTATCTTGGCCCTTGTTGAAAGTTGTCATTTGAAGAATTATGGTTATCATTTTCTTCATAATTGTCACGTTTAGTAGGAACATCTCTTCCCAGATTCTTATCATCGAAATTAATTCTTTCTCTGTAATTTGTAGAATTAACGTTAGTAGTCAAATTTTGTAAAGACCTTTGACGTTCATCAGTTGGAGTGTTAATCTTTAAAGAATGGACAGCGCTAGATGTAGAGCTCTCAGCGTCAAAATCTTTAGGTTTATATTGGTCAAATTTAGTCATATCTTCAAAAGTCTTTTCAGCTTGAACTTTAATCACATCATCGTGAACAATCATATCTTCCACCATATCACTTAATTCCTCTAATGTTTCAGTAGCAGAAAATCTACCTTTACGATCAGAAGAAGAATTGCTAGATGTTGTAACAGAGGTTTGACTCATATAGGCAGGTTCGATAGGTTTACCTAGCATTGGTGGAGGCGATGTATGGTGTGGTGATGACTGTTTTTGTCCGGAATACGGTTGCGCAGGTTCATATATTTGTTGTGGAGAGTGGTGTGGTTGTTGTGGAGAAGGTAAAGTAGGTTGTGGTGCTGTATATTGGTCGGTACGTTGATACTGTTGGTTATTATAAGGATCGCTATATGGTACCTCAGTTCTTTGATATTGCGGTTGGGGTTGGTTTGATCTGTTTTCTTGTCTCATTGGTTCTTGCCTCATTGGTTCTTGTCTCACTGGTTCTTGTCTCACTGGTTCGATATCATCAGTTTCAGCACCAATCTTAGACAAATCAATACTAAAGCCTTCTTCATCCTTTTCGATAGTGGGAAGTTTATACTTTTGTGGATCTAGTATACTATATTGAGAAACCACTCTGTGTTTTGACTTTGAAGGTACTTCCATATACATATCAGGTTTTGTGGCTCTAGATTGTGTGGGATCATAAATTGATGATGAGGCAAATTCAGCTCTCATTTCGGAAGATGAAGCACTCCCGCTTCTTTGACTTGTGTTACTATTACTTTTCTTTCTTAAATTATGTAATGGGTTCCATTTGGAAATTTTTTCTTCCAAAGTATGCAAATTGTTTTTATTATTCTTATGCAATGCAGATGGATCAATAACGGTGTGGTATTGTCCTTGTGGGGTGGTAGATGGACCATTCAAGGTGGAATGATCAGTTTTCATGACACTTTTATTTGGAACTTCTTTTTGGAATTTTTCATAAACTGGTGTAGCATTTCTAACCTTTGGTAATGGATTAGCTTTCTTTTCTTCATGTAGTTCATCGGATTCAGTTTCTTCTTCCTCTTCCTTCTCTATTTGAGATTTAAGTTTATTCTTTTTAAATTGGCCCAAACTTTCATAATATAAAGTAATATCACATTCTTGGAAAATAACCCATTTCTTAAACCCATCGAATTCAAATTCTAAGATTAATGATCTACCAAAAATCTTTTTCTTCTCCGACGTCTCTTCATAAGATAAAGTAGATAACCAAGCCCAAATAAAATAGTCATCGATATCAACTCTTTTGATTTCAATGTTCTCCTCTTGGTCAAACTTGTTAGCAAGACATTGACGTGGAGCCCATCCTGCTTGGAATGTAGAATGTTTTGTAGACATAATTTTCATTAATCTTCTTGATTCTTGTGACATCTTACGACTAATCCCTTCAACGTTATTCTTTTTTTTAAACAACGATTTCAATAAAGCGTAATCTTCTCTAGCTTCAAATGCATCATAATCTGAAAAATCTAACATTTCATTACATCTTTCTAGTAATTGCCATGGTTTTCTTGAAAATTGATCTGTATATAATGTCACCAATGGGATAGTCAAGATTGTCTGTGATGAGTATGCAGTTGACCCCTTTGGTGGATATTCATTATTAAATAACACACTTTTCAAAGATTTAGGTAATTTTGAACTCTCTAAATCCTTCGGTACAAAACTTTTCAAAAATGCTAATAATAAGTGGAACATAGCATCCGAACCTGGAATCCATTCATTAAGACCATCTTGAAATGAATTATTTATCTTACCATGTTTTGGATTATTTGCATCAAAATCAAAACTTGGATTATTACTAGTATCATTCATAATATCTTCACCATCTTCATTTTTAATATTTGCTCTCTTAAATGCCCAAATAGCACACATTTTAGAAATCTTTCTTGCACTCATCTTATTAACTCTTGAATTTGATGATAAAGTAACAATCAAATCGAAAAAATCGTAAACAATTGAAGCATGATTTGGCGATTCGAGACATTGTGGCATAATCTCTAAAAAGGCTTTTTGAGGATATTTCTTATCAATTTCTTTATATTTAAATTTCAAATATGCTTTCCACCCCACAATTTCAGCATTGGGTAATCTACACCAAATATATTTTAAACTTTGAAATAATGTCCATACATCAGTCTTATTAATAATTTTCAATTGTGATTTTTCATTAACTGGTTGACCATTACCTAATGGGAAGATTGCATTAAGGAATTTCAATAATTTTTCATTATTTTGTTCTGGTCTAAATGGAATCATTAAATATTCAATATCCATTGCATTTTGTTTCAAGAATGTTGTAATATGATGTATGACATCTTTAACTTTCTCTCTATTAAACTCATGAAAGAATTCGAAATCTTCCTCATCCCCATCTCCATTCTCTTCTTTAGTTTGTTTGTTATTCTTGTTTGTCTTTGTTGGACTTTGATGTCTTTCTGGTGATCGACTCATACCTCTTGGACGATCAGGATTTGTTATTCTTGGACCACCTCTTCCTTCACCTGGTGTAGACGGCAAAGGTTTTGAGATTTCGTTCATTGAATGATAGAACTTACTTGTCTTATTTTATGTTACTTATCTCACTGTTTCAAACTGTCAAGTATGTTTTAAATTTTGCAATGTATTATTATTCTTAACTATAATTTTGAATGTTTTCAGATTTTGTATTTTTTGTTGTTTTTTTTAGAAATGATTGATTGAAAAACAAACATTTACATTTGAATATAAAAAAGGTATTAAGGCTAAGCGGTTTAAATTTAAATGTTTGTGATTTGATTTTTTTTTATTTACATGGGGGAATAGGATTGAATAGATATATTATATATTATATATTTATATTTACTCGATGATTCTAGTAATTAAACCAGTACCAACGGTCTTACCACCTTCTCTAATGTTAAAACGTTGACCCACTTCCATTGGAGTTGGATGAATTAAATCGATTTCCATTTCAACATTATCACCAGGCATAACTTGTTTTGAATGATCTTCACATTCAGGTGGGAATTTCATTACAGCGGTAACATCAGCGGTTCTAATAAATAATTGTGGTCTATAATTCTCACCAAATCCAGAATGTCTACCACCTTCATCCTTTGATAAGATATATAAAGATGCTAACATCTTTGTATGTGCTTTAACAGTACCTGGTTTAGCTAAAATCATGCCTCTTTTCAATTGATCTCTTCTAATACCTCTTAATAAAAGACCAGCATTATCACCAGCCATGGCTTCATCTAATTCTTTTCTAAACATTTCAATACCAGTGACAATTGTTTTTAATGGAGTCTTATTATGCCCCACAATTTCTACTTCTTCACCTTTCTTTAAATGGCCTCTTTCCACTCTACCAGTAACGACAGTACCTCTACCAGAGATTGAGAAAATATCTTCTACAGGCATTAAGAAAGATTTTTCTAGATCTCTCGTTGGAGTTGGAATATATTCATCAATGGCATCTAATAATTTTAAAATAGATTTTTCACCAATTTCAGGATTTCTACCTTCTAAAGCACATAATGCAGAACCCATAATAATTGGAGCATTTTCACCATCAAATCCATATTGAGTTAATAATTCTCTCATTTCCATTTCGACTAATTCTAACATTTCAGGATCATCAATAGTATCCACTTTATTAACATAAACCACGATTTTTTGAACCCCAACTTGTCTTGCTAATAATAAATGTTCTCTAGTTTGTGGCATTTGACCATCAGTAGCGGCAACAACAATAATAGCACCATCCATTTGTGCAGCACCTGTAATCATATTTTTAATATAATCTGCATGACCAGGACAATCCACATGGGAATAATGTCTTTTGGCAGTTTGATATTCTACATGAGCAGTAGAAATAGTAATCCCACGAGCTCTTTCTTCTGGTGCTTTATCAATAGAAGCATAATCTAAGAAATTTGCACCCCCTGATTTAGCTAAAGTCTTTGTAATAGCTGCGGTAAGAGTTGTCTTACCATGATCGACATGACCAATAGTACCAATATTAACATGTGGTTTTGATCTATCAAAAGTAGAAGCAAATCTTTTTGTTAATGTTGTTGTTTTTAAAAATAAAACACCATTTCTTTGTATAGTGGTTAATAAAGGTTTTGAACGAACCAAACTTGTTAGTACGGTTGATAGTACCATATTCACTTTATTACTTTAATTATCTTTGTATTTGATGTTGTTTCTTATTGTATTGAGAGTGTGTTTAAGAGTGTATGTAAAAGGGAGAGAAAGAAGGTTTAAACTTAATTAAATATGTAATTTCACCAATGGTAAAAAAGAGAAACAAAAAAACACATAAATTGGTTGGAAACACCGAAAAAAAAAACTTTTGAAATTGTGCGTTACATGGGATTCGAAACGAGCCAATATTAATATTGTAAGTATATATGTATATATATATTTATTTTATTTATGTTATTATATATTGATGTGATGATGGGTATGCAATGGTATAGAGTAAAAAATATACATTACTCACTGTCAGTATCTTCTTCGAGGACAACAGATAATGATTGTTTTTCTAAATCTCTTTCTCTTGATTTTTCACTATTATTATTATTATTGAATGATATATTTGTTGCAATTAAAGATATTATTGTTGTTGATAATATAATAATTAATGCTACAATAAACCAAATTAATGTTATTGTGACAAAGCTTATCAATACATCTTCTTCGATGACATTATTTTGAAGTACTTGACCATCATTATTTAATGTAATTGTGGGTATATTATGTGTTTGATCAGTTGTAAAGATTTGATTATTTGTTGTGGGTATATCATATTCATGTAATTGTACAGAAGAAGAATCCTTTTCTATTAAATATACGATATTTTTATATAATGTTTGTAATAAAGTGAGTAAATTCTCTATGATGACGGACATATTAAGAGTGTATGTATGAGTTGGGTGTACCAAGGTCAACGAGGTATAGAAAGTGTAGAGAGATCTCGAAGGGCGGTGTCATTATAGTGTTTATTATATATATATATACAGAATAATAAATAATAAGATATCCACACCGGTCCCTATTAAATGACAATTATTTACGAATGAGGCATGATTCTAAAAGGGGAAAATCATCGTTATTTTATTGAGACGTCCATCGCTTATAGTGAGGGAATATATATACATACATATATATATATATAGTGTATAGGGGAATCTATCTCTAATGGTAATTAATGTGGGTTCTTCTTCCGATCTCTGTATAATACCTATCTCTGTATAATAATAACAATAATATAACTGTCTCGAGACAACGCCTTGGACAATATCTAAAAATAATAGTGTTCTAGCCCGGTTAGTAAACAGAAACCATCGTAGTGTATTATCTCAAATATCCATGGAGATTAGCGCTCCCGTTTCCTCTTTGAGACAATAACTGATCAAGAACTAAACACTGCGGGAAAAAGGGGTCTGTTTCCTTAATAATAATATAATGAATATAATAATAATGTAAAACTACCGCGGCATGGGCAAATTATTTGAATTTACTTATTATTTGTCTTTTTTGAATTGATTTCTCCGTTGGTCGTGTAAATGTCCGCGCGGGGCGGAAAACACAAAGGCGCGTGGGGCGGTGCACGGGTGGTGTGTGCTGCGTGTTACCCGCACCTCGCGCCGTGTCTTTATTTTTTTTTGTGTGTATTTTTAAATAACCTTTTTCAACTACAACCTGATTGGATATTTCTGCTTTTTTAATAGTGAAAACATATTTAATTTAAATATGTGATGGGGTTGTAATTATTATTCAACACTTAATCACATTATATCTTGTAAAATAAAAACATAGTTGAGGATATTATATATATATATATATACACGCACACACACACACACACACATGCTTAGAGTTACCGCAGCAAGATTAGTCTCAACTAATTCAATTAGATTGATTTCTACCACAACACCAAGACTAAATTTAATACAAGATTTATATTTAAAAGAATTAAATTCTGTTAAAAATGGGTTAGATATGTCCAAGTTAACATCACCAAAGGGAAACGTATTAGAATGGAAAACCTTAACAAAACCAATCATTCCAAATATTGAAGGGAAAGATGATTCAACTTTAAATGATTATATTAACTCAAAAGTAGTCACAATGGATGATAATGTTGTGATTGATACAGAACAACAAGAAAATGAAGAAGATTGGTTGGTCATTGATGATATTAAAGAAGATATTGTCAATAAACATCATTAGTCTTTGCCTCTTATATATATACATATATTCTTTCAAATAATTTTAATCTATTCATATTATATTATACCTCTCTTTGCAGTATAGACCTAAATAATTTTGACATAAGTAGGGTAAGTTGTTGTTGTACAAGTTTTTTTTAAATTTTAAATATATAAAAAACACACATTGTAACTCACTAACCAGTACAGTATTCTTTTATATTCTCGTTTTGTAACAAACTCAATAAATTAAAAACCCTCTGCCTTGCTCGGTTGATTTTTATTTCCAATTTATCAATCTTGAGCTGGATTTATTTTCGAATTTATTGGGTTAGATTTAACTTTTTTTTTTGACTTCTTTGAGTACGAAAATATCGATACACTCACGATATTTCAATTTGTAATTAGAACGTCATACATACTTTTATTTAATTAATTAATTAATTATTGCCATTGGCTTCAGCAAATTCTTTAATAAATTTACTTAATTTCTCAACACTTTCTACAGTCAATGCATTATAAATTGAGGCTCTAAATCCACCCACTGAACGATGACCTTTTAACCCAGTTAATTTAATTGCTGCAGCTTCTTTAAGGAATTTTTCATCTAATGATGAATCCTTTAATGTGAAAACAACATTCATCTTTGATCTAACATCTTTATGAACAGGTAAGTTATAAAAATTTGGATATGAATCTAATGCATCATATAATGATTTTTCTTTTAATTCATTCTCAATTTCTTGTTGTTCAATACCACCTTTATTTAATAAATGTTGGAAAACTAAATCCATAATATGTAATGTAAAGATTGGAATTGTATTATAAGCAGAATTATTCTTAACAACTGTTGGATAATCAAATGCAATTGGTGTCACTGGAATATTTAATTCATCCAAGATTTCTTGTTTGGCATTCTTAATATTATCAAGAATTGTCTTCTTAATAATATATAATGTTAATCCAGCAAGACCAATGTTCTTTTGTGCACCAGCCATAATAACACCATATTGAGAAACATCAATCTTACGTGACAAAATATCACTTGATAAATCTGCAACTAATTCAATATTTGGATTATTAACAATACATTCAGGTAAATTTGGCCATTCAACACCATGAACAGTTTCATTTTCACATAAATAAACATAAGCATAATCACCATTTAATTTATTACACCATTCATTTTCCTTTGGAATAGAACCAAATTTTTTCTCATCATCAAAATCTCTTGAATCAAAAATTTTTTCTGCTGGTAATCTTAATCTTTGAGCTTCTTCATATGCCTTTTGTGACCATGAACCTGTCACTAAATAACCACATTTACCTTTTTGACCATTCTTACCAACAAATGCAGTTTCAAGATTAGTAGCCAAGGAGGAAAACCCAGTAGTACCACCACCTTGCATGAAAAATACTTCATGTGTATCAGGAATATTTAACAATTCCTTTAAATGTGCTTTGGAATCTTCAATAACTTGTGTTGCATCTTTTGAACGATGTGAAATTTCACCAATACCTAATCCAATATCTTTATAATTGATCAAATCAAGGGCAGCTTGTTGTAAGACATGAGTGGGTAATTGGGCTGGACCAGCACCAAAATGAGTTGGTTCTTCTCTTTCTAAGGACATATTTCTGATTGTATATATATATATATTTTTTGCTTCTTCTTTTGAGAGATTATTTCTAATGTTTCAAAGCACTTCGCCGACTCTTGTATTTATATACTTCTCAGTTATAAATGATAACACCTCAGGAATTGAGAAGTTTAACCAAAGAAGAAGAAAAAAAGAGGAGTCAACTTGCCATAACACTTCTAATTACCTTATAAATCAGTCATCCTCAGATTAAATTTTTCAAATTAAAAAATAATAACAAAATTTCGCCTCGAGAAAATTTCACTGTGCCAAAAATCATGACTATACTATTGTTATTATGAGTATTTTGAGCCATAGTGTGTTGTGTCCTTAAACAAAAGAGAATATAAATTAATATAGTCACAATGTATAGAACCTCAGTATTGTATATCAACACTGGTTATATTATTATATTTTTGTTTAACAAGACGGCTTTGAAAGTGACGTTGTTTTTTATTGATTCCAAATGCCTTATGCCTTGCAATAGTTATATATTATTATGTTAATAAACCTTACAAAATACCTCTGTGTCAGTTTAAATAATTTTCTTTGTTGCTTCAAATTGAACAATTTCTAGTTATTCATTAATTGGTGCAAAAACATCACGAGAGATACCATTTATTCCTATTGTTGCTTCGTAAGTGTGAATAAGTGTCTATGAGTTCAATCAAGGAAAAATATCCTCCATAACTTGTGTTAAATTTTATCAATTAATTTATTTCTTAATATTGTATTACTGTTTTCTACAGTCATTAAAAAAACAGTTTTGTCTATTACTAAACAACACAGAGAAAAGACCTTAAATCAAATAAAAGAAAAATTTGGAGTTACGCAATAAAGCACTAATAATTGCTAATGAACTTAATGAACTAACAACTCTCTTTAAAACCACTTTATCTATGAATTTTTTTATTTTTATGTTTCTTGATAAATTTTAGAAATTTCAGGTTTTTTTTTTAAAAATAGAGGTTTAAACAGTATCTTTATTTGGAATACTACTATTCCTAAAATAAACAATTCCAAAATTCCATTACTAGTATCTTACACCACTTCTTGTCAACTTAACTTTTTGATTTTTGTTTATATTAATATTATTATAACATATCCCTCTTCTAAAAGTTTTTTTTTACAAAAATGATACGTTATCTATATATTTCATTATGTCTAATATATAACAATTTATTGTCTATTTCATTAACTAAAAAAGTAAAATCTTATTACTTACCAATCATCACCGGCATCATCGTCATCATGTGCACCAACTTTATTCTTACGTTTATTTAATGCAGCTGCTAATGCATCAGCTAAAGATGGTGGACCACCAGCACCAGGTCCAGCACCAGGTGGTGGGGCACCGCCCGTTGGTGCAGAGGCAGGTTCACCACGGGCTTCTTGTAATAATACTGATGGTTTATCCAATTGTGATTTATCAACTTTCTTCAATGCACCTATCCCACCAGCACCTCTAATTGAAGCTAATAAAGCATCTCTACCAGCATCACCTGTTGATTCATTTAATGCAGGAGCAGGAGCACCACCACCCATGCCCATAGCTGGTGGTGGAGGTGGAGCAGGTGGTTGACCACCATTCATCATTGGTGGAGGAGGTGGGGCCACTGGTGCACCAGCACCATTATTCATACCCATTGGTGGAGGTGGAGCTGGAGGTGGAGCAGCACTATTATTCATACCCATTGATGGAGCAGGTGGAGCTGGAGGTGGAGCAGCACTATTATTCATACCCATTGATGGAGCAGGTGGAGCTGGAGGTGGAGCAGCACCATTATTCATACCCATTGGGGGTAATGGTGGAGCTACTGGACCAGGAGATTGTACTGCTGGAGGAGTATTTGTATTGAATGTAGTTGATGGCATCTCCATTTGTGGTGGAGCAGGTTGTCCAAATACAGGTGGCGGACTAAATTGTTGTTGTTGTGGCGGTTGACCAAATGACGTTAGAGGCATTTGTTGCTGTTGTTGTGGTGGCGGTGGTTGATTATATTGCTGTTGTTGGTTATATTGTTGTGGAGGTGGAGGTGATTGACCAAATGAAGTTTGTGGTTGTGGTCTTGATCTTGCAGGTGGGGGAGGTGGAGCAGGTCCACGTCTTACTGGAGGCGGAGGTGGCATACCACCACCATTACTTGGCATTCTTTGATTATTATTCATACCCATTTGAGGAGGAGGTGGCATACCATTACCATTGCTTGGCATTCTTTGATTCATACCCATTTGAGGAGGAGGCATATTATTATTTCTATGTGGAGGCAATGGTGGAGCAGGACCACGTCTAGCTGGAGGAGGTGGTGGACCGGTACCCATATTATTTTGTCTTGGTGGTGGCATGGGTACCGGTCTATTCATATTATTATTATTATTCATTCCCATGCTATTATTCATCCCCATTGGCATTGGCATATTGCTATTATTTCTATTTGGTAATTGTGGTACCGGTCTATTCAGATTGTTTGGTTGCGGAATTGGCATTGGGTACCCATTATTATTTTGTTGTTGTTGACTATTATAACCTTGACCTGGGAATGGCTGTGGAATATTGTTAACAGAGTTATTTAATGGTGGTGCTTGTTGGAAATTTGCAGGTAATGGTGGAACCGCATGTTTTGTTCTTTGATGTGCTGGTTCTTCTGTCTTAGTTTCTTCTGATCCACTCGGGGCTGGTGATGCAGCTCTAGCACCTCCAGCTGGGGGTGGTGATAATGTCGATGATTGTATTGTGTGAGCATCAGTCTCTGTAGAATTATAATATGCATCTTCATCAAATCCATCATCTTCATGAATATCATTATCAGCGTATGTATCAACAGCAGATGGTGGCGGAGGTGGTGGAGCCTTATTTTTGGTATTTGGAATGTGTTCAGCCTCTTCATAATTATATCTTCTTCTTTGTGAATCGATAACTACAACAGTTTCACCTCTTGGACCAGCTTTTGGTGCCTTTTTAGCATTTTCATTCTTTAATTTTTTGGTCAATGCAATTGCTTTCTTATTTTGTAATGTTGCTCTAGAAGCATATTTTTCTCTCTTTTGAACTCTTTTCAAGAAATGTTCAGCTTCTCTTATATCAATGAATAATAGACCAACATAACAATCTTCAATTTCAAAAGTATGAAAGAAAGTTCTATCTTGGAAATATTGAAAATTAACATATAATTCTTGATCCCAAAGAACACCTCTATGACCGAAGATATCTACCAATTTTAAGAAAAATGTATGTCCAACTAAGTCATCAACTAATGTAATGGCACCAGAAAGACCCGTATACTGCCATTCTGTCTTATCTGGATAGGCAATATATAATCTAGCCACTGTAACATCAAGAATTTTATTTGATGATTTAGGGAGTGCTCTTTTAATAATTTCTTTATCTTGTGCATTTAATAGACCCATAATTGTTCAATATCCTTTAGTCTCACTATGGTGTCTATTATATTATCAATTCAAAAATATTTTCAATCCTTTACAACGTGGGAATGGTTTAAACTTCAGGATAAACTCATATTTCTTTAAAGGTTTACTTTGACAATTAAAATTCAATGTTTTTTCCAAATTAAGAATAAATTTCATATTAAAGGTATCGAAGGCCTTCGTTAGGGATGATCTCGGGTATAAGCTATCAGTGGAGAAAGAGATGTGGAGAAGGGAGATTGATATTTAAGAGCATATATAAAAGTTGGGTTGGAATTCTGTTAGTTGTATTTTATTTTAATACTTTTCTTTCAAAGAATATATTATTCCAAAGAAAAAAGATGTCAAATCGTGTAAAATTAAATATCAATAAACCAAATCATATTGCAACCATCACACTAGATGATCCAAATCATTTAAATTCGTTAACATTTGAAGATTTCATGCAAATTGGAGAATATCTTGATAAAATCAATGAAATGTCTGAAGTTAATATTACCATTCTACAAAGTTCTGGTAGAATGTTTAGTAGTGGAGGTAAATTTGAAGCAGTTGCCGAATTGAAAAATACTCATGATAAGGGAGATAACATTACCAAGTTAAAAATGTATTTAGGGAATATATCTACTCCCACGATTCATATGTTACAAAAATTTAGTTTACATAAAAACCCAATAATTTGTAATTTAAATGGTCCTGCCGTTGGGTTAAGTGCCTGTATGGTCATGTTATGTGATATTATTAATATTCAAGATAATAATAAACCATATTTGTTATTCCCCTTTACTTCATTGGGGTTTGTTACTGAAGCAGGTAGTTCAGTGACATTGTATCAAAAATTAGGGATTAACCTTGGTAATGAACATTTAATCTTATCCAAACCTATTAACTATGATATTTTGAAGAGGAAAGGTTTAATTTGGAAAGAATATAGTGGGATGAAGGACACATGCGAGTTTAATATCACTGTACAAAGAGATATAATCAAGGGCTTAAAACAAAATTCTGCTCCTCCAGAATCAATTACTGAGATGAGAAGACAATTAATTTATAAGATGAAGACTAGATTGAAAGTTGCTACAGTAGATGAAATTATGAATACCTTACCCTTATGGTTATCTGGAGAACCACATCGTAGATTTGAACAATTATCACAAAAGAGACGTAGACACAAATTATAAAATAAAAAAATGTGTTGCCTTTCTAACTAACCTCAATTCATTCGCTTAAAGCCTTTAACTACTTACGAGACTTCTCTAATAAAATTGCAATGCACGAGCGCTATTTAAAACCCTGCCAAAGAAGTCTACCACCTCTGCAATACTGCAAGGGCATTCAATTCATTTAATCACTCAATTAAGCAAGACAGAGTTAACCCGGGGGAATAACAATAATTTTGAAGCAAAAAGACGGTGTTATAAGAATAGTTTTCCCAATCTTAAACCAAAAAAGACACAGAGAGATAATTCAAAGAGATCATGTTTTAAAGAAAACATGTAGTTAGTCACCTCCACACCGATGTATTTTTTTTGACAGATTGTGTTGATCGTTCGTTTTATATTCAAGATAAAATCGCCCCTCCCTCCCAACTATGTCTTGTTTCTTAATAATTAAACTATTTAAATGTCACTATTTTCTTTCTTTGTTAATTTCCAGTTTTTTTTTCATTTCTTCAAAAAAACAGCGGTTTTTTGCCTTTTTCCGAATAAAACATTTCTCAAAAGCCTTTCTTTTTTTGTTTCCCAAAAATTGTTTTGCAAACACTTTCTTTCTCAGATCTCATCTGTTGTTCTCGAGGAAAGCCTTTAGTTCTTGCCTTTGTTTGGTCACTTACACGTCACCCTCCTATTATTATATACATTAACTACTGGGTCTTTGTCTAAGGAAGTTTGTGAAGATCTATGAAAATTTACAACTAAGAACTTTTAGTCATAACAACTCCATATAATAACATTTTAATCAACCTCCGATTTTTTTTTAATTATTTCATTTCTGCATTTTTATTAAGAACTTTATTCTATTTCTACATTCTCACATAGCATACTTTTTTTTTCCTTACACTTATACTCACATATTCACTATAGATACACACACGAAATAAAAATGGGGAGACCAAAGAAACAAGTTAGTGAGGAAAAGATTGAAAAATTCCAAAGAGAATTAGAATTAGCTGGAAATAGAACTGATATTCTTTTAAAGGATAAAAAAGGGAGATCAAGATCATGTCTTTTATGTCGACGTAGAAAACAACGTTGTGATCATAAATTACCAAGTTGCACAGCATGTTTAAAAGCTGGAGTTAAATGTATTCAACCTGCCAGATATCTAAATACAACAAATCCAAATAATCTTTCAACAAATAGTCTTTTGAGTGAAGGTACACCAAATAATAGTACTTCTAATACTCCTTTATCGAGTACAAGAAATTTATCCGAATCAAGTGTCTTATCACAATCAAATGATATCAGTCCCATGATATCCAATAATGGCGTCATACCGTTAATGCCAACTACTGAAAAAATTATCAAACCAACAAATCATTCAAATAAAGATGAATATACAAAATTATTAGAGAAAAAATTAAGATTCTTAGAAAGATTAATTGATATATCACCAAATACAATTACTTTCAAAAAAAAAATTAAACAATATAAAAAAATTACTCATCTTCTATCTAATATGAATGATCAAGTGGACGATTTTGATGATGCTTTACATTCAGGTGATACAAGTGGTAGTACTTCCCCAAGAAGTAATAGTAATTATACCAAAAATATTTTACCTCCTCCACCATCACAATTTTTAGATTCAAATAGAAATTTACATGATCCCACAACAGATTATAAAAACGTACAATCCCCACCTCCATCATCTTCATCTGTTATACCCTCAGCGAACAAGGGAAAACATGATGCTATTACACAATTAATCGCTAAATCATTAAGTTCATTTGATTTTAGTGGTTGTATCTTCGCCAAATATAATTTACAAGAGTTCTTATCTTATAAACCAGCCATTGAATTCGATGAAGACCTTTCAAGGTCTTTCTTAGATACTTTTTTCACAAGATTACAATTTAAATACCCTCTTTTGGATGAACAAGAAATTTATTCCTTTCATGAACATTTTGTTAATAATGATATTTATTCATATTCTGAAACAGATTTCCATTTTGCTTGTGGTAGAATGTGGCTTGTTTATACCATTAGTGCGTGTTTACATATGACTACAGGGAAATATAAAGGGAATCCACCAATGTGTTATTTTTCCACAGCAATTAGGCATGTTGCTAAGTGTGGTAAGAATTTAAATTATGTCCAACAAATTGAATTGTTAACTTTGTTAGTATTATATCTTTTAAGAACTGATAAAGACTCGTTAGTACTTTATGAAATTATTAAAGATATTATGCGCATTTGTAAAGAAAAACTGTATTTAAATAAATGGCATTCATTGGATCCATTTGCTAATAAAAAACTAAGGTTGTTTTGGTGTGTTTATCTGTTAGAAAGAATGATTTGTGTCGCTGTTGGGAAACCTTACACCATTCAAGAATCTGAAATCGATTTACCATATTTTAATGAGGATTCATTCAATACAAAGGATACAAAGATTCACAAAGGCGTTCATTTCATTAATCAATCTGTTAAATTACGTCGTACCGAATCAAGATTTGTTGAACAATTACATATTATCCCCCAAAGACCTGATGCCTCAACAAATATTTTAAATAATGGTAATAATAAGGATATATTAATAAAACAATTACCACAAGTGAGAAAAATCTTTAAAGATTTAGAAATTTGGAGATCTGGTGTGGTTACAACAAGTTTCAAAAATTTTGAAAATGAAACTTTGAAATTGTATTATTATAGAGCTGTGAGATTATTAATCCAACCATATCTAGAAATCTTAACACCTGATGATAGGTTATTTAGAGAATGTCAAGCAGCAGCAGGGCAAATTTGCCAATTATATAAGATTTTCCATCAAAAGACTATAACTGGTCATTCTACTCCAGCAGTTCATACTGTGTTTGTTGCTGGTGTGACATTAATTTACTGTATGTGGTTAGCTAGAAATTTTGATGATGAAAAGAGACGTAAATTAGGTGATGATTCTAAACATACAAGGCCATTAGTTAACGCAACTTTATTCTCTACAATGGATGATTTAAGAGCTTGTTCTGTATGTCTTTATGTGATGACTGAAAGATCAAATTTTGCAAGAATTTTTAGAGATGCGTTCGATCAATTAATGAATGCTACTATGGGTAATTTAATTGAAAGATGTGGTCCAAATTCATCTGAATTAATTTATATGTCACATGACAGCAGGAGGTTTAAACATAAGCATTCACATCATCATTCTAATGTAAACACTACCGATTTTAATAACAATTTGATTAGAAAGGATGATGAACAAACCTCTGGTAATAATAAGAAATTTAACAACATTGATATTAATAATACCAATAGCGATACTAAGTCATATTCTGAAAATTCCACCAACGGTATGCCTCCTGCTATGAAGAGAACCTTTGGTAAAGGTCAAGCTGAAGAACATGCAGGTTTTGTTGAAAATTCACAAGTTGATCTTGATGAACAAATGGAATTAAATAGAAAGAGAGGCATGTTAGAAAAGGCCACTGTTCCAAAAAGTTTAGCTCATCTATTAATTAATGTTAATAATAATGAAGAAAAAAGAACATCCGATAAAAACAAATCTTCTGTCCCAATTAACTCACCTCCTAACACTACACCAAACTTGATTAAGTCTGAAGAAGAAGATAAATCAAGTCGTACAAGTAGCAGTAACGATGACTCAAAGAGATATATTGTTAAGAAGCCAGTTAATTTCAATGAATTCGATTGGGAAAATTTCGAACATCAAGCTTTCTTACAACAACATTTTGCTCAACAAAATTTACAAGCATATTTAACTTCTCTAAATTACAATAAAAATGATCTAAACGGTGAAAAGAAAGATGTAGATACCGTTGTTAAACAAGAAACCCCTGGTGCTGTTATTGTTGACAGTAGTACTACTTTACCAAATAACAATACCATGAACCCATATCCAGTAGAACAACAATTGGTCAATCAACAACAAAGTCCACAGGGACAAGCTAATCAATCACCAAATGTTAACCGTGTTATGCCATCTTTACCACATCAACAGTCCCCTCAACAGCAAATTAAGCAAAATGACATAAATAATTCTAATACCACCATAAGTCCAATTACCAATAGTTTACAAATCGCACCGGTCCCAACACAATACTTCCAATCATCTTCGGATGTAAATAATCCTTCTGGCGTTGTTCATGAAAATTACTCAATGAGTCCAACGAATTATGGTTATTTACCATTTAATAATGGTTCAAATACACCAAGTAATAACAATAACAATAACAATAACAATAATATTATTATGAACGTCAATGTTACTAATCCAAATAATAATGCTCCAGTGGTTAAGGTAAATGAGGTTGATTCAAGTGGTATTTTATTCAACAATGGTACACATGATATGATTAATAATATTTCCACATGGACTAATGATTCTGTTAATGAATTATTGAGTCATACAGGTAATAGTAATATTAATTTAGGTATGATGGTTAATTCTGCGCCTCCAAATACTAGCAATGCAATTCCACAAATTTCGAGCAGTAATATGGTTAGTAATAATAATGATAATAATAATAATAGTAATAATGCTATATTCTACAATAACAATAGTGGCAATGTCACCAGTCAACCCACTGGTAATATGGATCTATCACAAAAGAATACGAACGATAATATAAACATGAATCCAAATAGTAGTAATATGTTATTACAAGAAAATATTGATCCGTTAGCTAATAACAACAATGGTACGAATAACAATAACACTAACAATAATAACAATAAAGTATCCAGTCCATTTATTGCTAAGACTAATTTTACAGATAATCTTGCACCAGTGGAAGATTTCTGGACTGTTAATGATGATTATGGGTTCTTAACTTAATGAATTTCTTTTTTTTTGATGTTTTAAAACTATATAGATATATATGCCTACTTGGATCTATCTTCTACATAAATTTAAAGCATGTTGTAGCATTATTAAATTAATCATTTAATTGAAGTTGTACAAACTTTGAGGTCCGTATGCAGCGACTATCTGTTTTTAAAAATGAAATCTTTAAATTTGAAAACAAAACCAAAAAAGCAAACAAAACAGCATACACTGTTTAAAGATTGTTAAGATTAGTAGTTGAGTAGAAGTAATATTAACAGTTATTAACAATCAATCACGATCAATTATTAAACAATGAACAGAGTAGAAATTGCATCATTACCCTTATTTTGTCATGTAATGGAATTTCAAGAAATAATGGAATTTACATATGGTCATATACTTGGATCATCTACAAATGAAATTAATCCAGCAACAAATAATACATATAAATTTCTTATATGGGATAAGATTGAAATTGAATATAATATAGAAGCTAATTTAGTTAAAATATATAAAAATCTTGAATCAGTTAAACAAGAAGAAACTACAAACGAAGA
The DNA here is from genome assembly GCA_030558655.1 of Monosporozyma yasuniensis. NCBI lineage: Eukaryota > Fungi > Ascomycota > Saccharomycetes > Saccharomycetales > Saccharomycetaceae > Monosporozyma > Monosporozyma yasuniensis. The sequence goes on along the minus strand of JAKTQC010000017.1, from coordinate 5,879 downwards.
AGAATCGAGTGATACAGATCAAATCATTGAAATAATCATTGATAGTATAATCTTGTGTATATTATCAATGGATGAGAATGAAGATGAAATTGATGAGGACGATAAATTAGATTTAAAGATGGATCCAATAATAACATTATTTAAAGAACAATTTGGTGATAGTTTTAGTAGTATGGAAGGGATACCAAATAATGGATTAATTACATTAGATCGTATCAATGCACAAGTAGATTTTAATAAATTGAAGGTAATTAAATGTAATAGTAACCCATTACGTGGTAGAATAGAATCAATCTTAAGTATTGGTAGAGATTTAAAACAACCGTTATGCTAAAAGTTTTCTCATCCTTTCTCCCCTCATTTAACTCATATATAACTTTTGTATATACCCATTTTTTCAAACTGCATTTCCCAACTCTTTGTCAACCATTTAACATTAGATCCAGAACAAGATCACAAACAAGTAATCTAATGCAAGATCAAACAAAAATATACCTCATCGTCATAATAATAATTAAATTCGCGAAAAACAATACATTCTAAAGTGCCTAAACACTCCGAAATTTGCGATATTTTAAAAATTCAGTTTGTGTAAAATTTTTGGCTTCAGAAAAAAAAACATGCGATTTTGAGTTTGCAACAATTTCTAAGCAAAAAACATCACCCCCCGCTTGAATTTAAAGATAATTTTTTGTGATTTGCAATATGGAGTTTCTCTTTATTACAAACATCTCACTCTCCTTATTTACACAAGATTAACTGTTTTGCATATTTCGTAAGATTATATTTACTTATTGCTTTTTAGTTTTCAGGTTTGTCATTTGGTATAATTTACATATCTCCAAATACAAACAAAACTATCATATTTAAATAATTAAGACTCTTTATTGGCTTAATATCAACTTTTTTAAAGAACTTTTTTTTTATTATATCTGCTTTTTTAACATTCAACTAAATTATAAATAAATAAAACTGAATACAGATATAAGTATACTGATAATATATTTTAGTCTACACTCATTATTAAATTAGAATAAAGTAACAACAAATTTCTCTTTTTTTTATTTTTTTGCTGCTGGTTCAACATTAAAGTTACTTTCCATTCTTTTTTTTGTCTTTTTATTTATTTTTGCTTTTGAGTTTTTATTATTACTTTTTAATATCTTTAGAACTTCTACAAATAAATCTGTTTATTCTCATAGAGTCTTCTTTTATTCTGTATACTTTTTTTAATTTCATCTTTCAAATCTATTTCTCGTTAGTTGATTAAATAATACTATTACAACTATCCTTAATTTAGTGTCCTTTATTTATTCTTTAAATTATGGCGACCAAATCTATCTTAAAGGTGAGAACTACTAATACAACATCATCTTCGAAAAATAAGAAGGCCAAAAATGTTAGATTTGATTTATTTTCAACAACAATAAAAAGATTCGATTCAAAAGATGAACCAATCACTATTTCAAATGAAAATTCACCTATTATGTCGCCAATCTTATTCCCTGTAAGAACTAATCATTTAAGAAGAGGTGATGAATATGGTTATTCTTCTTCAAGTGATGGTAATGGCGACGGTGGTGATGATGACACATGTTGGTTTAATAATTTAAGTGTCTTACCTAATTTGGTTAAATTTGATAAAAAATTTAATAACATTTATAAGAAGAATAAAATATTAAATCACAATGGATTAAATCATCATAGTACCCCATTAGAATTAGAATCATTTTATAAAGAAAATGATTTAAGTTTATCTGATTTTGATCTCGATGATGATGACGACGATGACGATGATGATGACGATGATGCTACTTTAGATAATTTTGATGATCTTCACTCCGGAAGTCGTAGTAATTCTAATGATAGTGCAAATTTTATTACTGATGGTAATAATGACTTCATGATGGATTCAAATGAAAGATTAATATCTGATGTCGATATTAGATGGAATTTAATTCAATCAAATGTCCCATCAATGCCAACAAATTTAAAGCTAACTAACGATCTTTCTATCGAACAATATTTAAATGGTCAGAATATTAAATTATTCAAATTAGAACAATCTAAATCAAATGAAAATAAATTATTTGGGTTCTTAATAGTTAATAATTTAAATTTTGAAAAGATTATAGAAATTAAATTTACTTTCAATAATTGGAATAATATCCATTATATTAATTCTACTTATAATAAATCTATAACTTCAAAATTTGATGAGTTTCATTTTGTCATTGATTTAAATCGTTATAAATTTTTCCTTCAAATTAAAGATTTATTAAATAGACAAATTAAAATCGATCTATGTTGTAGATATGATGTCGGCAAAGAAACTTATTTCGATAATAACAATTATCAAAATTATACTCTAACATTAACTAAAATTATTAGTGCTAATGAAATTGATGATAACAACAACAAGAAATTACCATTTTCTGACACTTTATCCTCATTACCTTCCTCATTATCTTCATCTCCATCACCACCACCAACTTCCTTGGCTGCTTTACCTTCCCCACCATCATTAACTTCGTTACAAAAGAATAGTTATATGAATTATTATATGAATAATACAAACAGTAATAACAATAATAGTAGTGTCTCAGGTGCTGGCATCAATAAGTCTGTTACTACCACTACCACTATTAACAATAATAATCATGGTTACACATTTTTAAATAGTAATAAATTCGTTGTTCCAATGACACAACGTCAATTTAATCGTAATAGAGATTTAGGTCACTCAAGAACTTTTAGTGAAGATACAGATTATTTCAATACCTCCCCATTAAAACATCTTTATCATAATGATACATGTGAATTTGTGAGAAAACCTGCTACAATCAATGAAGTTTTGAATATAGAGACAAATCCAGTCCCACTACCTGAATTATTACCTGGTCCCTCAATTGCTGCTACAAAATCATCAGTTAATTTGTTTGGCTCTTTCAGTCAACAATCAAGTCCTGAACCAGTTCCAGTTAGTCAAAATTCTTCTACAGCATCTACTATTGCTACATCAACATCTACAACCACAAACACCACTACAACTTCCAATCCCATAGATAACCACAAAACCAACCAACCACAACGTTCTGCACATAGAAAACAACATTTACCACCACTTATTAATTCGTTAGAAGAAAGATCATTATCTGGTTCTTCATTATCATCCGCTAATTCATCTGCTTCGTTTTCTTCTTTTCAATCAGACAATTTAACAGCAAAGAGAAAAAATGATTCATTGACTTCATCCACCTCGTCTGATTCTGCTACAATTCCAAATTTAACCATATCTTTAACTAATTTATCAGAGGGGAAGAGTAAACTTATAACCACTGATATGAATAATAGTAAATCGAATGATGTAGATTACCTAACAAATTATATTTCAAGACAAAATGGTGACTTGTCTTCTACATCATCATTGACCAATAATGAAGATGATTTATTCAATATGAAACATCCTACATTAGATTATTTTAATAGCAATTTAACGGCATCTCCTTCTTTGAATTCAAACTCCCTTGATAATCAACAAGATGAAACACAAAGTATTGAAACAGATACAACATTTAAGAATACAAATAATAATAATAGTACTAATAACATCTCAATGCCTATCCCAAGACCTGCGTCTTCATTAGAAAATAGAGATGTTAACTCTGTAATTGATAATCCAACTAAATATATTCCAACACAAAATTTATTCCAAAACAATACTCCAATTGATAATATTAATGACAACAAAAAGATGAAATCTAAGAATACAAGTTCAACTAGCGTATTGCAGGACAATACGGTTAAAAACATGGATTATCAAACGTTGTTACACTCATATTGTTTCTTTACTTCCTCTCCATCTAGAGGTGATTGTACAATTAAGCAAGCACAGATTAGTCCATCTTCATCTCCTGCTCCAGCCATGTATCTATAGATAAGTAAGAATCTGGTATTCTTTATTATAATGGTCGCATATTTTGGACAATTATCATTGTATTGTAAACTCCAATATCCTGCATACCAAAGAAGGCCATTTCATTTCATTTGCATTTTTTTAATATATTATTATCCATCTCTTCTTTTATATCAATAACTGTTCAATCAATTATCAAGTCTATTCAATAGCTCCACTTCTAATTCTCGATCCTTGAGAAATAAATATTTTTTTTATCCATCCATTCCTTACAGTTGGCTAACTGTAATATTGTACCATAAATTTAACTTATACATGTTTTAAATATATATGTACTATTGCCTTTTTATGTAACCCATTGATATTTCTAATTAATAACTTATTTGAATCTACTATGTTCTTGATAAAATTTCCAGACCGCTTTCTACTTAATACAGAACCTATTTAGCTACTTATAAACCGTTGCAATTAAAATAACCAAAAAAAAGATGCTTAAGAGTGAATCATGTATGATCTTATTGAATATTTTAACCCTCAGACCCCATAAAAAATATGCGCAAGCCCGGAATCGAACCGGGGGCCCAACGATGGCAACGTTGGATTTTACCACTAAACCACTTGCGCTTTGCTTGTTTTTTTGTCACACAAGTAATTCTTTTAGCTCATCTAAAAGATGGCAGTTTCTACTCTTAAACCTTCCCTATGGAGTTCAGGAATTAAGCTGAGGGTTCCTAACTTTAAACCAACTTATAATAGTTGAACCTATAAGGTTTAGAAGTATTTTCTTCTGTTCTACATTACAAACTGTTGGAATCCAGAGCTCTTGGCGTCTGGTGTGGTGTACGTCATGCTTATGTATCAATCTCTGGTTCTTTTAGTACAAGAGTACCTCTAAACATCTATATAATATACTGTACTTATTTTATATAATAAATCTTTTACTCAATTTTCTTATTTTGAAATATTGAAAATAGTGAAAAATCCATTTCCATAGTGTAGTGAGATCACCCACACACCATGTAGAGGATTATGGAATCACTGAATTAATTCAATTACAATGAATATGACATTGTTTAACATCATATTCCAACAGTTTGTAATGTAGAACAGAAGAAAATACTTCTAAACCTTATAGGTTCAACTATTATAAGTTGGTTTAAAGTTAGGAACCCTCAGCTTAATTCCTGAACTCCATAGGGAAGGTTTAAGAGTAGAAACTGCCATCTTTTAGATGAGCTAAAAGAATCACTTGTGTGACAAGAATTTCTGTTGTATGTTAATCTCTTGAAATACGGCTGACGGACAGACTTTATTATATACTTTAACTATCTAGAATCGCTAGAAAGTTCTTCGAAGTATTGGACGATTAACTATAACTTATAGTACTTGAATTGCTTGAATTGCTTGAATTGCTTGATTTTCTCTAAGTCTAAATATATAAAATATATAGAGAAAATCAATAACTAAATATCTAAAGACAGTTGGAATAACATGTCCTTTATATATAAATTTATTTACTTACATTTCTACTTAATGGATGGATGAATGATTATATCGGTTTTAGAGATAACTGATTAGTAACACTATAGTTCTATTTCTTTTTCTTAACTCACATATACCGATAGGATTCTTTCACAACATCTACCGATATAATTCTTTCACTTAAAGAACCATTATCAAATCTGACACCTGACAGATTTTAACCTTTAAATCATTTTTCACTTACAACAATTTCGCAAAAGTCCTGGTTGTATAGTGTAGTGGTTATCACTTTCGGTTTTGATCCGGACAACCCCGGTTCGAATCCGGGTACGACCTTTTTTTTGAAAGATAATTTGAATGATCTTGTAATAGATGGGTATCTGAAGATGCTAGGACTAGAAATAGAATAGAGAAAGCTTGGTTATCTACATAGTATATCCATATATAAAGTATATACAAGTATACAAGTAGATACATACAT